>LPNX010175181.1:206697-578643 GCA_001517045.1 Pseudotsuga menziesii
ACATCATTGCTGTTGAAAATAGTGAGTGTATTGTCAGTCTTGTAACTGAAATAAAGACTCGAAATGATTGCATTGAAATCTCAATGATTGATGATGAAAGTGTGTATGTAGCTTATTGTGATAATGAGAATGAAAACCTTGTGGAGGAAGGTCTCTTTGAAGGAGAGACATATGAAGTCACATTTGATAAAGACAATTTATCTCATGAAGAGTGGTCAAACTTGATGCATGAGAAACATTTTATTGATGAGTTGTTGTTTGGTGAGAAGAACGATCGACTTGCATGCACAAATCAAGTGGAAGACAACTTTATTGTTGCAGAGAAGGAAGGTGAAGAGGAGAAAAATCAGAAAGCTCTCTTAGAAGAGAAAAATGAAAATAGCAAAAATTGTTTTGATATTCTAATGAATGTTTTTGAGTGTGCAGATTACATTACAGATACAAAATTTGAGTCAATGGATATTGAGGATGAAGATTCTGAAGTTGAAGAAATTTTTATGAAGTGGAGCCCAGAAGAAATCAAGTTTTACTATGAAATAAAGTTGCAAGAGTCCATTGAGCAGGACATTGATGACTGCATCCAGAAATGGGAGCATCACATTTATGTGGAGTTGGAAGCATTTGTAAACATTAAAGACAAATGTTCTCAAGAATATGCAAAAGCTTTGAGGACAAAGAACCACAATCAGAAGTCAAATTTCAAAATGTCGAAGAACAAAGTAAAAAGGGTTGTGAAGCAGAACAGAGTCAAGATGAAACATATATGGAGTATCAAGTCAAGGAAGAAGCTACATCTGCATCACTATCTAACATCAAGAAAGGTCAAGATGAAATTGTTAATTTGTAAGCCTAGCTGAGACTGAGACCAGCAGGCATGTTCTGTTATGTTAGATATAAAATCCATTTCTACATTAAGGGGGTATGTTGGAATAATGTAGAAATGATAGGCATGTTGCTTGGGATTGGATTGTGTGTGTCTCCTAAGATCAAGAGATAGGTTTGAGATCCATGAGTGTAGGATCTAAGATTTGGTTTGTTGATGATTGAACACTATATATTGTAATCATTTGATATTGGTTAATCGAATTGGTTTGATACCATTCCAGTTTATATGTGCGAGCCTTTGGCTCTACACTTCCTCCTCTCCATATTCTTAATTGAAACCAAGGCAAACACACGGAAATACTGGTAAGATGCATCCCAGAAAATGAAGCAGCACGATGGAGAGCAAACTCTGTATGTTTATCTGTTAGTTGGAACAGAAGGGAACCAAGAAGGTGTAAGTTAATCAATCTGTTAGTTGGAATAGCAGCCTGGGAAGGGCACCTAGAATGTTTAACTGAATCATGGAGCAGCAAACAATTCAAATATTTTCTGTTTCAAATAATTTAAATTCAACTATGCATTAAAATCACCTTTTCTTTTGAAATATATTATTCTCTTTTTCTGTTATTCAATTTTCTTTGTCAGTCCCTTTTATGGTTTCTGCATTTCAATTATCTAATCTGTCAAAACCCCAAATTTTCCAAAAAATTTTAAAAATTTTAAATGCATATATTTTCATTAAATACAGTCATTGTTTGATTAGTTCAATGTTATTAGATTCATACTTGAAAGATCTTTTGACTATGCTTATCTTGCTAGAATAGTTTCTTTGAAACACTGATTTGTTTTCTTTTTGCGACCACAAGGTGGGATTGTCATGAAAGACTGGGCTTACTTAGCTTCCGAGCTAACGCAGCAGTTTCCCTTCTTTTACAGATATACAGGTAAGATGTTCGGGTCGCTGCTAACAAATCTCTAAGTATTCAATAATGATTCGCTGTACAAAATTTATTTAGTAAAAGTATATACATGCTAGTCAGATTTATCAGGCTTATAAAGGTAAAGCTTTAACTATGACTCATTTTAAGATCTTAGGATTACAACATCAAAGATCTAATTTTACTTATTCATAATTACTGCATCATGCCATGATTAGATTTGCAACTGCAATTGTGAAATGATAATGAGGTTTAAGTACCAAACTTATATTCTTCTTACATCAAGAATTAAAAGGTTTACTACTTGATACAAGTAACTTTTAAAGTCTTCTTTTAGTATAGTTTAGAATATTATTTCTATTCCACGGTCAATGATTTGTTGGTAACTTATAGATCGATCTCATATTTATTATACTCGAATACCATTTATGATATTCATAACTATACTATCAAGCAAGAAGGCTAATTTACCCAAGCTACCTATCATATACTGACGTATAATATCTTTTGTAATCTTTGAGCTTGTGAATGACAAAAGACTAATTGTCACATAATGATTTTATGACTATTAGAAGGATTGTATTATACAAGCTATGGATGACCATAAAGTTAAGAGTAAAACCATGCACAAGATCAATGGATCACTTAATTTGATTATTATACTATTATAGGCTTTTATATTATTATTCATTTACCTCATTGGTGAATTAAGGCAATAGATAATATAGACAACATTAGTTTTAAAAACAAAATACGCTATGGTCACTATTACTACTCCTTGCTCTTATATCTCATGAACAAACAATACAACTCTCTACACATAAAATATGATAGACTAACAATGAACCAATTCTACACTACAAGGTTTTCGAAACATCACTAATGATTATATGGTTTTTTTAAAATGCAGGTGCTATAACCTTCTTGTTCGCTCCATTGTTTGCACTGTCTGCTAGCCATCCATATGTCAGTTTCATTCCTTGTGGCTCATCTACTGCGTTGTGAGAATAATTACTGTGTCGAATAGCCTGCTATTGAATGTTGAACAGTGTTGAACTTCTTAGGGCTTCTCCATTGGCATCCATTGCCCGAACTCCTTGTTGTGTAGATCGTTGTTGTAATCCGTTGCTGTAAGTTGACCTCCATCGTGACAGATTACCTATTGCTTTAGCGAGTTCTTTCTCTTCTACGGTAAATGAAGGGTTTACCTCTCTTTCTGCTAGTGGTTGTCTTGCTATTCTTCAGTGGCCATATTTCTATCAGGCGTTAAGGTAAGATACGGGGTTTTCCCTTTATTTTCTTTTCAAAGTAGAAGCTTAAGTAAACAACAGTTTCTTTTGGCAAGATTTTTAATATTTAGAATATCTTTTGTTACAGGGTTGGTCTTCTCCTCTCGGCATGGAAGGTACAATATTTCAAGAGCTGCTACTCCCGGTAAGCCTCGTTTTTACTAATGGCGTTCTCCTCCTTGCTGGTCCTTTAGGGATGTCATGGGTTTGGCTTCGTGGTGTGTAACCCTCGCTGTTACTTTGGTTCAGTTGGTGAACATAAACGCTGTTAAAAGAGTTCGACTCTTCGTTTATCATGGGGTCTTGGTTGAAGCCGAGACTGTGGGTTTTGGGTCTTTAAAAGATTGCTAGGTTAAGCATGCATAAGTGTATTACTATTGATATAGGCTGTAAGCTTTACTTTTGTAAATGATAATGGTAGCCGTGAGGTACCAAGGAGATAAAACTCCATCCTGTTGATGAACCTTAGTATGTCTTTTAATTTTTGACAGGGTTTACCTGAACTTGGAGCTATGAGCTATCCATACAATTTTTCTTAAGTTAATATTTTGTTACTGTATAGTTTTGAAAACCATAAACTGTTTAAGTTCAGCTTATTAAGCCTATTTGACTTCGATACCTTCGATTTCTGTGAATTTGATGAATACTTGATTTACTCTCTGTAATTTATTTATGGTAATAGCTCGTAGGGTTTTTACTGCATTTTAATAAGATACTGAGTTAATTATTTATAATTGTTATAATGGTTATACTTTGTAAATTATAAAATCTGAATGTTTTAAATAACATTCAAAGAGTCATTGACAATGTAACCTTGGTTACAAGTTTTTATATTAAAATTTATGTTTATCAAAAATAGATTATAAATATTACTGTGTAAAGTTACCCTACCTGCAATACTTATTACCTTTACTACTAGCTCTATTTAGGTTCTTTTGCATATTTTAAAAGGAAATAAAAACTTGTTCTCTACTTACAAAATAACCTGTCGTTAATGTATCATCAATACTTATCGTTACTTACACTGCATTTCTGAATTTATAAGAGTTTTCAATTATGCTTTATACATTAAAGTTAAGCTCAAAGTCGAGCACTTTGTTAAATGCTTACTGTAGATTATGCACTTAAATTTTTAATTTTAATACTTCTTTTAAAAATTTCTGTCAAGGCTACCATACTCGGTTAAAACTTGACTTACTAGTTATTAAGAAAATTTTAGCATTTAGTTTATACCCTTCAATTTATAAATGGTTTTTATATTATTATTTTATTTTATTGTATTAATGTTCTTAAGTACTGTTTATTTACTTCGCAGTACTGAAAGCATAAATGGTTCCACTTTGTAATTAATGTAATAAATATCTTACGTGAAGTTCCATAATGGTAATACTCCTATAGTGTATATAATAAAAATTTATTGTTGTTAATACAATAAAGGTATTATCTCTCCTGAGAGTACCTATGTTTCCATGATTATTATTTAATTTAATTTACAACCTTCTGTTATTTATTTAGTTTATATGTTTAGTTATGATAGATATATATATATATATATATATATATATAATTATAATACTACTTAAGTTTTATCTCATATATATATATATATATATATATATATATATATATAGTAACATTCACTTACCATCTAAGAAAATAGGGTAACAGCTCTGTAAACTATTTGAGCTCACTCAAAAATAAAAAGAAGATTTAGTAATTAAATGACTACATCACTAACCATACATACAGCCTAACACGACTAGGTTTTAACTATAGAGTCTAAACAATATTTAATTACTCATACTATCAGTGTTGTCTTTCCAGCATATAGAAGTTAAATTCTTTAAAACTGGAAGGAAAAAATTGTGAGTTTTAAACCGCAGGTATACCTAGTCTATCTTTTCTTTATTACAACTATTATATTCTTCTATCTGTTCTTTACAAATAATAGAATTACTAAGAATGAAATACTGTACGAAGGGATAGTTTTATCTATAACATAAAGCGCTGTGAGTAAAACAAAATTTCTTCTGATGATAAATAAAGAAACAATCTGCTGTTCTAAAATCTCATCATACATCTTTTTATAATTCTACCCCTGTGCTGGAGTATGGTCTGGTAAACCCAGATGTGGAAAAACACAGTGGGTCTTTATTCTTTATCAACAGATTCTATTACTGATAACTAAAAAAAAACATTACATCACTAAACGAGTAAATCTTTATATCATAACTACCAACAAACATTCAACCATTCATAGTTATAAAAAAACATAGACAATCAAGTGTTAGAACCTACTTAAGTTTTGGACAACAACAGCAATGGGAGGCCATTCCTCCCTACCAACTCCTAGAGAGAGCTCAAACAGTGACTCCTCAGGACCCCCAAGCTTGCTCTGGTCTCCCTCGCTGGAACTAGGTGCAGCAAAAGTCAGATACCAGGTTTCAAACTCAGTATTAATCCATAACTTATCAGTAAGTTCTCTCAGCTAACAAGCTGTAATAAACCAAGTTACTGCAGCATTCTTCTCAGAACAACTTCCTTACTGTTTTCCCTCTTTCCTCAATGAATTTTCTGAATATCATTCACATGAATGAATTCTCCCTGGAAAATATCTGAGCAGCCTCAGCTCTATTCATTGAGTACTTTTAAAAAGATTGCCTAGGTATTTTTGGGTTAGTTGTCATTTAATGAGCCACCTGCTCTGATCCCACTTTCAAGGGGGATCATGACCACAATTATAGGGAAGTTGCCACCTGCAACTTAGGAAGTGTTTGACGATGCTGCCACTTGTCTTTTTCCCTCCACCTAGTTCCATCCACCAGTTTGACCAGTAACCTCTTTTTAACAGCTCTCCCATGCTGTTGTCTCCACAATTTATTTATTAATAATAATATATTCTGAATTACATTCCACTTCTATTGACTCTGCTGAGTCATTAGTTCGTACTTAGTATTAAATTTAACATAATTTCTCAGGAATATAATTAAATAACTAACATTATTTTACAAAATTGTGGTATGTGACATACACACCCCCTTAAAATGTAACATCGTCCTCGATGTAACTTATTATTCATCCTCTGAAACCTCTTGGAACAGATTCGGGTATGCCTCCCGCATCTTACTTTCCAGTTCCCAAGTAGCCTCTCCAGGACTAAGGTGCTTCCATTGCACCTTCACCTGTCCAATGGCACGATTCCGCAGAGTAATTTCCCTCCTCCTGAGGATACAGTCTGGTTCTACCAGAACTTCTCCTTCTGGTTCCACCTATACAACATTCCAATCAATCACATGAGTAGTATCATGAACATACTTTTTCATAACAGAAATATGAAAAACATTATGCACTTTGAAGTTAGGTGGTAATGCTAGCTGATATGCAACTTGACCAATTCTGGATAAAATTTCAAATGGACCATAGTAACGTGGTGCTAGTTTTGCACAACTCCCCAGTCTTAGGGAGCTTTTCTTTGGTCTTACCTTTATAAACATGTGCTCACCCACCTGGAACTCTTTGGGAGTTCTTTTCAAATCTGCTTGGCTCTTTTGTCGATCCTGTGCTACCTTCAAATTTTCCTGCACTTGTTTCACAATCTGTTCCATTTTGTTCAATAATTTGGGTCCTAACACCAATCTATCTACTGGATTATTCCAGGAGATAGAAGTGTTACATTTATGCCCATACAAAATTTCAATTGGACTAAACTTAGTTGATGAGTGGTAGTTATTATTATATGAAAACTCTGCTAAATGCAAGTAGTCCTCCCACTTACCTGGCTGATCCTTAACATACATTCTTAACAGATCTTCCAGCACCTGATTCACTCTTTCAGTCTGTCCATATGTCTGCGGATGGAAAGAAGTGTTGAAATCGAGTGTTGTGTTTAATCCCTTAAAAAATGACCTCCAAAAATTCCCTGTGAATTTAGGATCCCTGTCTGAAATGATAACCTTAGGTACTCCATGTAACCTAAAAATTTGCTTTAAAAATATATCAGCTATATTGGCAGCCTTGTAAGTAGTCTTGACAGGAATGAAATGTGTTGCTTTACTTAACTTGTAAACCACCACCATAATTGAATCATTCTGATTCTGATTTTTGGGCAATCCAGTAATAAAATCCAAACTGATGATCTCCCATTTCCAACTAGGAATAGGCAATGGTTGCAGTTAGCTAGCTGGATGTTGGTGTTCGGCTTTCACTTGTTGACAGTCCAAACATCTAGCTATGTATTCTGCTACTTCAGATTTCATATTAGGCCAGAAATATTCTTTCCTTAACATGGTTACAGTCTTTTGGTAACCTGGATGTCCTGAGTAAGGTGTTTTATGAACTTCATCCAGAATTAGCAATTTGACCTTAGGCACATTAGGCACATACAGTTTGTCCTTAAACAATAAAAATCCATCTTTATTTAGACTAAAACCTTTTATTAAGCTTTCTATAGGTTCTTCTTTAGCTGTAACTTGTAATTTTTGATAAATTCCATCATGTTTTACCCCTTCTGTAAGCTATTCATTTAAATCAGAAGCATAAGTGCTGATCGTTGCTGTAAAATTCAGCTTTGTGTTTCTACTTAAAGCATCAGCCACCTTATTTTCTTTTCCTTTTATGTGTTGAATTTCGAAATCATATTCACTCAAGAAGGCTAACCACCTTGCTTGTCTTGCATTTAAGTTGGGCTGATCTAAAAGGTATTTCAGACCTTTATTATCAGTCATTAAAATAAACTTTCTGCTTATTAAGTGGTGTCGCCACATTTTTAAGGCATGTATAACAACAGCAAGGTCTAAGTCATAAGTTGCGTAATTCCTTTCGTGAATTTTTAACTTTCTGGACTCATAAGAAATAACATGCCCATCTTGAGTTAGTACACCGCCTAAACCATCATTACAGGCATCTGTGCATACCACAAAATCCTTATTAAGATCTGTTATTCTTAGAATAGGCGCACTTGTTAATAAGGTTTTTAATTTCTTAAAGATTTCTTCACATTTTAAGTTCCAATCGAATTTCTTGCCTTTCTTTTGCAAGGAAGTGATTGGATTAGCTATTTTTGAAAAGCCTTCAATAAATCTTTGGTAATAACCGGTAATTCCCATAAATGACCTAACATCTGTTACGTCTTTTGGAACTGGCCAATCTTCAATTGCCCGAATCTTTTCAGGATCAACTGAAATCTCTTCCTTAGTCACTACGTGACCTAAGTACTGGATTTCATCCTTAAAGAAGTCACAATTGCTAAACTTCGTGAAGAGCTGTTGCTCTCACAGCTCTTGTAAAACTATCCTTAAGTGTTCTTTATGTTCTATTTCAGTTTTAGAGTAAATTAAGATGTCATCGATAAATATGACAACAAATTTATCTAAATATTTATGCATTATATTATTCATTAGGCACATAAAGACGGCTAGGGCGTTGGTAAGCCCGAATGGCATTACGACAAATTCGTAATGTCCATACCTTGTTCTGAAGGATGTCTTAAAGACGTATTCATCTTTAATTCTTACCTGATGATATCCTGATCTCAGGTCTATCTTCGAGAACACCGTAGCTCCACGTAGCTGATCAAATAGATCATCTATGCGGGGCAACGGATATCTTTTTTTAATAGTCATCCTATTTAGTTGACGGTAGTCTATGCATAGTCACATAGTTCCGTCTTTCTTTTTGACAAAGATGATCGGTGCTCCCCAAGGGGACACACTGGGTCGAATGTACTTCTTATCTATCAACTCTTTTAATTATGATTTTAATTCATTAAGTTCTAAAATATTCATACGATACGGAGCTTTTGAGCTAGGTACAACACCTGGTACTAGTTCAATAGTAAAATCCAGTTCCCTCCTAGGAGGTAATCCTAGAATTTCTTCTGGAAAAACATCAGTAAACTTATTTAGAACAGGGATATATTCTATTTTATCTTATCTTTTTCAGACCTACTTATCTCATATGTAATGGTTACAGTATAGGCTTTATACCCTTTCCTGACTGCTCTTTTAAGTTGTAAAGCAGAAATCTTCCTGATTACAGTTCTCCTAGGAACACCTTTAACCTGTATTGGTTGTTCATTATTATTTACGCACGTAAAGGTTTTATCATAACAGTTTAAAACTACCTTATGCTGCTCTAACCAATCCATACCAATCAGTAAACTATACGAGCCAAGTGGAAAAACATTAAGCTTAACTGTAGTTTTAAAATCATCCATCAGTTGAGCACATTCTTTCACATAACATGTTACTTTCCTTTTTCCCCCGTAGCTAATTGAACTAACCAGGAACTATCAAACTTTTCAACAGTCAATTTACACTTTTCCACTATCTGAGGTGAAATGTAACTAAGACTAGCTCCTGGATCAATTAAAATGGTTACTGGGGTTTGGTTAACCATACCTTCTACTTCCACCATGGAAGTATGATAATTAGCTTGACGGTTCTCCAATGATACATTTATTCTGGGCATAGTCCTTCCAAGTTCTCCAACAGTCATTTCATCCTGCAGAGTGTGAATATTTCTATTTGAATTTTTCCGATTTGGGCAGACCGAGGCATAGTGCGGGCCATTACATTCCCAGCACTTAACAGGCTCCTTTCGTTCAAAATTCTTAGTGAAATTCCCATGATTGTTTGCAGCTTCCTTTCCTTTAAAGTTACTGGAATTATTAGAATTATTAGAAGCACCATTTCTATTTCCATGGAAGTTCTTACTATTAGAATAATTTCTGTTCTTATTATTCTTAAAATTCTTCTGGGGTACAAATTCCTTTTTCTTGAAGTCAAGCTGACTGTTGTTTTTCTTAGCCTTCCAGTTGGCTATACCTTCTTTCTTCTTGTTCTGCTCAAAACAGAAATTTTGCCTTCCTCATGGCTTCTTCCAGAGTCTTTGGGTTATCATACTCAATTTTGTCCTTGATGTGGTATGGTAGAAAGCCAAGAAACTGTTGCACTTTAGGTTTCTCTTCTACCAAGTAAGGTACATACCTCAGCAAGCTTAAGAATTTACTGCTTAACTCCTTCATAGTCATGGAACCTAACTTCAATTCGTAAAATTCTTTAGCTCTCTCTTCATAATATTGTTCGGACATAAATTTCTTCTTGAAGTACCTTTTAAAAGTACTCCAATTAATTTCTTTTTCCTTGATACCCTTGACTCTCTTCAGATCTTCCCACCATATGTCTGCTTTTCCAAAGAGATTATAGATTGCCATTCTTGCCTTCAGCTGATTTGAATAGTTGTATATCTGAAAATACTTCCTCATCCCGAATAACCAGGACTTTGCTTCTTCTCCTTTTTCGGTCTCTCTGTTGAAAGCTGGTTGCTTTATTTTTTTAAACTCCCCGAAAATCTCTTCATATGGCCTGTACTTCTTCTTTCTATTATACAACTCAGCCTCACTACTGTCACTAGTAGTGTAGTAGCTTTGTTGTTCCCTGAACCCTTCAGATGATGAACTTCCTTTAGATTTTGCCAGCTTCATCTTTTTAGATCCTTTATGATGGCTAGCTTCCTCAGATTCGGATCTTTTACTCCTCCCTTTTGTTTGGAATTTTTCCATCAAAATTTGGTTTAACTCTTCCTGAGTCTTCAACATCCTCTCATTGTCCTTCTTGACTGATTCCATTTCAGTCTTCAAATCCTTTATAGTCTGCATCAGCTATGAGGATTGAGCAGTTACCTCTTCTAACATAGGTTCTCTCGACAATTGTCTTGTCTTAGTGTTTGAAGACTCCTCCTAAGCATATTCTCCTAGCTTCTCCATCTCTGCCTGCTTAAATTCAGAAAAAAAAAAAAAAAAAAGAATTTTATGTTCCTTACATAAAACAAAATATAGGTTAGTATATTATTTTTTTACTGTTCTACGGAAACTAGTTGGATTGCATTAAGGCCTAGTATTTGAACCATGCTCTGATACCACATGTCAAAACCCCAAATTTTTCAAAAAATTTAAATTTTTTTAAATGCATATATTTTCATTAAATACAGTCATTAACTGTTTAATTAGTTCAATGTTATTAGATTCATATTTGAAAGATATTTTGACTATGATTATCTTGCTAGAATAGTTTCTTTCAAATGCTCATTCGTTTTCTATTTGCGACCACAAGGTGGGATTGTCATGAAAGACTGGGCTTACTTAGCTTCTGAGCTAATGCAGCAGTTTTCCTTCTTTTACAGATATACAGGTAAGATGTTCGGGTCGCTGCTAACAAATCTCTAACTATTCAATAACAATTCGCTGTACAAAATTTATTCAGTAAAAGTATATACATGCTAGTCAGATTTATGAGGCTTATAAAGGTAAAGCTTTAACTATGACTCCTTTTAAGATCTTACTCATAGAGAATTGAATTCTACTAGTAAGATGGCAGCTATTTCTCCATCAAGAAAGCAGGATTTAACATTTCTACGGTGTACAAAACCATTGGATGTTCATACTGAATGCAAGTGTAAAATGCAATAGATATTTCTTTACTAGCAACAAGCATGGTAGCATTACAACATCAAATATCCAATTTTACTTATTCATAATTACTGCATCATGCCATGATTAGATTTGCAACTACAATTGTGAAATGATAAGGAGGTTTAAGTACCAAACTTATATTCTTCTTACATCAAGAATTAAAAGGTTTACTACTTGATACAAGTAACTTTTAAAGTCTTCCTTTAGTATTTAAAAAAAAACTGTATAGTTTAGAATATTATTTCTATTCCATGGTCAATGATTTGTTGGTAACTTATAGATCGATCTCATATTTATTATACTCGAATACCATTTATGATATTCATAACTATACTATCAAGCAAGAAGGCTAATTTACCCAAGCTACCTGTCATATACTAACTTATAATATCTTTTGTAATCTTTGAGCTTGTGAATGACAAAAGACTAATTGTCACATAATGATTTTATGACTATTAGAAGGATTGTATTATACAAGCTATGGATGACCATAAGGTTAAGAGTAAAACCATGCACAAGATCAATGGATCACTAATTTGATTATTATAATGCTATAGGCTTTTATATTATTATTCCTTTACCTCATTGGTGATTTAAGGCAATAGATAATATAGACAACAATAGGTTTAAAAACAAACTACGCTATGGTCACTATTATTACTCCTTGCTCTTATATCTCATTAACAAACAATACAACTCTCTACACATAAAATATGATAGACCAACGATAAACCAATTCTACACTACAAGGTTTTCAAAACATCACTAATGATTATATGGTTGATTTTTAAAATGCAGGTGATTGACTAAGGTATAATGAACCTTGTGGAATTTCCACGATATGATTTGGATTACAAATGTCCTTGGTGATCTTGTCATGGAACTATAATGTTCCTACCCATTGCATGCCAATTATTAAAGGGTTATGTGGGATCTTCTCGGCCATGCACTCACGTTTAAAAGGGTTTGACTCAACCCTAATTCTCACTCTTCCACTGCCTCCGGGCCTCTGGCCACTCTGCAATAACCTCCTTGCTCGGTCCATTGTTTGCACTGTCTGCTAGCCATCCATATGTCAGTTTCATTCCTTGTGGCTCATCTACTGCGTTGTGAGAATAATTACTGTGTCGAATAGCCTGCTATTGAATGTTGAACATTGTTGAACTTCTTAGGGTTTCTCCATTGGCATCCATTGCCCGAACTCCTTGCTTTTGAGATCGTTGCTGTAATTCGTTGCTGTAAGTTGACCTCCATCGTGACAGATTACCTATTGATTCAGCGAGTTTTTTCTCTTCTACGGTAAATGAAGGGTTTACCTCTCTTTCTGCTGGTGGTTGTCTTGCTATTCTTCAGTGGCCATATTTCTATCACGCTTTAAGGAAAGATACGAGGTTTTCCCTTTATTTTCTTTTCAAAGTAAAAGCTTAAGTAAACAACAGTTTCTTTTGGCAATATTTTTAATATTTAGAATATATTTTGTTACAGGGTTGGTCTTCTCCTCTCGGCATGGAAGGTACGAGATTTCAACAGCTGCTACTCCCGGTAAGCCTGGTTTTTACCCATGGTGTTCTCCTCCTTGCTGGTCATTTAGGGAAGTCATGGGTTTGGCTTCGTGGTGTGTAATCCTCGCTGTTACTTTGGTTCAGTTGGTGAACCTAAACGCTGTTAAAAGAGTTCGACTCTTCGTTTATCATGGGGTCTTGGTTGAAGACGAGACTGTGGGTTTTGGGTCTTTAAAAGATTGCTAGGTTAAGCATGCATAAGTGTATTACTGTTGATATAGGATGTAAGCTTTATTTTTGTAAATGATAATGGTATCTGTGAGGTACCAAGGAGATAAAACTCCATCTTCTTGATGAACCTCGGTATGTCTTTTAATTTTTTGGCAGGGTTTACCCTGAACTTGGAGCTATGAGTTGTCCATACAATTTTTTTTTAAGTTAATATTTTGTTACTATATAGTTTTGAAAACCATAAACCGTTTAAGTTTGGCTTATTAAGCCTATCTGACTTCGATGCCTTTGATTTCTGTGAATTTGATGAATACTTGATTTACTCTCTGTAATTTATTTATGGTAATAGCTGGTAGGGTTTTTACTGCATTTAATAAGATACTGAGTTAATTATTTATAATTGTTATAATGGTTATAATTTGTAAATTATAAAATTTGAATGTTTTAAATGACATTCAAAGAGTCATTGACAGTGTAACCTTGGTTACAGGTTTTTATATTAAAATTTATATTTATCAAAAATAGATTATAAATATTACTGTGTAAAGTTACCCTACCTGGAATACTTATTACCTTTACTGCTAGCTCTATTTAGGTTCTTTTGCATATTTTAAAAGGAAATAAAAACTTGTTCTCTGCTTACAAAATAACCTGTCATTAATGTATCCTCAATACTTATCATTACTTACACTGCATTTCTGAATTTATAAGAGTTTCCAGTTATGCTTTATACATTAAAGTTAAGCTCGAAGTCGAGCACTTTGTTAAATGCTTACTGTAGATTATGCACTTAAATTTTTACTTTTAATATTTCTTTTAAAAATTGTTGTCAAGGCTGTCGTACTCAGTTAAAACTTGACTTACTAGTTATTAAGAAAATTTTAGCATTTAGTTTATACCCTTCAATTTATAAAGGGTTTTTATATTCTTATTTTATTTTATTGTATTAATGTTCTTAAGTACTGTTTATTTACTTCGCAGTACAGAAAGCATAAATGGTTCCAGTTTGTAATTAATGTAATAAATATCTTACCTGAAGTTCCATAATGGTAATACTCCTATAGTGTATATAATAAAAATTTATTGTTGTTAATACAATAAAGGTATTATCTCTCGTGAGAGTACCTATGTTTCCATGATTATTATTTAATTTAATTTATAACCTTCTGTTATTTATTTAGTTTATTTGTTTAGTTATGATAACTGTATATATATATATATATATAAAATACTACTTAAGTTTTATCTCATATATATATATATATATATATATATATATATATATAGTAACATTCACTTACCATCTAAGAAAATACGATAACGACTTTATAAACTATTTGAGCTCAATAAAAAATAAAAAGAAGATTTAGTAATTAAATGACTACATCACTAACCTTACATACAGACTAACACAACTAGGTTTTAACTATAGCGTCTAAAAAATATTTAATTACTCCTACTATCAGTGTTGTCTTTCCAGCATATAGAAGTTAAATTCTTTAAAACTGGAAGGAAACAATTGTGAGGTTTAAACCGCAGGTATACCTAGTCTATCTTTTCTTTAGTACAACTATTATATTCTTCTATCTGTTCTTTACAAATAATAGAATTACTGAGAATGAAATACTGTACGAGGGGATAGTTTTATCTATAACATAAAGCATTGTTCATAAAACAAAATTTCTTCTGATGATAAGTAAAGAAACAATCTGCTATTCTAAAATCTCATCATACATCTTTTTATAATTCTACCTCTGTGCTGGAGTATGGTCTGGTAAACCGAGATGTGGAAAAACACAGCGGGTCTTTATTCTTCATCAACAGATTCTATTACTGATAACTAAAAAAAAACATTACATCACTAAACTAGTAAATCTTTATATCATAACTACCAACATAACATCCAACCATTCATAGTTATAAAAAAAACATTGACAGTCAAGTGTTAGAACCTGCTTAAGCTTTGGACAACAACAGCAATGGGAGGCCGTTCCTCCCTACCAACTCCTGGAGAGCGCTCAAACAACGACTCCTCAGGACCCCCGAGCTTGCTCTGGTCTCCCTGGCTGGAACTAGGTGTAGCAAAAGTCAGATACCAGTCTTCAAACTCAGTATTAATCCAGAACTTATCAGTAAGTTCTCCTAGCTAACAAGCTATAATAAACCAAGTTACTACAGCATTCCTCTCATAACAACTTCCTTACTGTTTTTCCCTTTTTTCTCAATGAATTTCCTGAATATCATTCACCTGAATGAATTCTCCCTGGAAAATATCCTAGCAGCCTCAGCTCTATTCATTGAGTACTTTTAAAAATATTGCCTAGGTCTTTTTTGGTTAGTTGTCATTTAATGAGCCACCTGCTCTGATCCCACTTTCTTGGGGGATCATGACCTCAATTATAGGGAAGTTGCCACCTACAACTTAGGAAGTGTTTGAGGATGCTGCCACTTGTCTTTTTCCCTCCACCTAGTTCCATCCACCAGTTTGACCAGTAACCTCTTTTTAACAACTCTCCCATGCTGTTGTCTCCATAATTTATTTATGAATAATAAAATATTCTGAATTACATTCCACTTTTGTTGACTCTGATGAGTCATCAGTTCCTACTTAGCGTTAAATTTAACATAATGTCTAAGGAATATAATTAAATAATTAACATTATTTTACAAAATTGGGGTATGTTACATAATCCCCCATCCCATTCCCAATCCCCCATCCCATTATTACCTCAGTAATGCTTATGATCAAGAGGATTTCCTCGGATTCATGTCTGTGATCACTTAGGATCAATTGTAATAGGTCAACTAACCAATACTTGGAAACCAAATGTTTATTTCTGCAAGTGTCATATGCAGTTGGGACGTACACAGAGTGGTGTCTCTCAATGTTTCAAGAATGGGATTACAAGGTACAATCCCTCGTTATATGAGCAATCTCTCTTTTATTAGAATGCTTGACCTTTGAACTAACTGTTGTTTTCATAGTCACATTCGTTATCAACTGGGAAGCCTCTTTCACTTAAACATGCTTGGTTTTTTTGTAAATCCACTACAAGGTTCCAGAGCTATGCATTATGCCAACTTACAACACCAAAAGTTATACGAGAACAAGTTGATGGGTACAATCTCGACTTGCTTGGGAAACATGTCCTGATTTTTGCAATACATAGACTTGTTTAGGAACAACCTCCATGGACTAGTTCGTTCTGAAATAGGTGAGCACCATGGCTCTCTATTGATCTATCTAATAACCATCTCACATGACTAATTGCTTCTTCCTTGTCTAACTACACCGAGCTTCTACAATTGGATGTAACTGAAAAATCAGTTCAGTAGTCACATTCTAGCTGAGTTTTGTGGAAAAATCTCCCAGTTGACACGATTATATCTGGGTGGCAATCAGTTGAATGGCAGCATTCCTACTTCCGTCTTCAATTTTACGAAGCTTCCACGTTTTTCCTTATTGAAAAATTAACTCATGGGAGTAGTGCCCATGGTGTTCAGTAAGTTGGCATAGCTCCATAGCTCCATGTTCTTGGGCAATAACCAATTGGATAGAACTTGTCTATTCTATTCTTAATGCTCTTATTAATTGTTCCACCTTACATAGACTAGTCGTAGCCTCTAATCATATACCATCTCATGGGACTATTATCCTCTTCTATAGGTTAGGCGTCTACGAAATTGGACCTCATAGACTAGGGACAAAATAGATTAGTAGGAGAAATACATTGAAAGATTGGAAACTTAAGTGGTTTAAGAATGCTTCCTTTAGATCACACTTATCTTCCTAGGGTTGGTTTGTCCTAAGTTAAATTGTTTGAAAAGTTGCAGTGGTCAATAGCTTAAGGATCCTAGCTATGAAAGAAAATAATCTCTTTGGAAAGATACTCGATTCTTTTTCCCACTTTAAGAAGGTAAGATATTTATATTTTCATAAAAGCTAGAATATACTTTTAAATCTAGGAAAATTGGAATTTACTTGTTGTTTTCCTATTATACAATATACTTAACTATGACTTATTTTTAGAGGAAAATTGGAATTTACTTGTTGTTTTCCTATTATACAGTATACTTGATTATGACTTATTTTTAGAGGTTGCAAGTCTTGCAATTTTAGCTTTATATTTCAACATTGTAAGCAATTTATTAAAAAAGTGCGAATCCCAAGCTATAAATGTTTCTTTAAATCATTTAAGTGATTATATTACACCTTCGAAGTTACAAAAAACAAGAATGTATGAATTTATTTATAAATGCACTTGAAGATATGATTCCAATGTCACTTGTGAAATTCATAGTCTTCAAAACATGGATTTTTGGTCAAATAATTTCTCACTTGGAATATCCATGTCATTGGAAAATCCCAAAATGCTCACTGAATTAAATTTCTCTTTCAACAACTTGTTAGGAGAAGTCCCTGAAGAGGGAGATTTCAAAAACCTTGGTGCCACTTCATTTATGGGAAATCCTAGTACAAGAGGAAAGTACAATAGGAAGAGTTATGATCATCCTCATAAGACTCAAGGGTTCAAAATACCTAAGAAAGAGTTCTCAAATTATGAGTGCTTCCCTTGTCACAAGTTGGGACACATTTCCATCAACTATCACATGAAAGAAGAAAGAGTTAAAAAGATGAAAAGATTCCAATATCATGTTGTTTAAGAGGAAGCAAAGAAGGATGAAGAATATAGTGAAGAATATGTAGTGATATCTACCCTAACATGATCAATCTCACTCTGCAATGACACCTAGTAAGTAGATAGTGGCGCATCCAAGCAAATGATAGGTTACAAGGTCTCACTATCATTCCTTGTACAAAAAGAATCACCAAACAAAGTAATGTTTGGAGATGATTCGCAATATCCCATCAAAGGAATGGGATAAGCATCCTATAAGTTGGACTCTCGAAAGTCCATGAAGATGAAAGATATCATATATGTACCTGGACTAAAGAAGAACCTCCTATCTATTTCAACTTTAGACAAGAGAGGATTCAGATTTGCCTTCATAGATGGAAAAGTCCTTATGTTGTCAAAAGGAAAGGCCATATATGATGTAGTAGAAATTGGAATTGAAGAAGGAGGACTCTGCAAACTAAAGGAACATGCAGATTCAACATTAGAAATTAGTACAATAAATCCATGTGATATTTGGCACAAAAGGCTTGCTCATATTCATTACAAATCTCTACGAATAGTAGCCAAGGTTGTAACTGGTCTACTAGAAATTCAGATAGAAGATGGAGTATGCAAAGGATGTGCACAAGGAAAGAATACTAAGAATACATATCCAAAAAGTGACGACAAAGCAAAAGGGATATTCTATATTATACATTCAGATATATGTGGGCTAATGAAAACAACTTCATTAAGAGGGTATGTTTACTATGCTTACTTTATTTATGACTACTCCAACAAGACTTGGATATATTTTTTGAAAAATAAGGATGAAGTGTTTGAAAGGTTTATAGAATTTAACGCCCTAGTAGAAAATCTGTTTCAGAGAAGAATAAATATTTTGAGGTCAGATAATGGAGGAGAGTTCACATGAAATGAATTCAATGATTTATGCAAGGAATCTGGGATTGAGAGGGAGCTCACCATTCCCTATAATCCTCAACAAAATGATGTAGTAGAAAGAAAGAATAGATATATCATGGAAGCGGTAAAATCTATGACACATGAACAAGATCTACAAATGTACCTGTGGGCAGAAGCATCCAGAACAACAATATATGTACAAAATAAAATCTCCCACAGTGCCCTTGGGAAAAAAACCCCAGAAGAAATGTTTTTTGGAGAAAATATTGAGGTGAGTCACCTAAACATATTTGGCTGTCCTATGTACATTCATATTCACAAAGACAAAAGAACAAATATAGATCATTTAGGAAAGAAGGGATTGTTTCTAGGATATTTTGAACCGTCCAAATCCTATCGAATCTATATCCTAAGATATTGTTTAGATTGAACTTAGCAGAGATGTAACATTTGACGTAGATACAACTTTCAGAAAGTTGAGGAAAGATAAGAAAGATGAAGAGGAAGATGAAACTCCCAAAGCTGCAGAGAATCCTAAGCCAGTTAGGAATGAGGAATAAAGTCAGATACGTGAGGATCATGAAATGACCTAACCATAGTTACTAGAATAATTACCCAGTGAAATGATTTCTCAAAAGAGAAAGCTTTCCTCGGCTTGTGATGTAATTGAAAAACCAGAAAGGCATGGTGTCCCATAAGGAACCATTAAAGAAAGAAAGAAGCCAAATTCATATCCCATCTATATGGATTTGATGAGTGATCTAGTTTTTGAAGAAACCAACATGTTTTGAAGAAGAAAGAAAGTGGAAGGAATGGGTTGATCCAATGGTCGAGGAATACCAATCCATAATAAAGAATGATTTGTGGGAAATAGTACCAAGACCAAAATACAAGTTAGTGGTATCCTCGAAGTGGTTATTCAAAAAAAATCATTTCGTAGATGGTAGTATAGAAAATAACAAGTAAATACTCGTAGCTAGAGGTTTCTCCCAAATGGAAGGAATTGACTATGAAGAGACCTTTTCTCCAGTAGCTATGTACACTTCAATTAGAACTGTCCTTGACTTGGCATGAAAAAAGAAGTGGAAGTTACATCAGATGGATGTGAAGACATTTTTTCTAAATGGCTTTATAGAAGAAGAAGTGTATACCAAACAACTGCAAGGATTCGAGACTAATGATCGGGAATCTTATGTATGCAAACTGAGGAAAGCATTGTATGCAATAAAACAAGCACCCAAAGTATGGTACACAAGAATATATGGATTCCTGATGAGTTTAGGATTTACCAAGAGCAAGGAAGATTCTAACCTTCATAATAAGGTTGAGGATGATGGGATTATGATATTACTATTATATGTGGATGACTGATTCTTAGCTAGAGAAGATAAGACAATCAATGAATGCAAGAAGAAGCTTGCTGTAGAATTTGAGATGAAATACCTTGGAATGATGCACTATTTTCTAGGTGTTGAAATTTGGTAATATCCAGATGATATTTTCCTAAACCAAGGAAAATATATAGTGGAAATTCTAAAGAGGTTTGGAATGTTATATTGTAAGGCCATGACTAGTCCGATGATAACAAACTTGAAGTTATTGAATGGCGATGCTTCAGAAAATTTAGATGCCACCTTGTATAGATAGATTATTGGTTCACTGATGTACTTAACCAATACAAGACCAGATATATTTTTTGTTGTAAACAAAATGAGTCAGTACATGGTGAATCCCAATCATATTCACCTAATAGGAGAAAAACATGTGATGAGGTATCTAGAGGGAACTTTAGATTATAGGCTTAGATATATATCATATGGTGAGATCAGATTACATGGGTTCATAGACTCGGATTGGGAATGAAGTGCTAAAGAGAGAAAGAGCACTTCAGGTTGTTATTTTAGTTTGGGATCAGACATGATCTCATGGTTCAATAGAAAGAAAACCAATATTGTACTTAGCACAACGAAAGAAGAATATATTGCTTCTTGTTCAGCTTGTATTGAAGCAGTATGGCTTCAGAAGATGTTTGGAGGTTTATTTGATGAAGAGATAGATGTTATTGATATTCCTTTTGATAATTAGAGTTGTATCAAGATGACAGAAAGGCCATTATTTCATGATAACTCAAAACATATTGAAGTGAGATATCACTTCATTCAGGACATGGTTCAGAAAGGAGTTGTGAAGCTCAAGTATGTTCCTACAGAGGAACAAGTGGCATATTTTTTTACTAAGCGTCTAGATTGTGTAACGTTTGAATACTTTCGAAACAAGCTTGGTGTAGTCCAAAAGGACCTCTCTCGAAAGAGGGAGTGACTATAGATGGAAGAAGGATGCAGTGATGAGTAGCTCATTCTAGAGTAGGGTAAGTCTCGCTAGGACTGTTTGGACCAAAAGGGCGAGTTAGACGAGGCCTATTGATCCTAGGGGGATCAGTATGTTTGGATGGATCAGTTTAACCCAAGGGGGTTTGTAATCTAGGATAAGGTTTGTTGGTCCCTTAGAAGATCCATCTTTAACTAGGCTTGTTGGATTGAAAGGGTTAGTAAGTTAGATAAAATTCCTGGGTGGATCTACCAGAGAAATCACCGTGATGTTTCTCCTAGATAGTTAGAGGGAATACTGGTTTTTACAGTAATCATTTACTATTGATTGATGAGATGTTTGTTTTCAGAAGTTTTATACTGATGACTATTGAGATTCTTATTTCAATATTGTTATACTGATGATTGATGAGAAGTTTAATTCAATATTGTTATACTGCTTACTATTGAGATGATTGGTTCAACATTGGTATGTTGGCTGTTGATATAGTTGATTCATTATTCTTATACTGATGATAGATTCAGTATTGATTATACTAATGATTGATGAGCTGCTTGATGAGATGTTTATAGTTTTATGACATTGTTGATTTCTGAGATGATTGTTGATATCTTTACAAATGATTTCTGATATGCTTGACTAATGATTGCCGAGATGATAGACTGGTAGATGTTGATATGTTTATTGAGATAGTTTTAATGTTTTTACACCGATTAATGTGATATTTTCAGCGTTCCTATACTGATGTGACAGATTGAGTATCTCTATACTAGTGATGATGTTTATGATGATGATGTACCAACATATCTATGTTGGTAATGCAGAGGATTATATAACACTACGAATGATTTGGTTTTTATCACTAACATGCCAATGATGCTCTTGATTATTTCAGTATTTACATACTATTGATGTAGACGACGATGTTTCAGTATTTCCATACTGAAGATACAGATGATGATTTTTCACTATTCCCATATTGAAGATACATATGATGATGTTTCTGTATTTACATACTAAAGATGCAGATGATGATACTTACGATGCAGATGATGATCGTTCATATGATGATCTTATAGATGATGGTTCTATGTGTACACAATGATGTTTGAAAGCAGATGATTCAAAATATGTTATAGTATTCACATACTAATACTATAGAATATGGTCCAGAAGATGAAGCAACGGATGATGATGATCGAGGAGATGATTCAGCATTCATATGCCGATGCCGTAAGAGATAGTCCAGAAGATGACAAGAAGATGATTGAAGAAATATGATTGCAGAAGAATATCCAGCTAAGATCCATGATGAAGATGTGTGATGATGTATCAAAAATTCCTTTGACTTATAGATTCTCACCAGTCAGTTGTATAGTTTGTTGATGTATTTGTAACTTCGGAATGTATTATCTATGTATCATATGTCTTGTAACCTGATGTTTATTCCGGGATGTATCTATTATGTAATTGAGTCATGTTGTCATGCCTCAATGTTTCGATTGGGAGGATCTATTATGTAAAGAAGTCATGTCAAGTCATAGTGGGTAACCCTCCGATTGTCTAAAGATTAAAGTCCCCACAGTTTCAGGGCACTAGGGTTATTAGATTGTCCTAGTAGAGGTCGGCCCTAGTAGGGCTTTAGTCATGCCAAGATTAGTATAAATAGAGAACAAGAGTCTCTATTTATCACACAACTCGTCCACACTCAAGTGTAGTGCATAGTTGAGGAAGGATAAAACACCGGGGCTAGACAAGAAGAAGATTACTGCTGTCAGGATATCACTTACTATTTTGGGATTTTCTATTTTGGTGCTGATTCTATCTCTGAGGAAGTTTCGGGGCTTTCTCCTTTATCGTTCCCTCGAGGAAAAACACTGTGTTCATTGTCTCTTGTGTTTGATTGCTGTACTTGTTATTCTCTCAGTTAAAGATCCTAAATAATGCTAGACTAATGCTGAAAAACTAACATGGTATCAGAGCTAACTTGAGAAGAAGACACTGTGCAGCTGCGGGAACCAGGGATTCCTAGTTTGTGGATCTTCCTCCACATATTTTCAGCAAAAGTAAGGTGGAATAACTCTCCTCCTTATGGCACATCTTTCTGTCAAAGCAGAATCCAATTCTGAGGTTTTTCACTTTTGGACCTGTCACTGTTGCCAGAAATTAGGGATTTTCACAGAAGAAGAATTTTTTAGTGAGCCCAGGCCTGGATTGATATCCTCCCCAAAATCGAAGATAGGGACAAATTTCAAGGCATTTGGGTAGACATAACTCCAGAAAATAAAAACCCTAATTTGCTCCTGATCCAGTACTGCAGGATTTCAGCTCAAGTTTCAGATCTGACATATTGAACCCGGTAAGATCTAAAATCTTTTGTATTTCCATTTGAGGTTCTCAGTTAATATGTCTCATCATACCAAGATTGATGAAAGCTTGAGGGAGCTAATAACTTCTGAGCTTGGAAGTATAGGATCTCCTTGGTCCTGGAAGAAAATGAGTTAGAATCCTACATCCATGAGGAGGTTCCAGTTCCAGAGGGAGATGAGGAAAAATCCTTACATAAGAAGAAGATGGTTATGGAAAAGAGGATCATTGTTGATTCTATTAAGGATCACCTTATCCCATAGGTGTCCTCTCTCAAGACACCTAAAGCTATGTTTGATGTCCTAACCAAATTCTTTGAAGGGAAGAACATAAATAGGAAGATGACTTTGAGAAATCGACTGAAGAATGTGAAGATCCAAAATGTAGAGACCATCTAGTATTACTTCACAAGGGTTTCTCAGATCAAGGAAAAATTGGAAGCAGTAGATGAAGAAGTGGAGAATGCATAAATTGTGATGACCACCTTGAATGGTCTCCCTAGGACATGGGACTCTTTCATTCAAGGGATCTGTGCTAGAAACAAGTTAGTCAAGTTCAACAAACTATGGGAAGAATGTTGTCAAGAAGAAGCTCGGATAGCAGCTCAAGAAGAGAATATGGGAAGTGAATATCAAACTCTCATAGTACAATCTAAGAAATCCAGATCTAGCCATCACAGAAGTAAGTACTCTCATCACAAGAATAACTCTAGAAATCCTAGAGATAAGTCTAAGTTCATTTGCTATACATGTGATAAAAAAGGACACTTTGCTAGATATTGTCCTAAGAACAAAATTAGTCCTCACAAGAAGAAGGGAAGCAAAAGAAGACATCATGCTCATGCTGCAGAGGATGATGAACCATCCAAGAAGAGATCTAGATATGAAAGTGAAGATTCTTCAAGTGAGGATGAATATCTTTTGATCTCTGCTCTCATAGGTAACATTACTTATGGAAGTGATGATTTTCTTATTGATAGTGGGGCCTCCAAAAATATGACTGGATTCAAGGAATCCTTTCTGAAGCTCTCAGAACATGAACCACCTCACAAGGTGAAGCTAGGAGATGACTACCAATATCCAATAAAAGGTAGTGGCGAATCCTCCTATTAAATAGACTCTGGTAAATATCTAACAATGAAGGAAGTATTGTTTGTGCCAGGACTCAAGAAGAACCTTCTCTCCATATCATCATTGGATGCAAAAGGAATGAGGGTTCCATTCATAGATGGTCAAGTCATCATGTGGCCAAGAGGAAATACTATCGATGATGCGGTAGTGATTGGTAAACAAGAAGGATGTTTGTACAAATTGAAGGGACATCCAGAACAAGCCTTGGTCCATGACACAGTAGAGCCAAGTGAACTTTGGCATAGAAGGCTTACACATGCGCATTACAGAGCACTACCTCTTGCAAGCAAAGCTGTTGAAGGTCTTCCAGAAATGCGAGCAAAACATGACGGGGTATGCAAAGGATGTGCAAAAGGAAAGAACACAAAGAAGACATTTCCAAGTAGTGAAAGCAAAGCAAAAGGAATCTTGGAAATCATCCACTCCGATGTATGCGGTCCGATGTCATCAAACTCACTAAGCGGGTATGCATCTTATGTTTCTTTTATTGATGATTTTTCTAGGAAGACATGGGTTTACTCCATGAAGAATAAAGACGAAGTATTCATCGAATTCAAGAAATTCAAAGCCTTGATCAAGAATCACACTAAAAAGAAGATCAAGATCTTTTGATCAGATAATGGCAGAGAATTCACTTCAAATGAATTCAAAGAGATATGTAAAGAATCAGGGATTAAGAGGGAGTTTTCCACTACTTATAATCCACAACAAAATGGGATTGCGGAACGGAAGAATAGAACTATCATGGAAGCTACTAAAGCAATGCTTCATGATCAAGATCTTCCTATGCATCTTTGGGTGGAAGCTGCTAGAACAATGGTGTATGTATAGAATTGTACTCCACATAGAGTACTTGAGAATAAGACTCCCGAAGAAATCTTCTTTGGCAAGAAACCAAAAGTCAGCCATCTCAGAATATTCGGCTGTCCTGTATACATACACATTCCAAAAGAGAAGAGAACAAAATTAGATCCTTCAGGAAAGAAGGGTATATTTGTGGGATACTCTGAAAGCTCGAAGGCCTACAGAATCTATTTCCCAGGATACAAGAAGATTGACATCAGCAGGGACGTGACATTTGATGAAGACACATCTTACAACAAATCCAGAAAGAGACCTACTAAAGAACCTGAAGAAGCGAAAGCACCCAGAATTCATGACACAACCATGAGTGAAGAAATTCAAGAAGAAGATCAAGAATTCGAAGAACCATAAAGACCTATAGATCCACCTCTGGAGAAGAATCCTCACAAGAGGAAACCTGATTAGGTACGAGAAATTATCCAAGGAGCAAAAAGATATGGGGCTCCAGAAGAGAATCACAGAGAAAGAAAGAGAACTAGATCTTGTTCTGGGTATGTAGCTTTACTATGTGATTCCATTGATAAAGAACCTTCCAGTTATGAAGAAGCGGCAAAACAGAAAGAACGGAAGGATGCTATGATTGAAGAGTATCAGTCGATCATGAAGAATGATGTTTGGGATGTTGTCCCAAGACCAAAAGAGAAGTCAGTTGTAACTTCCAAATCGATCTACAAGATCAAGCATGCTGCAAATGGTAGCATTGAAAAATATAAGGAAATATTTGTGGCTCGAGGTTTCCCTCAGAAAGAACGAATAGATTATGAAGAAACATTTGCACCTATAGTCCGATACACTTCTATCAGATCAGTACTTGCTTTGGCTGTAGTGATGAAATGGAAGATACACCAGATGGATGTCAAGACTGCCTTCTTGAATGGTGTAATGGAAGAGGAAGTGTATGTGGAGCAGCCACTCAGTTTTGAGACACATGACAGGGAGTCTCATGTGTGGAGATTGAAGAAATCCCTATACGGTTTGAAACAGGCATCCAGGACATGGTATGGCAGGATTTATAGCTTTCTATCTAGTTTGGGCTTTACCAAGAGTAAAGCATCTTCCAACCTTTACTACAAGGTTGAGGATGGAAACCCAATGATACTTCTACTATATGTAGATGATATATTTGTGACAGGTATGGATGGGTTGATTGCTGATACGAAGAGAAATCTTGCTATCGAGTTCGAGATGAAGGACTTGGGTATGATGCATTATTTTCTAGGTATGGAGGTGTGGTAGAGCTCAGATGGAATATTTCTTGGACAAGGGAAGTATGAAGTAGAGATCCTAAAGATATTTGGGATGATGAACTACAAGACTATGGCCACACCTATGGCATCGAACTTGAAGCTATTGAGTGATTCTTCATCAGAGTCGATTGATGCTATGATGTATCATTAGATGATTGGTTCATTGATGTACCTGACGAACACAAGACCAGACATTTTCTTTGCTGTGAACACCTTGAGCCAGTTCTTGACAGATCCGAGAAATGTTCACTTGATTGTTGCATAGCATATTCTGAGGTACGTGAGGGGTACAGTTGATTATGGGATCAACTACGATGCGAATCAAAAGATTAACCTGGAGGGTTATGCTGATTCATATTTGGTAGGCAGTGCCATTGATAGGAAGAGCACTTTAGGATGTTGCTTCAGTATGGGATTAGGTGTGATCTCTTGGTTTAGTAGGAAGCAATCCTATGTGGCACTGAGTACAACTGAAGTAGAGAATGTCGCAGCTTGTTCAGCTAGTTGTGAGGCAGTATGGCTATAGAAGCTACTGTCTGATATATTTGATCTCCAGTTGGATGCTACTTGTATACATTGTGACAACCAGAGTTGCGTAAAGTTGTCAGAGAATCCAGTATTCCATGACAAGTCAAGCATATTGAGATCAAGTATCACTATATTAAGGATATGGTGCAGAAGGGAGTAGTGAAGCTCCAGTATGTTGTGATGAAGGAACAGATAGCTGGTGTATTGATGAAGCCATTGGCTAGGCTGAAGTTTGAGTACTTCAGGGAGAATCTTGGTGTTCTCCAGATCGAGGTTTCCTCCAAGAGAAAGTGATGAGGCCCATAGCCATTTTGACATGGTGAGAGGATTGGTTCCTTCCATGGTCAGATGTAAGGGATGAGCCATTCTATCATTTTGAGAGGATTGGTTCCTTCCATGTCAGATATGAGTGCTGGCCATTCTGTCAAGTAGGATAGATGTAAGGGCAACTACCATTCTGGGAATGGAGGCACCTGGTCAGTTACCAGGAAAACTCAGTCTAGGACTGAGAAGCCATTCTAATGTGATAGAGGGTTGTGTTCCCACTTGATCAGGTATAAGGGATAAACCATTCTATCATGGATAAAGGATTAGGTTCCTCCCATGTTAGATGTGAGTGTTGGCCATTCTGTCGAGTAGGAAATATGTAAGGGCAACTGTCATTCTGGGAATGGAGGTACCTAGTCAGTTACCAGGTAGCTCAGTCTGGGACTAGGAAACATTCTGATGCGATGGTAGGATTAGTTCCTCCATGATCAGATCTGAGTGCACGCCCTTTCTAATGTGATTCCTCGTGCATGGTCAGAATGTAAGTGCAGAGCCTTTCCGACAAGATGAGGTTGGATATAAGTGTTGAGCCATTCTGGCATGATGTGTTTACACATGGTCAGATATGAGTGCTGTTCCTTTGCAACAAGATAAGGTTGGATGTAAGTGCATATCCTTTTCAATGGGATGTGCTTGCACATGATCGAATATAAGTGCTGAGCCTTTCTGACAAGATGAGGTCAGATGTGAGTGTTGGGCCTTTCTGACAAGATGAGGTCATATGTGAGTATTGGGCATGCCTTTCTGACAAGATGTGGTCATATGTAAGAGTTGGGTGGGCCATTCTGTCTTAAGTGTCAGATATAAGTTCTAATGATGATGTACATTAAGGTAGGCCTACAAGATTGACTATGTATAACTTCCTATGACAAGAAGAATCGAGATAGCACCATTATGAGATAGCAGATGATGATATAGACTTGATGATGATCCAAATCAAGTGATACAGATGAGATGATCCAGACTTGATGATGATCCAGATCAAGTGACGATCCAGTTGTGATGATGATCCAGACTTGATGATGATCCAGATTGAGTGATGATCCAATAGTGATGAGCCAGTATTCATGATGATGCAAATCCCGTGATGAAGAGAAAGAATATGACTTGAAGACTCGAAGACTCGAAGAGGAAGAAGACTTGAAGAAGAATATGACTTGAAGACTCGAAGACGAAGAAGACTTGAAGAAGAAGATGACTTGAAGACTCGAAGACGAAGAAGACTTGAAGACTAAAGAAGACTTGAAGATGTCGAGATGATCCAGTTGATGTAGAGAAAAAGACCAGTGCTGAAAATTGTGTTGAAAGAATACCTTATTAGTTAAGAGGGAGTGTTGATGTATTTGTAACTTCAGAATGTATTCATCTATGTATGTTATGTCTTGTAACCCGATGTTTATTTCAGGATGTATCTATTATGTAATTGAGTCATGTTGTCATGCTCCAATGTTTCGATCAGGAGGATCTATTATGTAAACAAGTCATGTCAAGTCATAGTGGGTAACCCTCTGATTGTCTAAGGGTTAAATTCCCCGCAGTTCTGGGGCACTAGGGTTAGTAGACTCTCCTAGTAGAGGTCGGCACTAGTAGGGTTTTAGTCATGCTAGGATTAGTATAAATAGAGAACAGGAGTCTCTATTTATCACACAACTCATCCACACTCAAGTGTAGTGCATAGTTGAGGAAGGAGAAGACACTGGGCTAGACAAGAAGAAGATTACTGTTGTCGGGATATCACTTATTGTTTTGGGATTTTCTATTTTGGTGTTGATTCTATCTCTAAGGAAGTTGTGGGGTTTTCTCCTGTATGGTTTCCCCGAGAAAAAACACTGTGTTCATTGTCTCTTGTGTTCGATTGTTGTACTTGTTATTCTCTCAGTTAAAGATCCTAAACAATGCTAGACTAATGCTGAAAAACTAACACAATTGTAATAGTAGTGTTTGCTACTACGGTTGAATACCTTCCTAGTTAAGAGAGATTGTTAAAGTAATGTAACTTCTGAAGGTATTCTAGATGTATTGTATTCATCCTTCCAAAGATGAGTTTGGTCTTGTTAGATTCATTGAAGGATGCAATGTAAACCTCTGAATGTAATTCAGGTCAATAGTACCCAAGTGTCAAAATAATGAATGCTATTTTCGGTGTCCACTTGGACAAGTCTGTTAGATTTTTATCATTCAAGCTAGCATTATGATCTTAGGATATTTAATTGAGAGAATAACATGCACATCAATAAAACACAAGAGACAAGAGACACAAAGAATTTTCCTCGGGGAA
The DNA here is from genome assembly GCA_001517045.1 of Pseudotsuga menziesii. Lineage (NCBI taxonomy): Eukaryota > Viridiplantae > Streptophyta > Pinopsida > Pinales > Pinaceae > Pseudotsuga > Pseudotsuga menziesii. Next base: position 236,565 of record LPNX010175181.1, read on the forward strand.
ACCATAAAGCAGAAAACCCTGCAACTTCCTCAGAGATAGAATCAACACCAAATGTAAAACCCGAAAACATAAAGATGATCTCCCGACATCAATAGTCTCTCTCTTGTCCCAACAACTTCTCCTCTCAGTCATGTGCCCCAATGAGTGTGTGTGTGTGTGATAAATAGATATTATCACTCTCTATATATATTCTTTCGTTCACTTGAAACCCACGCCAACATGTCGGCCTCACTTAACAATTACTTACTAGAGCCGACATCTCTAGGAGTGTCTTATAACCCTAGTGCCCCAAAACTTGTGGGGACTTTTCCTCCTCTGACCAACAAGGAGGTTTAACCTTAACACAATGGTGGGGACTATTTCCCTGACTTATAATGATTCACATAAGGTCGACTTCTCTAGGATATTCTAATAACCCTAGGGCCCCATAACTGTGGGGAATTTAACCCTTGCCCAATAGGAGGGTTACCCACAATGACTTGACATGAATTTCATATTATAGAAACTTCCAAGAATAAACATCGGGGTATGACATGACTTAATTACATTACAGAAACATCCCGAAATAAACATCAGGGTACAATACATAAGATATATGGACATGCATACATTCTGAAGTTACAATTACATCAACACTCCCTCTTAACTAGGAATGCATTCTCTCGAAAAAATTGATCAGTACAAGTCTTCTTCTTTGTATCATATGGATCATCATCAAATCATCATCATCTTCACCTTCAAGTCATATTCATCATCGGATCTGGATCATCATCACTCGATCTGGATCATTACTCGATATGGATCATCATCATTGGATCTAGATCATCACTGGATCTAGATCATCATCACTGGATCTGTATCATCACTTGATCTAGATCATCTTTACTGGATCTGGATCATCACTCGATCTGGATCATCTCTGGTTTTGGAACATCTCTACTGGATCATCATCACGGGTGCTATCTCTTGATTCTTCTCGTCATAGGAAGTTCTACAGAGCCAACCCTTTTTCATGCTGGATGTAGGCCTAGCCACCATGTAGGTCTTCTTCAGTGCTTATATTTGACACTTTAGTTAGAATGGCCCACCCAGCACTTACATCTGATCATGTAGGAACCAATACTATAATCATATAAAAAAGGAAACGCCGAGCACTCACATGTGAACATGTGGTAACATAGCCCACAACCCTGTCATAGAGGCCTAGCACTCACATCCATTCAGCCAATGATCAGAAAGGCCCAGCACTTACACTTGGCCATGCGAGGAACCAATCCTCGATGCCAAAAGGATATGCACTTGCTTCTGACAACCAATGTTAGAAAGGCTCAACACTTACATCTGTTCAACCAATGATCACTAAAGGCCCAACACTTACATTTGTTCAACCAATGATCAGGAAAGGATCATTACTTATATTCGACCATGCAAGGAACCAATCCTTCATGTCGAAAGGGCTCTGCACTTACATCCGACACATGTGAGGAACCAATCCAACATGCATGTTTGAAAAGGCGTGCACTCACATCTAATCTTGTAGGAACCAATCCTACATTCATATCAGAATGGCCCCTAGTCCCAAACTAAGCTACCTGGTAACTGACCAGGAACCTCCACTCCTAGAATGGCATTCAACGCTTACTTCTAATCATGTAGGAACCAATCCTAAAGTATTATTAGAATGGATCAGTAATCACATTTGACATTGAAGGAACTAATCCTCTCACCATGACAGAATGTCTCAGCCATTACATCTGACTATGGAAGGAACCAATCCTCTCACCATGTCAGAATTGATATGGGTCTCATCATTTTCCCTTGGAGGAAACCTCGATCTGGAGAACACCAATATTCTCCCTAAATTACCCGAACTTTTCCCTAGCCAATCACTTCGTCAACACATTAGCTATTCGTTCCTCCATTGCAACATACTGGAGCTTCACTACTCCTCTCTGCACCACATCCCTGATATAGTGATACTTGATCTCAATATGCTTTGACTTGTCATGGAACACTGGATTCTCTGACAACTTCACACAACTTTGGTTATCACAATGTATACAAGTAGCATCCATCTAGAGATCAAATAAATCATACAGTAGCTTCTGCAGCCATACTACCTCACAACTAGCTGAACAAGCTGCGAAATACTTTTCTTAAGTTGTACTCAGTGCCACACAGGACTACTTCCTACTAAACAAAGAGATCACATCTGACCCCATACTGAAGCAACACTCTGAAGTGTTCATTCTATCGATGGCACTTCCCAATCTGAATCAACATAACCTTCCACGTTAATCTTTTGATTCGCATCATACTTGAGCCCATACTCAATTTTACCCTTTGAAATCATCAAGTGAACATCTCTCAATGTGTTCACAGCAAAGAAAATATTAGTTCTTGTATCCATCAGGTACATCAATGAAAAAATCATCTAACGATACATTGTGGTGTCAACCGTCTCTGATGAAGCATCACTCAATAGCTTCATGTTCGATGCCATAGGTGTGGTCATTGTTGATGTATATGTAACTTCAGAATGTATTCATCTATGTATCTTATGTATTGTAACCCGATGTTTATTCCAGGATGTTTCTATTATGTATTTGATTCATGTTGTCTTGCCCCGATGTTCCGATCGGGAGGATCATTAATGTAAACAAGTCATGTCAATTCATTTTTAAAGTCCCCACAGTTTCGGGGCACTAGGGTTATTATACACTCATAGAGATGTAGGCTCTAGTAAGTAATTGTTAAGTTAGGACGACATGATTGAGTGCACTTCAAGTGAATGAAAGAATATAAATAGAGAGTGAGACTCTTTATTTATCATACACATCATTCCCTCACTCAAGTGTGGCGCATTAGTGAGGAAGGAAATATACTGGGACTAGATAGAAGAAGAAGATTACTGCTGTTGGGAGATCTCTTACTGTTTTGGTGTTGATTCTATCTCTAAGGAAGTTGCGGGGTTTTCTCCTTTATGGTTTCCCCGAGGAAAATATCTTTGTGTCTCTTATCTCTTTTGATGTGCTTATGTTTTATTGCTGTGCTTGTTATTCTCTTAGTGAAAAGATCCTAATATCATAATGCTAGCTTATATGATGAAAAACTAACATGGTATCAGAGCTAACCTGAGAAGAAGACACTATGCAGCTGCGGGAACTAGGGCTTCCTAGTTTGTGGACCTTCCTTTACATATTTTCAGCAAAAGTAAGGTGGAACAACTCTCCTCCTTAGGGCGCATCTTTCTGTCGAAAAAGAATCCAATTCTGAGGTTTTTCAGTTTTGGACCTGTCACTAGGGTCGAAAATTAGGGCTTTTTAAAGAAGAGGAATTTTTCAGTGAGCCCATGCCTGGATTGATCTCCTCCCCAAAATCAAAGTTAGGGACAAATTTCAAGGCATTTGGATGGACAGAACTCCGGAAAAGCAAAACCCTAATTTGCTCCTGAACCAGTTCTACAGGATTTTAGCTCAAGTTTCAGATCCGACATCTTGAACCTGGTAAGATCTAAAATGCTTTGTATTTCCATTTAATATGTCTCATCATACCAAGCTTGATGAAAATCTTGAGGGAGCTGAAAACTTCTGAGCTTGGAAGTATAGGATCTCCCTGGTCCTGGAAGAGAATGAATTAGACTCCTATATCAATGAGGAGGTTCCAGTCCTAGAGGGAGATGAGGCTAAAGCCTTGCATAAGAAAAATATGGTTATGGAAAAGAGAATCATTGCTGATTCTATCAAGGATCATCTCATACCACAGGTATCATCTCTTAAGACACCTAAAGCTATGTTTGATGCCCTAACCAAATTGTTTGAAGGGAAGAACATTAACTGGAAGATGACCTTGAGAAACCAATTGAAGAATGTGAAGATCTAGAATGCTGAGAATATTCAATCTTACTTTACAAGGGTTTCTTAGATCAAGGAACAATTAGAAGTTGTTGTTGAAGAAGTGGAAAATGCAGAGATTGTGATGACTACTTCGAATGGCCTTCTTAGGTCATGGGATGCTTTCATCCAAGGAATCTGTGCTAGAAAGAAGTTAGTCAAATTTAGAAGACTATGGGAAGAATGTTCTCAAGAAGAATCATGGATAGCAGCTTGAGAAGAGAAGATGGGAAGTGAATACCAAGCCCTTATAGCCCACTCCAAGAAAAGCAAAAGAAGACCTCATTACTCCAAAGGTAAGGATTCTCATCTCAGGAAATACATATCAAAATTAAGATGTTATACATGTGATGAGGTGGGACACTTTGCAAAATACTATCCCAAGAAAAAGAGCCACTCTCATAAGAAGAAGGGGAACAAAAGAAGACATCATGCTCATGCTACAGAGGATGATGAACCATCCAAGAAGAGATCCAGATATGAAAGTGAAGATTCTTCAAGCGAGGATGAATATGTTCTGATATCCGCTCTCACATGTAACATTACTCATGGTAGTGATGATTGGCTTATAGACAGTGGGGCTTCCAAACATATGACAGGATTCAAGGAATCCTTTGTAAGATTGTCAGAACATGAATCACCTCACAATGTTAAGCTAGGAGATGACTACCAATATCCAATAAAAGGTAGTGGGGAATATTCATACAAGCTAGACTCTGGTAATTCTCTAACAATGAAAGAAGTATTGTTTGTTCCAGGACTCAAGAAGAACCTTCTATCCATTTCAACATTAGATGCAAAAGAAATGCGGGTTGCATTCATAGATGGTCAAGTCATCATGTGGCCAAAAGGAAAGACTATCTATGATGTGGTAGTGATCTGAGAACAAGAAGGAGGCTTGTACAAATTGAAGGGCCATCCAGAACAAGCCTTGATCCATGACACGGTAGATCCAAATGAAATTTGGCATAGAAGGCTTGCACATGTGCATTAGAGAGCACTACCTATTGCAAGCAAAGCTGTTGAAGGTCTTCCAGAATTCCAAGCAAAACATGATGGAGTTTACAAAGGATGTGCGAAAGGGAAGAATACAAAGAAGACATTTCCTAGCAGCGAAAGCAAAGCCAAAGGTATTCTATAAGTCATCCACTCCGATGTATGTGGTCCTATGTCATCAAACTCACTAAGAGGGTATGCATACTATGTTTCTTTAATTGATGATTTTTCTAGAAAGATATGGATTTACTTTATGAAGAACAAAGATGAAGTATTCAGTAAGTTCAAGGAATTCAAAGCCTTGATCGAAAACCATACTGAAAACAAGATCAAGACCATTCGATTAGATAATGGTCAAGAATTCACATCGAATGAATTCAAAGAGCTATGCAAAGAATCTGGGATTAAGAGGGAGTTGTCCACTCCTTATAATCCACAACAGAATGGAATTGCAGAATGGAAGAATAGAACTATCATGGAAGCTGCAAGAGCTATGCTTCATGATCAATATATACCTATGCATGTTTGGGTGGAAGCTGCCAATACAGCCGTGTATGTACAGAACCGTACTTCACATAGAGTACTAGAGAACAAGACTCTTGAAGAAGTCTTCTCCGGCAAGAAACCAGAATTCATCCATCTCAGAATATTCGGTTGTCCCATGTACATACACATTCCAAAAGAAAAGAGAACAAAATTAGATCCTTCAAAAAAAAAGGGCATATTTGTGGGATACTCTGAAAGCTCGAAGGCTTACAGAATCTATTTTCCAGGATACAAGAAGATTGAAACCAGCAAAGATGTGACATTTGATGAAGGTACATCTTACAACAAATCCAGAAAGAGACCTATTGAAGAACCTAAAGAAGCTGAAGCATAAGAACCCAGAATTCATGATACAATCATGGACGAAGAAGCCCAAGAAGAAGATCGAGACTTCAAGGAACCACAAAGACCTATAGATCCACCTATGGAGAAGAATTTTCATAAGAGGAAACTTACTTGGGTACGTGAACTTATCCAAGGTGCAGAAAGATATGGGGCTCCAGAATAAAATCATAGAGAAAGAAAGAGAACCAGATCCAATTTTGGGTATGTAGCATTACTATGTGATTTCATTAATAAAGAACCTTCCAGTTATTAAGAAGCAACAGACCAGAAAGAAAGGAAGGATGCTATGATTGAAGAATATCAATCAATCATGAAGAATGACGTTTGGGATGTTGTCCCAAGACCAGAAGGGAAGTCAGTTGTAACTTCCAAATGGATCTACAAGATCAAGCATGCTGCAGACGGTAGCATTGAAAAGTATAAGGCAATATTTGTAGCTCGAGGTTTCTCTCAAAAAGAGGGAATAGACTATGAAGAAACATTTTCACTTGTAGCCAGATACACTTCCATTAGATCAGTACTTACTCTGGCTGTAGTGATGAAATGGAAGATACACCAAATGGATGTCAAGACTGACTTCTTGAATGGTGTAGTAGAAGAGGAAGTGTACGTAGAACATCCACTCGGTTTTAAGACACATGAAAGAGAGTCTCATGTATGCAGATTGAAGAAATCCATGTATGGTTTGAAACAGGCACCCAGGACCTAGTACGGCAGAATTGACAGCTTTCTATCCAGTTTGGGCTTTACCAATAGTAAAGCAGATTCCAACCTTTACTACAAGGTTGAAGATGGCAACCCAGTGATGCTCCTACTATATGTAGATGATATATTTGTGACAGGTACATATGGGTTGATTGCTGATACGAAAAGAAAGCTTGCTGCTGAGTTTGAAATGAAGGACTTGGGGATGATGCATTACTTTCTAGGTATGGAGGTGTGGCAGAGTATAGATGGAATATTCCTTGGACAAGGGAAGTATGCAGTAGAGATACTGAAGAGGTTTGAGATGATGGACTGCAAGGATATGGCCACACCTATGGCATCGAACCTGAAGCTATTAAGTGATGCTTCATCAGATTCAGTTGATGCTACGATGTATCGTCAGATGATTTGGTCATTGATGTACCTGACGAACACGAGACGAGATATTTGCTTTGCTATGAACACCTTGAGCCAGTACTTGACAAATCCGAGAAGTGTTCACTTGACTGCTGCAAAGCATATTCTAAGGTACCTGAAGGGTACAGTTGATTATGGGCTCAAGTACGATGCAAATCAAAATATTAACCTAGAGGGTTATGTTGATTCAGATTGGGCATGCAGTGCCATCGACAGGAAGAGTACTTCGAGATGTTGCTTCAGTATGGGATCAGGTGTGATCTCTTGGTTTAGCAGGAAGAAATCCTGTGTGGCACTGAGTACAGCTGAAGTAGAGTATGTCGCAGCTTGTTCAGCTAGTTGTGAGGCAATATGGCTGTGGAAGCTACTGTCTGATATATTTGATCTCCAGTTGGATGCTACTTGTATACATTGCGACAACCAGAGTTGCATGAAGTTGTCAGAGAATCCAGTGTTCCATGACAAGTCGAAGCACATAGAGATCAAGTATCACTATATCAAGGATATGGTGCAGAGAGGAGCAGTGAAGCTCCAGTATATAGTGATGGAGGAACAGATAGCTGATGTATTGACGAAGCCATTGGCTAGGTTGAAGTTCGAGTACTTCAGGGAGACACTTGGTGTTCTCCAGATCAAGGTTACTCCCAAGAGGAAGTGATGTGTCCGTGCTATGCCATTCTGACATGGTGCGAGGATTGGTTCCTTCCATGATCAGATGTAAGTGCAGTGCCATTCCGACATGGTGAGAGGATTGGTTCCTTCCATGGTCAGATGTAAGGGCTGTGACATGGTGAGAGGATTGGTTCCTTCCATTGTCAGGCATATTTGGATGCCACATCTGGTTTGAAAAAGGACCAGCTCTGTGATGCCTCATCAAGTTTGAAAAAGGACTAGCTCTAGGAAGAATCATCTAGTTTGAAAAAGGAATAGCTCTATGTAGATGCCTCATCTAGTTTGAAAAAGGAATAGCTCTGGGAAGACTCATCTAGTTTGAAAAAGGACTAGCTATGTGTAGATTCCTCATCTAGTTTGAAAAAGGACTAGCTCTGGGAAGTCTAATCTAGTTTGAAAAAGGACTAGCTCTGTGTGGATGCCTCATCTAGTTTGAAAAAGAACTAGCTCTTGGAAGACTCATCTAGTTTGAAAAAGGACTAGCTCTGTGTAGATGCCTCATCTAGTTTGAAAAAGGACTAGCTCTTGGAAGACTCATCTAGTTTGAAAAAGGACTAGCTCTATGTAGATGCCTCATCTAGTTTGAAAAAGGACCAGCTCTGGGAAGACTCATCTAGTTTTAAAAAGGACTAGCTCTGTGTAGCTTCCTCATCTAGTATGAAAAAGGACCAGCTCTGAGATGATACATCCAGTATGAAAAAGGACTGGCTCTGTAGAAATTCCTATGATGAGAAGAATCATGAGATAGCACCAGTGATGATCCAGATCGAGTGATGATCCAGATCCAGTAATGATGATCCAACGGTAATGATCCATATTGAGAGATGATCTAGATCTAGTGATGATATCCAGTGATGATCCAGATCCAGTGATGATGTTCTATGATGATCCAGATCGAGAGATGATCCAGATTGGATAATGAAGATGACTTGAAGATGAAGATGACTTGAAGATGAAGATGACTTGAAGACAAAGATGATCCAACTGATATAAAGAAGAAGACCTGTGCTAAAAATTGTGTCGAGAGAATACCTTCCTAGTTAAGAGGGAGTGTTGATGTATATGTAACTTCGGAATGTATTCATCTATGTATCTTATGTATTGTAACGCGATGTTTATTATAGGATGTTTCTATTATGTATTTGAGTCATGTTTTCTTGCCCCGATGTTTCGATTGGGAGGATCAATAATGTAAACAAGTCATGTCAAGTCATTGTTAAAGTCCCCACAGTTTCAGGGAACTAGGGTTATTATACATTCAGAGAGATGTAGGCTCTAGTAAGTAATTGTTAAGTTAGGCCGACATGATTGAGTGCACTTCAAGTGAACGAAAGAATATAAATAGAGAGTGAGTCTCTCTATTTATCATACACATCATTCACTCACTCATGTGTGGCGCATTCGTGGGGAAGGAAATATACTGGGACTAGACATAAGAAGAAGATTATTGCTGTTGGGAGATATCTTACTATTTTGGTGCTGATTCTATATCTAAGGAAGTGGCGGGGTTTTCTCCTTTATGGTTTCCCCAAGGAAAATCTCTTTGTGTCTCTTGTCTCTTGTGATATGCTTATGTTTTATTTCTGTGCTTGTTATTCTCTCGGTGAAAAGATCCTAAGATCATAATGCTAGCTTATATGATGAAAAACTAACAGTCATGTAGTCCATCATCCTAAACCTATTCAGGATATCTACTGCATATTTCCCTTATCCACACCTCCATGCCTAGAAGGTAGTGCATCGACACATAACAGGAACATCACTGGTATTTCTCCTTCAACCTTGAAGTAAGGGTGGGAATCCACTTTACTCTAAGTAAATACTAGAGTCATCAATAATCTATACATCCTGTCGTACCATGTCAAACCTTAGGATCTTCTGTAGTCACTTCCTATGAAGCATAATACTCCCTCTGTCTTTCATACTCTATGCACTGAAACATTCAGTACTGGAGTGACAACTAGGTTCCTCCGCTACTAATATTCTATGTATCCATCTAGGATCACTGGATACCAACATCCTCTATATTGAAATTTTTCAAAAGTTCTTCTCACACCCATATGTGAGCTTGTCATCCTCTATCAACCATGTAGCTTAGGTTTAGATCTTCATCAAGATCATCATGTATGTCTTATCCCATGGGTGTCTTATGAACTCATACAAATCCTGCACAAATGATTCTTACTGTCATGTGTCTCAACTCCCACTAGCTGCAAATGTCTCTTTGAATCTTGCCTTGTATCCTATGATGTTTCCATCTACTGCATGATGGAACTATGAACTTTCCTTCATGTATCGATACTCCATCCTAGACATCATTCTTCTTGAACTTGTCTTCCCTTTCTTCTTGGAAGGTTCTGTATCAATGATGTCCCTGCATTCATCATATTATTTTTCATCTTGAACCGTCGTTACTTGTTCTTCGGAAAAAGTCTCCTTCTTATTTTCTTGTAGGTGATTATGTATGTGATCTTTCCTACAAGTCAAGTTCATTTGCATGGTCAGAGACATTTCAGAAGGAATATTCATAATGGCAAATTCTTATGCATAAATACATGATCATGCAACTACTTTAGCCAATACATCATCCATCCATATCTCACAGAAATGTTTCTGGATGCCTTCCGTCTCTACCAGGACAACATTGAGATTGTGCACTAATCTAATATGTTAGCAAAGAGGTTTCATTCTAGATAATTAGAAATGGAGAGTTGTATAGCACCATGAGATACTTATCCATCACATGCATATTAGTAGTATACTGTCATTAATGCAAACATTCTATCATGCATAATACATTAACTGAATATAAACAAATGTATAACAAAACAATATCATGAAATGACAATTGAATACTTATCTTTATTTGTTTCATGGGTAGACTCCTTCTTGAGCCTTCAGCTTCATATCATCAATTCTTATCCAAATGCTAAGGTGGATAAGAGGTTCTTCAAGAGTTGAGTTCTTAATATTCCTTATCGCTTGAGGGATATTCTTTGCATGGGGAGATCTTGATCTTCAGTTTCTCCAATCTTCTTTTCTCTTATTATTAGTTGAGCTTCTACTATAAGTAATCACTTCCTTCTAGCACACATTCCTCGAATAAATGAATCCCATGATCTTGGGAGACCATTCAAGGTGGCTATCACCACTTCTGCATTCTTCACTTCTTCTTTTACCGCTTCAAGTTGTTCTTTCATTTGAGATACCCTTGTAAAGTATGACTGTATGGTCTCTGTATTCTGGATCTTCACATTCTTCAACTGGTTTCTTAAGGTCATATTTCGAATTATGTTCTTCCCTTCAAATAGCTTGGTCAAGGAATCAAACATCTTCCGTGTCTTTAGGGAAGACACTTGTGGTACAATTTGATCCATGATTGACTAAATAATGATCTTCTTGGCCTTTACCAAGTTCTTCTTGTGTAACGCTTTTAGCCTTATCTCCCTCCGGAACTGGAACCTCTCTACTCATGTAGGTGTCCAATTCATTTTCTTTAGAGAGATCAAATAATTCCATGCCTGGAAGTTTTCAACTTCACCAATATTATCATCAAGCTGATGTGATAGATCACTTTGAAATGAGAACCAAATAGCAAAATATTAGATCTTACCGATTTGAGGTGTTCGTCCTTGTTCTGGAGCTAGCTGATCTAGGGTTTGTCAGAGAAAACATAATTTTCAAAACTTGGAATCTTTCATATCTGAATGGATAGAAAGATATATCTCCTCAATTTGATCTGTCCAATGTACTCCTTTTCTAAAAACAGTGGAGGGAAGCACTCGAAACAGGAAGCCCAAGTTTTCCAATTTCTTCTGCAGAAATGCATGTTACTGTTTCTGTGGTATATCTGAAGTTACAGGTCTTCTATGTTTGAAAATTTTCAACTTGGTATCCTTGCATGTCCATGTTCCAACACCACATGTTTCATCAGGATTAGTTTCACCAATTGCAACTTATGATCATTTTTCCAAGGTGACCTATTATAGGATTATTATGAACAATGAAGTTGTACAGAATTTCATGTGTCACTGTTTCATCCTCTCGATCTGAAATTTGGACCTTAGAACATATAGCCTGTTCCCATTTTGTAACATCTTCATAAATTTCATTTGGACCTTTGTAGGCCAAGATATAGTGATTCTCCCCAAATGTCATGTTTAGGGATGAATCCTGGAAGAGGCTAGAACCCTAACTTGGAGGGATCATATCTCCCAGAATATAGCGAATCAAAGGATAAATTTTGGAAAAAGTGTAAATAAGGATTTGATGTTTGGCCTCTGCATGTTTCAGCTCCTGAACCTTCACCAATCCTGAGATATAGTGGATGTACCAAAACTTAACAATTTTAGTATTTTAGGGTTTTTCCAGCTCAGGGTCAAATTAGGGTTTGACTTTCCTGGAGTTATACCCAACCAAAAATCTTGATCCAGGTATCTAAACTTTGATTTTAATGAGGATAAAAATCCTATGCTAGGCTCACTCAAAAATTCGTCTCTTGTAGAAAGCCCTAATTTCCCTCACCGAAAACAAAAAATTGTCAGAATAGAATTCCACTTCGATAAAAAGATGCACCCTTCAATGGAGAGTAAACCTAGCATACTTTTGCTGATGGATTGTGGAGAGAGACCCAAAAAGTAAGAAGCCCTATATTTTGTCTATGCATAATGTCTTCTTCTCAGGTTATCTCTGATACCATGTTAGATTTTTATCATTCAAGCTAGCATTATGATCTTAGGATCTTTAACTAAGAGAATAACATGCACAACAATAAAACACGAGACAAGAGACACAAATAATTTTCCTCGGGGAAACCGTGCAACTTCCTCAGAGATAGAATCAGCACCAAAAATAAAACCCAAAAACATAAAGATGATCTCCGGACAACAGTAGTCTCTCTCTTGTCCGAGCAACTTCTCCTCTCACTCATGCGCCCCAATGAGTGAGTGTGTGTGTGATAAATAGAGAGGCTCACTCTCTATTTATATTCTTTCATTCATTTGAAACACATTACAACATGTCGGCCTCACTTATTACTTACTAGAGCTGACATCTCTAGCAGTGTCTAATAACCCTAGTGCCCCATAACTTGTGGGTACTTTGCCTCCTCCGACCAACAAGGATTTTTAACCTTAACACAATGGTGGGGACTATTTCCCTGACTTACAATGACTCACCTAGGTTCAACTTCTCTGGGATAGTCTAATAACCCTAGGGCCCCATAACTGTGGGGACTTTAACCCTTGACCAATAGGAGGGTTACCCACAATGACTTGACATGACTTTTATATTATAGAAACTTCCTGGAATAAACATCGGTGTATGACATGACATAATTACATTACAGACACATCTCGAAATAAACATCAGGGTAAAATACATAAGATATACAGATGAATACATTCGGAAGTTACAATTACATCAACAAAGTCGACCCAGTCATATAGTGAAGTTGACCCTACTAAGTTATAGGTAAAGTGAATAGAAGAATGTAAATAGGGAGGCTGTAATATCCCAAATTTTGACCTAACACTTATGGGCATAAGCCCCATTTCTTATGATGTTACTTTGATGTTTTAATTGGTATATTGGGTCTAAGACCCCACTGCACATGAACATGATGATTTGTTTAATATATTTGGTGTAATCCAATTTCATATGTTTATATATATGATTTCATGTGTTGGACATGGACCCTGAAGCATGTAATTGATGACATTTTTTTTGTTGAGCGAGGAGCTTTGGAACACATGCGTTTTTAATGTTTGTGTTGACCATGAATCTCTGAATCACATGAAAAGATAAAATTCAAAGTGTCAGGCATAAGCCTTAGATCCTTCCAAGTTGATGTTGAGCATAAGCTCTATAACATCGGATCCTTGTCCATTGTATCCCTAGGTGTATTTTACAAATACATACTAGCATTAGTGTTGAGCGAGGAGCTCTGGAATTGCACTAAGTTTGTAACTCCTTGTTTTAGCATTGAGTATGGGATATGGATAAGCACTACGAGTTATTGAAAAGAATTTATATGTTGAGTGAAAATGACTCTCATAAAACATTCATCTCATCTTGCTTATTTTTAAGTAATTAAATGAAATTTCGAATTTTTGTATCTCAACAAGTACTGAAGAACTACCAAGTTATACATGTGAATCCAATATGCAAGGAGATTTAGAGTTTCCTAACCTATTTGACCTAACCACTACCTGAAGGCCTTATTAAATAAATTGACTAAGATAAAAGAAAAGTGTCATATGTTTAGGGATCATGCTATATGATACCTAAGGATAAAATGTTAACAAATGATATACATAAAAATATATAATTTATACATCATATGTATAAAGAGTAAGCATAGTAATAATACTAGTAGTTATAAGTAATAAAGAAAGGATCCACATGTTATTACTATTAATGATAATTAAATATTCAAAATACCTACAAGATTCAAAGTAGGACTAGTCAAAAGTTCCTTAGTAAATATTAAAATTACCTAAATTAAGTGAAAACGGTTATTTCAAGAAATCAAATGATTCTTTATTTAATTGCCCATTTTTCCTAAAAAATCTGTCTATAAACACCCAAGCCAAATAGAGGCTTGGGGATCAATCTATCTATGTTTGGAGCTATCTATCTTTGGAGGATTCCATATTTCTATCTAATTACGTTCAAGAGAGTTCTTGGAGAACATTTTCCCTAAAAGGAAAAAGGAGAACTAATACAGAACCTGATATCCAAGATAAGGAAGTCTTACTTAGGAACTCTAATCTACTTGCATGTTGGAACCAACTCGGGGGGATCCGTATTAAAACCGGGAATGGTTACGGGTCATGGTTGGGAGGAACATGGCAGTTCCCAAGCTATTCGGTTATCTGAACACAGGTCGGATATTTCTATCAATTTATTAATGCTAGGTATTTGAGCCATTAAAACAACTTCATCTTGCAAGTATGAAGTTCTTGATTTTTCCCTTGTAAGCTACACAGGTTTTCTTATTAAAAAAAGAGATTAAATTCTGAATGGATATTTAGTATCTTCCTTCTATAATCTAGGTTATATTTTCTGCATTGCTTCTTTCTTCACTTACAGGTTAAATTTATTATTCTATATCATATGTGTCTTTTAATAGAGGTTAGATTATTTTATCTATTCAACCATGCTATTCTAGTTAGGAAAACATATCTTATTCATAGTTATAATGATGGACTAAGCATGTTTAGTTTTATCTGTAGGAGGGTTTGGTTTTTGTTATTTTTATGCACTTTATTTCATCATTTATAGGTCAAGATCATTATTCTCTAACATAGGTAATTTTGTAAACAGAGTCTAGATTTTTAAAGTAAAGTTATATTTCTTGTTTATTATTTCAAGTTCAGAACCTAGAAATAATATCAAAGATTTTGTATCTACATATTTTTAACCCTAACTGAGGAAACTTTGTCAACCTGGAACTATTTAAAATGAAACATATATCTTATCTCTGCTGGCAGATTTCATATTGCGAGGAGGCTTTTATTATTTATAACCAACAAAACTATTATCTATACCCTTAGCCCAAAATATATGCATAAGATTATAAACTAAATATAACTGCTGAAAATTTAAATAATATAGCCTAAAACAAAACTACAAAGAAAAAAATTTCTAATTTATAACTTCATCGCATCATATGCGAGACATCATGATCTATCAAGGTTCGTAGGCATGAATTATATACCACAATCATGCTATCAACTATCAACATAAGAATAAACCATAAAATTAATGAGAAAATTTATTATCAAATATCCTATCCATTAAAAGGTTACAGGATCGAATCATGTCGACACTCATGCCAAAACAAAATATCCACAGACATAGCTTTAAACCCATGTAGCCCAGGATTGAATCGTGTGGGATCATGGCTAAAAATAGAGTTTACATCAAAACCACGATAGTGATCGAATCCTGTAGGGTTCGATTTGCAATGTTTATCAACGCTGTAATAAATTACCAAATTTTCACATAATCTACGATAACGAAATTAAAATGCAATAAGGATTAACCATAATCAAAATCGTTGCCATGTCAACATTCCACACAGTAATATAAATAAAATATACATTTTATGTTTCTTCATCTAGGCTCAGGAGTGAGAAGTAATAGTCATCCATTAAACATAATCCATATAAAAATAAACCGCTGTCTATGCTATCATAGCTACGACACCCATTTCGCAATGATAAAATAAAGCTCACGCCCATCCCTAAATTAAATCATAGATATCAAAAATACATCATTATTCACCATTACATTACACAATTCTGAACTGGCAAGAGTTCCATTTCCATCAATGGCATGGTTGTGAGATAAACAAACTCTTTTAAACACTAAAACAATAATTTAAGTACAGACAACAAAATACATAGAGTCACAACCTTTCCAAGCTAGTGATAGTACCCATGAATAAACCCCAGCTGTGAACGCCCACATTTATACCCACTATCATTTACAAAAAAAACAACACAACCACGATTCAAGGCACCATTGCAAGCAATGGTACTACCACCATTTGATACCCATCATCAAAACTAAAATGCAAAATATTTCATTGACTATCAAAGCCATACATTCGAGCTAACAACCCAAAAGTACATTACAGAGCTGAGTCGTGACATTCATGGCCCGAAGGTGCCAAACTCAAACATTGTAAACCCTAATATTGTCATACACATATTTGGATGCCCTTTAAATATAAAAATAAATTTACACAGTCGAAAACCATAAACCAAAACATTCACCATTACAACATCGAGCTCAAAGCTCTATTAAAACACATCTATATGCAGAGGTAACAAGTTTAAACTCATTGGTATAGGGCTTACTCGTGAAGGGTATTTCATTGACATCCTAGAAGTCACCAAGACCCGCACATTGGAAGCTCTAGTTCCTGCAAACAAGGAATAAAGAAACGTTAGAATTATACCAGTCCTCCAGCTAAAACAATAAAGCAATAAACAGTACAAACCCACGTGAAGGGTATGCCTTCCCAAGGCGCACATGCAAACCAGACCTCCATGCATTGACAAAATGAGAGATATGAATAGAACATAACTAGCAACATTGACAATAAATAATTTAACCATGATAGACCAAGCTTAGGGTTGAGATTACCCCATCCTGAGGAGCATTTACTATGCCACCCTGTCCACCACCAACGACGTGATTTTTCCTTCATGGCTACAGTTTCAAAACCCCCAAATGTAACTTGGTATTTGAAATTCCTTATGCATTGAAACCCCATCATTAGCATGGTTGACTTAGGATAAGCCAAGATTCATGGCATATGGAATTTCCATGAATGGCTCCGCATACATATATATTATGGTATATACTCTTTAAATACATTATGGCTAACAATTATGACCCGATCTCTTAAATATTTGAGCATAAAAACATTCCAATCATGTGTGATAAAAACTAAGAATAGGAATAAAAACCATTAAGTTTTTAACCACAATAATAATGTTAACACATTAGACATAGGTCTAAATAAACCCAAGGTATAGCCCCATTCGTCCACACTAATGTGTTTGGGATTCCGTCACAACCTCCGTGTGTGTGTTTTCCACTATGTAAAAATGATTACCCAAGAGAAATTAGGAGAGCATACCATAAGCTGTGATACCGTGTTAAAGTTAAAAAATAAAGGAGATGAAGCTAGGGAACAAACAATGTGCATATTGATTTCCTTCCCATTATTAAGGATCACCATATATAGGAGTACATAACAACAAAACCATGGGAGAATACCATAAGTAGAAAAATAATATAAAAATACTATGGGTCACTAATCAATCTAGGGTGACCAAAAATAGCTAGTGAACTAACCAACTAATTAAAAATAGGATGACCAAAACAAGTAGTCAACTAACAAACTAATTAATGTACATTTTTTTATCAATGAAATTAATGTATTTTTTCGGCAATGAGATTACATTTCTTAACAATTTGGAGGGATGATACAAACATCCAAAAGATTCTATTTTTTGGATTTGAAAAAAAAAATCATCATGCTGAGTAGATTAGTTTGGAGCTCCTGGAAAATTAACCAGTTAACCATCTTGTAGCACAACAGTACTTACTATGAGTTGATTACTTATTATTGAATTTCAAGGTGTTCAAATTAGCTTTTTTTTATCAAAATAATTTAGACATATCCATAATCATTCATACTAATTCATAATCATTCATACTATTTACTATTGGTGGTGGTAAATTACTCCACTATCAATATCAATTGCTAGCTGAAACGTCAAAGAGGAAACACTATTCAAGATATCTAACCGTTGGAAGCATGAAAAGGAATCACCTCCCAGATTTGTGGCCGCCACAATCCTGAAGAGTTGCAACACTACCACACTGCCACACCATTTTGATTTTATTATGCTGTCATGGTTTGAAAGGGACAACACACCACATCGATTTCTAAAGAAGTAGTTGCAGCCTTTGCCATAGCTCATCAAATATTTATTGGAGCCAATCAGATTGTTGAAGGGGCATTCACTGTCCCTATTGCATCTCATGAAAGGGCAGAGAATTAATTGAACTCTGGAAGACATCAAATTTATAAAACATGAAAATCCATCTTAATATGCCAGCAAACACATCTAATCTTTTGAGGAGGTAGCGCAGATGTCAATTCTGTCAGACTGTAACAAACAGTAATTTATTTACATAGAAACCTGTTTTTGTATAGCAAAAGGTCAATTAGCAAATAATGACCAACTTAGATAATTATCCTATAAATACCTAGCTTGTGATCATGTTTAATATATGAAGAAGTATGCTGAAGATGCACAACAGAGAGTAATAGAAACATAGTTGAAACTATGAACTTTACTGTGTTATTTTTTGTGTTTACTCTATTTTTGAGTTAGATAACTCAGTTTTTATTTTGGATGTTTGTTATAGTAGAAGCTGGACAAAACATAATTGATTTGATGTGGATGTTGATTATTAATTCTGTGGAATATTTATGTTGAGTCTATGGACACAGGGGTCATATGAAAATTGTTAAAAGGTCAGCTGTAACAAAGCCGTGAGTGAGCTGTGAGTGACTGTCAGTAGTCACAGCTAGCTACAATAGGCATATAAAATGTTGCTAACTATAACAACTAGATGCAACACAATATTGTAAGTATTGTTAGCAGTAGCATCCAAGATGCAATAATCCCATAGTTGTTGGGTTGATTTGTGAGCTATGTTAGTGAGTTACAAGAAAGATGTACATTCCTCAAGAGAGATGAACATTGCCTGTAAGTGTTCTTTTGAGCTGTGCATAAAGTTTTTATTGTTGCTAAGGAAGGAGCAGCACTCTCGTGCCTTCCCCTCAATTGATATCAAATCTGAGTGTTCGTAATTTATGTTCATCTGTTATGTGCTCACTTCATGAATGAGTTGTATGATTGCATGTTGAGCTGTTTGTGTTATGTTTGGAGATCTTGCTATTGAGTCTTACTCTAGCACCCTCTTATTGATACGTTGAAAGAGTAGAAGTAATTTTGGTATGCATGTTTATCTATGTGTTGGTAATATATCGTGTTCTCCCTCAAATAAATTTTGAGTCATCGGTTAGCAACTGAAGGCTAAAACAAGTGTCTGTCATATCATCTGTATGTTGGTTAAAATGTGCAAGCCTGGTCATGGCTTGTGTAAAGAGAATAAAGTGCTAGAGTGTGTGGATGAAGTTGAATCCATATAGAGTTTGTTAAATTGAATGAAAGACATTCTTCGTGGTTGAGAGCTCCCATATAGTTTAATGGTAGAGCAGTTTGAATTCCAATGTTTTGGAAATTTTCTTGGTTTGAATTGAAGGATTATGTGTGAATGAAGATCAGAAGGATGTATCCAAAAGAAATTTAAATTATGTGCAAGTATTTATTTGAAAATAGAGACACGGGGAAAAGAAGAAGGCTTAAAGAGATGAAGAAAAATATTTCTAATGCAAAAGAAGCTGGTTTTTCCATAGCAGAGATATTAGGAGAAGCCACCGAGGAACCTGTTGAAGCAAAGGAAGTTCAAGAAAATATAGAGGATGCATGGAGCAACATCTATTGTCCATTTCCATATTTCTCAGGTAGAATTTATTAATGTTGGTCAGTTAATATGAAAAATTTCTCGCATGCCAGAGGTTTATGGAATTTTGTTGAGGATAGGGTTAAGAAACTCCAGGATTAGGCAAAGGATGCATTTTCCTTTTATTACATCCAGCAAGCTCTGGATGTTAATATTTTTTATGTAATTGCTGAAGCAAAAACAACTAGAGAAGTCTGGGAAAATTTAAAGAGAAAGTTTTATGTAAGGGGAAGTTATATGGCTGAGTCATAGCCTATTAATATTTCAGCAGACAAATTTGCAGAAGCAGCAGAAGATAGTCAAATTATTTGTAAATCTTGCAATTGTGTTGATATATCAAATGATGAAAATGATGTCGAAACTAAAAGTAAAAATGAGGTTGTTGTATGTTGTATAACAACAACAAAATTTGAAGAAGTTGAAATTTCTATTGATAAAGATGTTGATCTAGTTTCAAATTTAGATGTCGTTGAAGTAAATTATGAAAATGATGGAATGGTTAACATGAAGTATGTTGATGAAGATGATAAATTTCTCAAGTGTGAATACAACAAAGAATTATTTGTGCCAGAAGAGTCCTTGAAGGACACGTCCATGAAGAAATTTAAATCATGTATTAAATCTGATGTTTGTGGACATTTAGGTACAATGAATCTAGAAGACAACACTAAAGATGTTGTAGAAGTCAAAGACAAAGATGGGATTGAAATAAACTATAGTAGTTATGTTGAACAAAATTAAGAGTGTTTCAATCATCAATTTGGTGCTCCTAAGGAAGCTGATAATGCTTCATGTGAAAAATGCACTCATGAAAATCGTGTATCTAATGATAGAAGAACTGCTGATAGTTTTCTTGAAGAAGAATCTGGAGAGATATTGAATGGTGCAGATAAGGACAGAGAAAAGAACAAGATTTTTTCTAATAATTTGTTTTTTAGTGATTGTGTGGGTACAAAGAAAGAAAATGATGAAGTCTTGGCTTTTAAGTCAAATATTGAAGGTGAAGCAACTACCAGTGTAGTAGTTTGTTCTTTGAATATTCCAATGATATATGTTGCCGATGACAATTATGAATAAGGTGCAAATGAAGCAGCCAGTATTTGTGAAATTTCCCATGGAGAAGTAATGGTCAATGATGATCATGATGATAGGGTGAATATTGCCTATGTGGAGTAACATCAAAATATAAGAAAGATACAGTGCACTATGTTGAAGTGCTTAAACATGTTTATGATTTTTTTGAAAATATTGATGATTTTAATTTTTTTGAAGAATTTTGATAAGATTGTTGAAGATTGCACAGAAGTTGTAGCAAATGAAATAGATAAAGTACAATATAAAGGAGTTTATAACGATGCTAGAAATGTTGATGATTTGGTTATTTCAGAAGAAGTGATAGTGATAGAGTTGCATAATTATAAAACTCAAAATGTTGTATGTTTTGTTGTAGATAGAGAAACTGAAATGAGGAATGATGTTCTTGATGAACAATTGAAAATTTTGAAAGAATGGCTTGAAAGGCCAAGATATGATGATAAATATGAAAGTCTTGTTGTGGAAGCAGAAATCAAGAAAGTTGATTACCTTGTTACAACAATAGAGACAGATTTGATTGAAGAGATAGTGACAGCTCTTAAAGAAGAGGAAAATGAAAAGAACCAATATGGTTCACAGTATGATAATTTGTATAATGTTGAAAAAATGTTTGAATGTGCACGTGAGAAACTAATCGAAGATGAAGAAGAATCCATTGAAGATGATATTGGGAATGATGAGTTTGATTTCAAAGAAGAAAATTGCACCAAATATGAATTGGTTGAAGAATTAGTTGAAAAGATCTTCATGTCATCGAGTCCTAAAGAAATTGGCCATTATTATCAACTAATGTATCTACAGAATGACATTGAACTAATTACTCTCAGTAAATTTAAAGATAGACTGTGGGATCTTTGTATTCCCATGTTGCAGTATTTAGAAGAAAAGATTTGGATTGAAGTCCTTGGGATAAAGGAAATTGAAAATTTGAATGACGATAAGCAAATTGGAGAATTTTTTGCAGTTGAAGTTGAACATAATGGATTTGTGGAATCAAAGAAAACATTGATGCTAAAGAAGAAAGTGAATATGAAGAATAAAAAGTATTTTTGGTATAAATTTTGACGTTTTAAGCCAAGTAATGTTGAAACCGAAGCTGAGAATGATGCAATTGAAATTATGATTAATGATTGGTTTGGAAAGGCCAAGAAGATTGAATGCAATGGTCTTGATGCTGAAAT
This sequence comes from Pseudotsuga menziesii, assembly GCA_001517045.1. Lineage (NCBI taxonomy): Eukaryota > Viridiplantae > Streptophyta > Pinopsida > Pinales > Pinaceae > Pseudotsuga > Pseudotsuga menziesii. The sequence continues at coordinate 258,535 of LPNX010175181.1, forward strand.
ATTATATTTTAAATAGAAAAACTATCATGGAGTTGTTGAGTAAATGGAGTTCATATTAGTAAGATACAAAGTCAAGATGAAGAAATGGCTGAAGCCACGAATGAAGCAAGAGATGAAGAAGATCAAGGTAAAAATGAAGATAAAACATAAAATAAAGTTTCCATATTTCAGAGTTTGGAGTTGAAAGAAATAGAAAAATGATGCCCACATATGTTCCAACAAATAATGTGAGCAAATTTTTGAAGTTGTTTTGATACTGATCTAAGCCTTGTTGAGACTTTGTCCAGCAGGCATTATAGTTGGAATGTTGTTTTGTAAAAATATTATTTGTTTATGTTTGATGTATTTTTGGGTGTAGTAATTATGGGGGAGAATGTTGGAAGTGGTTAATTACTCCACCGTCAATATCAATTTCCAGCTGAAATGCCAAAGAGGAAACACTATTCAAAATGCCTAACCGCTGGAAGCGTGAAAAAGGAATCACCACCTAGATTTGTGACACTAGTACAAAATGAGGAATTAGCTACTAGGTGACTAAAAATTCTAGTCACCACAGGTTTTTCAAGTGATTTACTACTAAATATGATCAATTTTGATTGACCCAACTATAAACGACTAAAATCAACAACTAATTTAGTCACCAATTAACAAATATGACTAGATAATAAGTTACAGAGTTAAAAATGACTAACATAAACGACTAATTTAGTCACGGAAGAAAAAATGACTAGCTAGAAGAATATGAATTAGTCATTTTTAATTGTGTCATGGAAAATTGCAAATTTGACAATGTAGTGTAAATTTTGTAAACTCTAACACCTTCTATTAGTAATATTAGTGCCATGCACCTCGATCTTCAGAGATCCACCAAACCAATTGCAAGAATTTTCTCTTGACCATCTTTATCCCTGCTGCACCATTGAAGCAAACCTAACTAAGTGCGTTCCAAAGGAAAATTAGGTTCCTACGTCAATTATGAATTAGGTACTAGAACCAGTACCATATCGATACCTAGCTAGAAGAACCATAGACATACATCCCCTCGAGAACCATCCATTCACATGCGGCACCTCCATGTAGACTTACCAAATGCATCCAATGCATGGAAAAAAAAACACGTCCACTTTGGATCTATGGGCTGAAGGTATCGTTCGACCCTTGCTCCCCTATTTTTGCACTTGATACTCTATTTTTGCAGACAATAGGCTAGTTCAGGATCTCACAGTGACCAGTTGGAGCGCTTTAAAGGCATGGTTCTTGTCGCTCTGATCATGTTCATCACTCCAATCAATAACTGGTTGTTATGGATTTTTACAGGTCTCAATGCTACTGGAGTTAATGCTTCCACTTTACATTTACAATTATCACCATCTCCAGCCTATGTGCTCATAACCATATGCATTTTGAGCTTTCATCTTGGGAAAAGCATGAGCACCCTCCTATAATGCCACTATTTGCAAAGTTCAATGGTTTTTGCACATCAAAATTCCTCACACACTCCAAAGGAAAACTAAAGAAGACATTAGAAGAAGTGATTAAACTTTACAAGGAGGTTTACTTGTTGCAGATCATGTCATTGTAGAGCAGGGGTCGAATGATACCTTCAGCCACAGATCCAAAGTTGACGTGTTTTTCTGGCCATGCATTGGATGCATTTGGTAAGTCTACATGGAGGAGGCACATTCAAATCGTTGGTTCTTGAGGGGATGTAGGGCCCTCATCTGTGGCTGTCACCAGTCGTCGTCCCAAAGCGTATTGATCAGATTTTGTTATCGGTCGGAGTCGATGATTTGGTCAAGAAGTGGCGACTACAACCGGCTCTCAGGCCAAATCGTCGACTCCATAGACTACTCCATTTATAAAACTAAACAACTTATACGATAATTATTAAAAAAATATAATATATAACCAATTAACATAATTTATATAATAAAATAATAAAAATAAAACAAAAATGTATATAACAAAAACAAAAAAAACTATATAATTTATATAATAAAACAAAAACATATATAAAAAAAACAAAAAAAATCTATATAATTTGTATAATCAAATAATAAAAATAAAACAAAAAAATATATAACAAAAACAAAAAAAATCTATTCTGCAAATAGAGTTGGCCACCCAACTCTCGACCCAACAGCTCTCCACCAACCTATGTTATGGCATGATGGCAGACTTTCCTAAACCCCATGGAGATTTCATCCTCTAATTCCATTAATGACTATTCAACCAACTCGTTGGTGCTAAATAGCCTGTCCAAACATACCATTGGTGCCAAATATTTTGGGTTGGATGCCAAATATTTTGGGTTGGCTGGAGGCTAGGAGGGTTTGGTGGGTTATGAAGGCAAGTACTGTGAATTGGGTGGCATTTTTGGTCATTTATGAGGCCACATGCGATACCGTTGAGGAGATTCGTAGGGATATTTACCACGATTGGGGGTTTACAATTTTGGTATTACCATCCCTACCAAGATAAAACGACACTGGAGAAAACCTGGAGACTCGTGAAGAGATGGGCCACGAATTATGCAGCTTTAGAGTCAACATCACCTTCTTCCCTTACAAAACCCCTAGTAAGTTTCTTGGTTCAGTGTGAATTTATAATTTTTGCCTAAAATTTTCTTGGTTTAGTGTGAATTGATCAATTTTTCCTGAAGCATATGTAGCTAGGTTAAAAACGCTGATAATTTTCTTTTTACTGTGAATTTTTATCATTTAGCCAGGGCATTGACACTAACCTTTGGCATCGAGTCAACTCTTGACATCACCTCGTCTTGTGTGCTCTCTCATCTATGCTGTAGGTTACTAGCTCGTGGGTCTCAAGCTGTGTCAATCCAACTGACCACCTACAAATTGATCTGGACCTGGAATTGGAACCCACATATTTTCTTTCTTACCCACCCTCCTCCCTAATATTTCCAAAGGTTAGAGTAGAATCTATGCTCAACCTCATGCTAGAAAGCCTGTGTATCCACCCCATTGCAACGATCCTGCTCACTCACTCAATATGACCCAGATTCATCTCTTTTTACACATAAACATAAGAGATATATGCAAGGTGCCCGTTACATATTTAAAATATATATACTCTGCTCTGCTATCAGGCTTCAAATTTGAATACTTCAGAGCCCTTCAAAGGCCATTTTAAATGTCATAGAAGGCCACAAGGAATTTCACCATGCAAAAAAAAATTAGTTTCATTTCCAGCACTTCAATAATGAAATTGACTAAGCCTCATAAATTTTCAACAGAAGGGAAGCTACAAAATTTTCCTATCTAGGGATTTAGTGGACTGTGGGAGAGTCGAGACTCAGAGTCTTCCCAACTACCCTTGAATAGTTAGATCATGGATGAGGATCTCAGTCCCAATCGACATGGACCATGGTGGGACACTAGGTTGCCTAGTGCCAAGTTCAGGTCGGTGAGTCAAGATTGTGACTCACAATTCGATGTTCACTTTCAAAGCATTTAATGGCATTAGAATGCATGAATGATTCACCAACTTCATTAAATCCTGGTATGAGATGATGCCACCTGCCAACTAGATTTTCCATCTGTCAACTTATTGTTCACTGAGTCATGTGATCTCAGAACTTACAAGTCACTTGAGTATTTGAGTATATCATGTGAAATTAAATACTCATATGAGTCATATCTATGGATGGTGAATTGATTTTATAACCCTCCATTGTCAAGGCTCTGTAAGGAAAAACTAATGGTGTTGTTTTTTGGGTTGCAATTTACAATGCATTGAGCAATCTTTGCTAGATTTGAACCTAACCTGGTCCAATGGGTATGTAAGTTTCTCTATACCACGGTTTCACCCAGTGCTAGACATTTCTATTATGACCACCACATGACTGGGATGACAGATCTTTGGTAGCAGGCTAGCAGCACGCCGCCCTTTGTTTGTGCTCATGAATCATATCATGTACTAGTTAGTCCAGGGTTCTAGGATTTATTCCAATTTCCATTCATTTACTGGGTTCATACTCATTTGAATCAGCACTCCCAGTCTCCCAAGGTCCACCCAGGCCACTTAGGATACCTCTCTCATTGGAGGAAGGGGGTTAGGCATTAGACACAAAGGCAACTAAAATGGAGGTCCAGCTAGAGAGAATGGTTGTACAATATGCATATAGTCATATCTAAAAGAAACAAAATAATTTGTCATATAACTAACTAAATTTTATCATTACTTAATTTGTCGAGATGCTTACATGGTAACTCTTGCACCCAAGTTGTTTATGAGGGTTTCCTATGTCTACAATGGCTACAATTTAGAGAGGCTTGTTCCCATCATTATAGCAGAAGTGGGTTTCTCCTGCAAATATCACTATTACGTCTCCCTTCCTCACTCACCTCACCTTTGGACTTGAGTCCTCTTCTTCTTCTTCTTCTTCCTCCCATGGGCTCTCTGATCTACACCCTAAGTGCCCTCATAACGAAGAATGATCTCTGAAAGTATTTGGAAACCTTGAGAAAACAATACCCAGTTTTCCCTCACCTGCACAGATATATCTATGTTATGTAGAAGCAATTATAAAATGACTTTTTTTGTAATCATGTGAAATACACAAACATGCATTCACCTACCTTGGGCAAGGTAAACCAACTTATGAGTGTCGGGATATTGTGGAATTGAGATGTAGTTGCTTCCAAATGTCTTTCTGTAGAAGGAAACGGTCGCACACTCTAATTCCTCGTTGTCTTCTATGGTGAGCAACTCAAATGTTCCACCTTTTTCATAGGTAGGAGCAAGAGAAGCAAAGGTATAATGTTGGGTAGTGTCACATGCCCCAATTTTGTAAAATAATGTTATTTGTTTTGAATTGATTTTCAAGACATTATGTTAAATTTAATGCTAAGTTGGAACTAATGACTCAGGTAGAGTCAAAAGATGTGGAATGTAATTCTGAATATTTTATTTTTAAATAAATAAAAGTGGAGACAACAGCTTGGGAGAGCTGTTAAAAAGAGTGTTACTGGTCAAGCTGGTGGAAGGAACTAGGTGGAGAGCAAAAAGACAAGTGGCAGCATCGTCAAACACTTCCTATGTTGCAGGTGGCAACTTCCCTACATTTGGGGTCATGATTCCCCAAGAAAGTGGGATCAAAGCAGGTGGCTCAATTAATGACAACTAACCTAAAAAGACCTAGGTAATCTTATAAAAATTCCCAATGTAGAGAGCTGAGGCTGCTTATATTCCAGGAGAAGAATCATTCAGGGGGAATGCACTTCAAGGAATTCATTGGAAAAAGGGAAACTATAAGGAAGGTGTTTTGAGGGGTAAACTGCAGGAACTTGATCTAATATAGCTTTTAGCTGGGAGAGCTGACTGACGTGTTCAGGGTTGGTATTGAGTCTAAGAACTACTACTTTGGTTATTGCTCCACCTAGTTACAGCAAGGGAGACCAGAGTAGGCTCATGGGTCCTGAGGAGTCGTTGTTTGAGCACTCTCCAGGAGCTGGTAGGGAGGAACGACCTCCCATTGCTGTTGTCGACCAGCTTTAGGAACAGGTTCTGCTATCTTCTAATTTCTGTGTTAATGTTATATCTGTGTGTGAGTAAATGATGCATTTTTCAGGTTATGATGTAAACTTAGAGGATAGAATATCTTAGCTTGTTTAGTAATGAATTTATTCTTGATGAAAAATAAATCCTACCTGTGTTTTTCTCGATCTGGATTAATCCAGATCGTACTCTAGCACAGGTGGTGTATTTAAATGAATGAAGTATTATGCAAATTTAAAATAAGATGTTAGCTTGAATACTAGAATGTTTTCTTTTATTAAGATATCTGTTATCAGAAGAAATATTATTCTGTACATAGAGTAGTGTTAGATCTAGACTGCGAATGTCAAAATATTAGAAAAGGAAAGGAAGTTATATCATTACACTAATAGTAGTATGTTTTGGTAGACGAAATAGTCTTCTACACAGTATTCACTTCCGTAATCCTTATATCTATTTTGAAACGAAAGGAAAAGAAGATAACAGTTAAAAGGTGTAGTATTGGGTTAAATAAAATTGCCTTTTCAGCTCTGTAGTTTATTTCTTTCCTAATTAGGATAACTACTGTATTTGTAGCAACCAAACTGTGAGTAAGAATGGAAAACCTTGATTTAATTCTAAATATAAAACTAGTGGGTTTAGGATTGTTATCTAGGTGATTCCATTTAGGACTAAAAGGGGTAAATAATTTATACTTTTTATCTAACTGAATTTACGCAGGTTCTACAGTTACTAACCTGTCTCTTAAGGAATTTAAACAAATACTACCATTTCTTTAGAGAAAGGAATTCAGATAATTTGTTATTACCTTTATTTAATAAATTCTAATGTTATCATTTAAATAGGGTAATATAGATATGAAAAGAATTCTCATAAATTATTTAGTATAGAAAACCTAAGAGTATAACAATAAGATATTTTCTCATCTGTACACTTTATAAGTAGACTAAGTATAAAGATAATGTATATAATTATAGGAACAAAATTTACTTGTAAGTAAAATAACATTCTTATAACATTATAATAACATATCAAGTAAACATAAACTTGTACTTGAAAGATGTAACTATACAGTTACATAAGTATAATTCTAAAACATTGAATTACTTATCTTTCTGAAAGTTAACAAATATAAAATAATATTTAAAACCTCATTAGAATAGAGGAAAATAAGGTAAAATAACCTGAAAATAACATACAGTTATCTTAGACAGATAATATTTAAAAAATTTACAAAGTAAATTCAAATGTAATAACTTGCAAGAAAATAAATTAACAGAACATAAACATGCTTGATTTACTGAGCTTAATAACCCATTATACAAAATAAGAAATAACAGAATAAATTATAGTATTATATTGTAATAAAAAGATAATTTAAAAACGGTAAATACATTTTTACATCGTTGAGTTAGGGTAAAACCCTAATGTATCAAAATTTACAACAAAACTATCAAACAAGTGATTCTAAGCTCCATTCTGATGCCTCTCAGATTCTAAGAGTTAACAGAGAATGGCTTAACAGGCCTTCCATCATTTTATACATTTTATACACAAAACTAAAAGCAAAATCAAAATTTACAGGTCACTACCTAAGCCGGAAGCCCCACATAAAGCAAGGGTTTGTCATCAACAAAAACAACGAACCAAGTTAACCCAGATAAACTAAGACCACAAGGGTCTTTGCAGGCCACGGCGACCAACCATCAAATGTCCCATAAGGAACTGAATAAGGATGAACTACCATGGGATAACCAAGGCTTACCCATGAGCAAGTTGTTGACCCAGCTTTGCACCAACTGCGTAGAAGGACAAGGCCATCACCTGTATAAAAACAACCCACGATATCATTAAAATTTTATACTTACATTAACAGAGATGTAAAGAAACAGAGATACGAATAATAGTTCTTACCTAAGCTTCAAAGTAACGTAACCACCCACAAACAGAAGTGTCGCTACCAACACACATATAAACAAACCCTTCATCTGTTACAAGAAAGAAGGAGGTTACCAACGCAACAATAACCAGTGACAGCCAAGAGTTGGAGCGACAAGCCAAGCAGACATAAAAATCTTACGCCGTCACTACTTTCCAACTGTGAACATCACTCTGCTAAGAAACCTTAAGACCAAACAAATCACGAGATTAGGAGTCACGGCCCTCACTACCGAGACAAGAAAAAGAGACTTTTACAGCCTGGTAACCCTTAACTGAGCAAGCCGCGAAGGTTAAACTCTAATGGAAGCAACTATCCCATTGCAAGCAGTGAACACTCATTTATAGCTCTATTCTATCAACTTTCAAGGAAAGATTTCGAGGTTCAAGAGACAAGAAGCAAGTTGGGAGACTATCAGCAAACCAGTTGCAGAATCGACATGGAGATCAAAAAACACAGTAGCAGAGCGGCCGGAGGCCCGAAAATGATAGAGGAAATAACAATACTAGGGTTCGCATTATCCTTTTAACTTCGCAATGCATGTCCACGATGATTCCATGTACAAAATCAAATAATTTTCCATGTAGTGGGTAATCTATATAGTACCGGCGTGCAATCAACGAAATGATTTTTATTCCAATCATATGGTGGTTCGAAAGTTACACAAGGTTCTTATTCCCAAAGTCAACCAAGCATGCATGCTGCAACGTTTAGAGATAACTTTAGTATCAAGGTTAGTCCATATAACTTATCAAGGGCATGGTCAAACCTGCGACCTATCACCTTATGCAAGCAAAGTATGCATTCAATAAACGATTATAACCTTATCAAGGGTTATGCCACTTTAATATATTACCAAAGAAAATTCATAACAACTTATCTATGTTAAGATACCCTTCTTGCTATCTTATTTCTCATTTTACCCTTGAGTTTCTTTTATAAACTATTAGTTTTACAAATGAAAGTGTTGAGCCTTGGGTATCTTTTGGGCTTGTCATTAGATTTTTCTTTATGATCTTAATAACAATAACTGGACAATACCTTCCGAGTAAGTTAGGTGTAAAAAAACTTAGTCATCAATACTAACTTAATCCATTTGATGGTAGTATGTTAATGATGATATAATCCTTTTTAAGCCTCAAAGTTTTAAAAGTTAGAGTAATATTATACAAAATCATTAACTATTGTGCATTACTTTTCTCATCACAAGAATTTTTTTTGTCGCAACGTAAATTGTTTATGGACACAGTTTAGGTAGACCCTTAACGTAAAAATTCCACCATCTTTAACCTATGTGTAAGGAAGATTAAATGCGTTTACACATGATGACTTTGGTAAACATTGATAAATATCGAGGAGGTTAGTTCACAATTAAAATTATAAATTACAAACTAGAGAGAGAGAGCAACTGTCGTCAATACTGTTAGGACAAAATCTCTTTTCTATGGCATCTCTAAAAAGAATAACAATCTAATTGTTTTACCTCATAAAAGCATTTGAAATTGAAACAACATATATATTCTTTTACTGAGCTATTATTTTGCAACGAACATATATCTACAAGCTTTATGATTATTGACAAGCAGCACTAGATCTTTCTTACTTGTAAATATATGAGATCAGGTAAACTTTCTACGTTAGCTCAAAACCTAAGTAAGCCCCAGAATTCCAAGACAGTTCCACCTTTTTGACGCAAAGAAAAATAAATCATTAAACTGAAAAATAAATATTCTATAAGATAAACATAATCAAGTAGATAATTCATATTATTAAATCAAATAACATATAACTAATTAAATAAGTTAGCTGACTGCATTATTATATATTATTTGTATTTTCAAAATTTTAAATTTTTCGGTAAATTCTGGGTTTTGACAGGTAGGATGGATTGAGCTTCCCTGAACTTAAAGTGATTGGTGAAGTCTGTGAAAAAAAACATTATTTTGGGTTTACGAGTATAGGACAGTCAGAGGTCAGGAATGAAACTCTCAACTCTCCAATTCTATGCTTCAGTGTCTCCCTAATTTCTATTTCCTCCAGAAGATTACACAGACCTAAGCTGTCGACTTGGTTGTCGTGAATGTATAGGTATGTATAGAATTTTACACTTGTGTAACATTTTATATGTGGATAAAAGTTAAATGTGTTTCTTGTTGGAGTTCCTTTTGGTTCTATAAATATAAGGGTTTAAAATTTCTCCATCCAAAATGTTGTTTGAAATTTGTAATGTATTACGCAATTGCGTTTCTGTGAGACTAAGTCTCGAATACTCAATAGATGTAACCTTAAAAAACCCAGTATTTAAATGAAATCAGAACCAAAATAATGTATACTTTTCATAGTCTAGGACCACAAATTCGTTTGCGCAGAGGAGCAAGAAGAAAGAGCCTTGTATTTGAGTTCCAAATCTGTCAATGTTATTTATCTACCGTAAATTTTAAACATTAGGATGAAAGAAAGAACAATATTTGAATATAAGTGTTTGAATTGTTCCAATTTCCTTAATGAAATCCAATAGTTGAAAGGATAAAATATTTAACAACCGACACTGTAAATGTTGTATACTCTGACCCCTTCGTTTTCCTATCAACCTTCTAATAATGGAAACAAGAAGTACAAATTCTCTACCAATATATCTAAACAAGGGAATCCCTTGACGGATGTAAATGAATGAGGGACTGGGAGTGCAATGATCTAGAGAAGAACATGATTTCAACATCCTCTTTGTTGCAAACCTCCCAAACGTGTGTTTATGATTCATCTTCCTTGTTGACTTTGGTAGAAACTAAACACCCAACTTGTAGTGATATTTGTTGGAGAATTTAAAGTTCTTTCCTTACAGTGGACTAATAAATACTTAACATTTTTGATAGGGCTAATAAACTCGATATAGATTTGAGGGACTATCCATAATCTACCTAAAATTGGGGATTTTGTTTAATCACTTCGAATTGGGGTATAAACTCGATATACATTAGAGGGACTATCCATAATCCACCTAGAATTGGGGACTTTGTTTGATCACTTTGATTTCAGCATGTGGGGAGGACATGATTCAATTTTAAAAATAACTGCTGAATTTAGGGTTAATAAAAAAGTTTCTCTATGAAAGAATTAGGTATTACATTCTGGGGTTTTTCTTTTAGGTAGGCCCAATCACACTTGACCAATAAAGCCACCATCAAGCTGAATCAATCCTTCATTCAAAGGTCCTTCCAAATTCCAATTCCTTATTTTATCAAACCGAGTATTTCATAGCCTGACAGAATTGCCCCTTATCTAAGTTCAATAAACTATATGCTCCAAGGGACCTAGAAAGTACATGGTTTACCTCAGTAATTCCATGTAAATGTTGAATCAATCACTCAAAATTTCTTCTTATTGTCATTTTTTTTCTGTACACTGTTTTTAATAAATAATAAAATTTTGTTGTACACTTACAATTTCAAATGAAACAAATGATTATTTTTACATGTCAACATTGAAGGGTTCAATTGAGCAGTTCGATACCTAGGTGGGTGAACAAGAAATCTTTTATGTAAACATTTTTGCTCCCGGTAAACAATATTTTGAACCTTATAGATTCCCCAAATGAACCTCAAAATTTACTTTTTCTTTTGAACACCCTTTGATCCGTGATCAAAACTGTATTGAAAAAGAATAGTGAAAATATCCTTTTCTGTTGATAGCTTGAGATGCTTTGTAATTTATTTCAATTTCTTAAATTTTTCCGAACTGCCGATCTGAGTAGCCTAGTTTAGTATAAAATCCAATCTAAGTATACCCTTCAAAGTGAAATCGAACCCTATCCTTCAAATTTGATCCCTCTCTGCTATGGAACGAACCTCTGCACGGATGTTGTTTGACAATATGCCTGAAAAATTTTTGGTTACATGGAATGCAATGATTGCGGGTTATTCCCAAAATGGACATGGAGAAGAAGCCGTTAGAGTCTTTCACCAAATGGAATCATCAGGTTTGATACCCAATGTAACTTCATGGAACTCAATGATCTCTGGGTATGCACAGAGAGGACTTGAGTATGAAGCTTTTTTTTTTGCTAGAAATGTGATCGACAGGGAAAAAACCCAACTTTGTAATGGTGATGTCTGTGCTTTTTGCATGTGCCAACATAGGCACCCTGGAAAAGATTAAGGCAATCCATGGTTATATAATTAGGAGTAGATTTGAGTCACATGTTTCTGTGGGAAGTGCAGTTGCAGTTGCAGGAGTGTCATGGATGCACATCAAATGTTTGAAAAAATGTCAGAAAGAGATGTGGTTTCTTGAAAGAGGTGTTATGCAAGACAGAGGGAAAATCTTGTGTATGCTTTTAGTTATTTTTAGTTTATACTGAAATCCTGTGATGATCTAGCAGATGAGTCCTCCCATGCATACCTTCAAAGGTATAGAGAAGAAGAGAGCCTTCAAGTAGGGTCCTTCCAAGATGTTTTATGCAAAAAAAGGACAGATCTTGTCTGCTTAGCTAATGCATGCAAAGAGGGTTTGTCAAATAATATTACCTTCATTATACATGCTGTGAGGAAGGTTGAACTGTTGATGATGTTAGTTGCTTGTAGACCTCTATGTTTAGAAATTCTACCTCGTGTACAAGCTGAAAAATCCTGTCTCAATTCTTCAACGAAGATGCCCCTATTGTAGCAAGTCAGATATGTGTGAGTAATTGATCCACATGATTCTCTCACCATATATGATGCTAGAATTAATTTTGTGAATGTCTAGGGTCATAACATGAACAACCATTATTGACCATATGTATTTAGAGAGTTTAAATATATTGGTATATTGGATATCACTACCATTTTTATTCTTTTTTATGTCAAAGTCTGAACCAGTGGACTAGGTTTGTGTGTTGGCATTTCTTTGATAAGGGCCATCTTTGTTTTTTTTATTATTATATTAGCATTCAGTTCCATGTTTTTTCCCCTCCTGCAACAAATACTCCAAATTTGTAAATCTTTAGCCAATTACATTTATAGTTTCATTTGTGCGATTAAATTTTCATCATTTCAGAAAGTCTTGCATAATCTTGATAGATTAAGCTCTAAACTCACCTTGATAATGCAAAGTGCCAAATACGAAGAAGAAATGGGTTTTATCCAGAAAGAATTGGGAAGGAGTGGAGGAGGAGGAACATGTGCTTTTGGCTCCAAAGACAAAGAAAAAACAAAGAAAATCCACTTCTCATCAGGTACTTCTTTTGATGCTTCTATTCCCTTTAGTTTTAACTTTTTATATGTTCTTATGGCTGCTTGTGCTAGAAGATTTTCATGAATTATAAATGATTTTTTTTTCAGGATAATCATGGTGATTGTCTTGATGATTTGGGAGGCAAGTCAAAACTAGTTGACTTCAATGAAGTTCTCCATATGAAGGAAGAATCTGATTACAATAAGGACACATTGTTAACCATTGTAGATTCCGAAACATAGAATGTAGTTGTTGCAGATTCTGAAACAGAGGATGACTTGGAAACAAATAATATTGTCGAAAGTAGGAAAATATTTTTTAGTTCTCATTCTATGGGTTTAGATATTAATATGGGATTCAAAGAGGATTCCTTGGAAGAGAACTCACGGGAATATTAAGATTTGGAAGGAAGCGCAAAACCATATGATTTGAATGAAGCTCTCCATACCAAGGAAGAATCTGAGTACAATGACACATTGTTAACCAATGCAGATTCCGAAACAGAGAGTGCAGTTGCTGCAGATTCTAGAAAACAGGATGAGCCAGAAAATAATAAGAGAGTTCAAAGTAGGAAAGAATTACCTTGTCCTCTTTCAATGAAATTAAATATGGATATGGCATTAGATAAGAAGGATTCATCGCAAGATAATTTGCATGCGTCTTCGCATTCAGCAAGAAGAACAAGATGCAACAGCAACAAAACTTCCTTAAGATAACCGCTGTTAGACTATGGAAATCTTGTTATACATCCACAGCAATCACAACTCTCTGTTGGTATATGGATCTGTCCAAGAACATATAAGAAGCATTACAAACCTCCACTAAAGTAGCTCTCTCTTGATCATTGGCTATCTAAACCAAAATAACTTCCATCCCACAACAATTGCATATTCTCTATGATTCATTCCATGGGGAATTGCAACAACTTCTGTACAAATAGAAATTTGAATTCATTTGAAAATTTGGACGTGAAATTTTTATGCACTTTATTCAACCTAGCGTATTGTGGATAATTGGACGGGGTCATTGTTTCAAATCACAAGGTTCCAATAGCTGCACACTCCAAGGCATTTGTACGATATTTCTTTATCAACATCTAACTTTATTTTTGCACCTAAATCTACCTCAAGTTATGAAACAGGAATTGGAAAAATTTAGCTGTCAACCTTTGCTTCACCCCACTACTGGATTATTAGGTTTTTCATATTTGGATTTGTTATTTGTTGCTTCTGTTTACAGAAAGTGGTGTGCTACTACCAACTTGACTTTTGTTCACTGGAAATATTACTAGAGCACTACTACTCGCCCATTAAATTTGATACTTTTAATATGGATCAAAGGCACTATAATAACATAGATTGCGAAGCCCTTAGAAAATTGGGGATGTTAATAACATAGATAGCCAAACTTCTATATGGTTAATCTGTGGGATGATATTGATTCAAGTGGGCGAGAAGCAAACATTTTTGTATCGAGGTTATACAGTCGTTCTTGAAATTAACCATGAATTAATACTAAAAAACAGTTTTCAAATTGTGCTTTCATCCATCATACATGATAAAAGTCTAGCCAAACTGTACTTTTGCAGAACTATGGAGACTCTCACATGAGCAGTGAGAATGGGATATCATGATAGTGTTGTGTTATGCTACATATGAGAGGGGGATAGCGTTGAATCAAATGTGAATGGATTAGGGTGTAGATTGGAGGACAACTTACTCTCTAAGGAAAATTTAATTTAATTTCAATGATTTAGTTACGAGGGTGAAAGCATGGATATGAATGAAGGTAAATGATGAATAAGATGCACATATAGAAAATTGGAATGTAATAACGTTGATATTACTATGTCAATGTTCTTTACAATTATTTGTGATAAAGTGAGTGAAAGAGATGAATAATTTTATTATGCTCTATATTATACTTCATAGCATACATTGCATACATAGGGATACATTTCGGTTACAAGAAAGTGGTTGATATAATTTGGTTTTGTAATTAACAATGGGATCATTATTCATCTTCTTGGTGTGTTGTGTATTGTTGGTACACATTTATGAGCTTCCATAGCATACATTGTATACATAGGGATATATTTTGGTTACAAGAAAGTGGTTGATGTAATTTGGTTTTGTCTAGTGGAGTTCTTGTAGTCCATGTTTTGAAAGAAGCTCAATTCCGTATGTTGAAATATTGGATACAAACAGGGGAAGTTTAAATCAAGCATGTCTTATTTTTGGTATATTGCTACTTCTATTTTTTGATAGGAGTTCCTGCTTTTATTAGATTTCCTTTTCTATTTCTCAATGTCATAGGTAACGATTCAAACTTAGCATTTCATTTTTGGATAGGAGGCATATTTTGTAGTTTTACACAATGTTCCCTCAAGTTTCTAGGACTGGGAGCGGGCAAACGCACATTGGGGACATGTGGAGAACACCCCACGGGGACCTATGAAGAAAACAGGCCTAATGTGGCTCCATTATATATTTCCCCACAGGTAGATGTTATATCAGTTTGTTTCCATCTTTTTCCAATTATTGAAATTTTGAAATCTTAGACATTGAATTTTAAATGAATTTGGTTTTATAGGGTCTCCCCAATTTGGGAGCCGGAGCAGGTGCGGGTGCTGGTGCTAGTGCTGGTGCAAGGGCTGGTGCTGGGGTTCTTGACTTTCTAATGAAGAACCCACAGGTAATGCATTATTTCCATTCCTTTACACAAAGTTGTTTAGATGTTGGATTTGGGGAAATTTATGCATTTGAGTACGGGAGACTTTTCTAAATAGTATTGCTTAATGTTGTAAGTGTGGATTTGAATGGATATGTTGAAGGTTGCTGAGATGCTGAGTATGAATGAAAGTTTATGCAATTGAGGATGAGGGATCTTGCTGAATGCTATATCATGTTGATTAGATTGGATGCAACTATCCCAAGATTGATTTACTATGGAATACACATTATACTATCTGCACAATGATATAATTTTTTCTCTTAATATAATGGGTTTCTTGCAAGAGGTGTTATGCAAGGCAGAGGGCAAATCTTGTGTATGCTTTTAGTTATTTTTAGTTTATACTAAAATCCTATGATGATCAGCAGATGAGTCCTCCCATGCATACCTTCAAAGGTCTAGAGAAGAAGAGAGCCTTCAAGTAGGGTCCTTCCAAGATGTGTTATGCAAAAAAAGGACATATCTTGTCTACTTAGCTAATGCATGCAAAGAGGGTCTGTCAAATAATATTACCTTCATTATACATGCTGTGAGGAAGGATGCAGTGTTGATGATGTTAGTTTCTTGTAGAAATATTTGTTTAGAAATTATGCCTCATGCACAAGCTGAGAAATCCTGTCTTAATTCTTCAACGAAGATGCCCCTATTGTAGCAAGTCAGATATGTGTGAGTAATTGATCCACATGATTCTCTCACCATATATTATGCTAGAATTAATTTTGTGAATGTCTAGGGTCATAACCTGAACAAACTTTACTGACCATATGTATTCAGAGAGTTTAAATATATTGGTATCTTGGATATCACTACCATTTTTATTCTTTTTTATGTCAAAGTCTGTGAACCAGTGGACTAGGTTTGTGTGTTGGCATTTCTTTGAGAAGGGCCATCTTTGTTTTTATTATTATATTAGCATTCATTTCCATGTTTTTTCCCCTCCTGCAACAAATACTCCAAATTTGTAAATCTTTAGCTAATTACATTTATAGTTGCATTTGTGCAATTAAATTTTGATCATTTCAGACACTCTTGCATAATCTTGACAGATTAAGCTCTAAACTCACCCTGGTAATTGTTTGCTTGCCATTAGTTTTTCATTTGTCATTTGCCATTAATTTGACAATACAATTGAATTTTTCATCTATAAAATGGGTGGCTTCTGGCGTAAGCTGAGCCGCTTTCTCATTCTTTTCACATTCCTCTGTCATTGGATCATTCTTGTCAATATCTCCATTCTCTACTGCCATGCTCATTTTGGTTATTTGCACAGCTTGTCTACAAGCAGTAAACATAATTTCCTGCACATTCAATGTTAATTCATTAGACTCTTGTATAAAATATGGCTTCTAACCTGCGGTGATTTGTTGAGTTCCCACTAAAAGAATAACAAGCAATGCTTTCCCTCTTTATACTTCCAGACTTGATAGCGAAACTGAAGACATTGCAGAACAAAAATTCATTTCCAAGTTCCAACACAGTTGTACTATCCTCCGACATTAGCTATCCAATGATCAAATTTTCAGAATTCTGACTACACACCTTGTGGGAAGGTAAGGATTCTAATGAAGTAGAATTATTTTCAATGTCTAAGTTGTTCACGGCACCACTTTCATTCAAGTTGGCAATGATAGATTTGTCAAATTGAAATTTCTCTTTTTCTGTCAATAATGAAACATTCAGATCCTCGACATTTTGGATGGTAACAAAATCAGTGCCAAGTGTTTTCACAATTTGTGATCCACTGTTATGATAGTAGATTGCTTGATCACACGACTTTTCAGCTTGTAGGTTGGCAAGAGGCAAAACCTGCAATGTATGCATTGTTGCCTCTTCACAACTTGGGGAATTGGAATTACATGATACATAGAACGAACTTCCAACAAACAAATTATTTTCAAGTGATGCTTTTTGTTCGTGTGATTTAGATTTTTTTTCTTTAAATTAGCTAGGTTAGACCCTCTCTTACTCTTACCGTCTTCTCTGCCCTACCTCTATCCTCCTGCATAAACATACCCTATGTTATAATGTTGTACTAATGGTAGGTTTTGAACAATTCTTCATGAACCTTGAACTTTGTACTTGTAAATATAACTCCACACCAAAATACAAGACCCAGGTCTTAGTGAGGCTCTTATATTCCATTTAAGAAGCAACACATCCCACGTGGGGAGTCAGAGTGGAAGGTGTAAAGATGCCATAGGGCTTGAAGGGAATTAGAACTTAAAACTAATTCATAATCAGATAATCAAGGTAGTGCACTTTCACATTCCACTCAATCAGGATGGAGACATGCTTTATTACCTTTACGAAGAAATAGTTTTTTGTAGGCAGTTCAAATGGGGAATATGAACCTCATAATGATTTTCTCTATCCTTTGCTTCATCATAAATGTGCATTTCATGGTCAAGTAAATTCCTTCATTTTGAAAGTCACAAATCTTGATAAGAATATGCCTTTATGCAACTGTGCATTATAAGAACATTGTAGAATACCAGTCTCTCCAACATTTTCGGTAGGTTTAGTCAATCTCAAAAGCTTACTAGAATCTAAATTTTAGTGTAGTCTTATTTTAGGTGACCATACATTCTAAGGAAAGTTCAGTTCTTATCAATGGTTATTTATCTCTATGAACTGTTGTCCAATCATCATGGAAGCTGTTTCAGATCTTGTACATATCAACACAGAGCTGATATATATTTTGTTATACCTAATAGTTTGCAAGTTTTTCAAGTTTAATTCATTCTTAACTAGTTGTCCTTCCTTTCAAATAACTGGTATCATCACCTAGAAGCCAAATATACAACCCTTTAAAGGTTTCTCTAAAGACGCAATGTTGTAGGAGCAGGGTATTTCTCTTTATATTTGCAACATGACTCTTTAATTATTGAATCCACTATTAGGTGCCCTTATAGCCAAGGAATAATGATTCACAAAGAAAAACTCCTCCATACAAAATGGTACCTTTGAAACAGTAAATGATTCAATCCTAAATACTTACAATTCCCCAAGTCAAAATACTTGCAATTCTTTGAATTCTAGGTTTAGAGATCATTTTTGCAAGACATTACGGTGCATAGGGAGTCAAGTCTCTAATTTTGCAAATGATAATCGTCGAATCTCCATTAGCAATAATTTTCTGAATCTGCTTGGCTCTTAGAATGTTTATCACTTGATTTAAAGCTAAAATAGGCTTCACAATAAGAGAAGAAACCTTTTGCAGTTTGATCACAACCATATACCTGCTAATTATGGTACCTTCTTAAAGAAAAGGTGAATATACTTTGCATAATTTTAAGTTTATTAATTATCAAAGCAACATGTTGTTTTTTAATTTTGATACCCATGATGAGGAACATTTGAAACACCTGGAATCTCATGGATTCTTAATATTGTAGTAGACAAGAGGGAAAGTTTTGTTTCTGACTCTTTGTTTTTGATGCAGTGATGGCATTGAGCTTCGAAATCCTTTTAGGAATGACTCTTCTTTGGACTATGAGAATGATAGTGATGAAGAATGAGAAGAGGTACTCATCACTAAATCTCTTTGGTAAGAGTATTTGTAGTATTTTTATTAGCTATAGTTACAGGGAAAATTGTACATAGCTCTCAGGAATTAGTTTATCATAAATACTAGTTACTAGTAAGTTGTAATAGTAATAATTATGTAGTTTGTAGATTGATATCTATCATAAATTTGTTTGAATATCATCATTGTCAAGCAATAACAACTTCTTAAAGGGTGCTAGCTCAATGGTAGAGCACCTGCCTAATTATAGGCAGGAGGTTGGTGGTTCAATTCCTCCCTGCCCTATCATAAATTTGTGACTACAAAAATGACTAAATTCGCATATATATGACTATTACTAGCTAATTTTCCATATCTTAGTCGTATTTAGCTTAGTCATTAATATGTTAACATCTAGTAGTTTATTTAGTCATATATTTAGTCATCAATGGTTGCAATCAGTGACTAAATCAATGACTAAATCAGGGACTAAATCAATGACTAAATCATTGTCTAACAATGACTAAAGCAATGACTACTAAGTCAAGCTATTAATGACTAGTGAAATACGACTAGCTATAAGATAGTGAAAATTTGCTACTATTAGTCACCGACTCAAAAATAGTCGTTTATAGCCTGATTTTAGTCATTTTTTTAGTCATTAATTTCTCATTTTCTACTAGTGTGATTGCTACAATCTTGAAGAGTTGCAGCACTGCCACACCATTTTGATTTTGCTATGCTGTCAAGGTTTGAAAGGGACAACACACCACATTGATTTCTGAAGAAGCAGTTATAGCCTCTGCCATATCTCATCAAATATTTATTGGAGCCAATCAGATTGTTGAAGGGGCATTCACCGTTCTTGTTATAGCTCATGAAAGGGCGGAGAATTAATTAAACTCTAGAAGACATCAAATTTATAAAACATGAAAATCCATCTTAATTTGCCAGCAAACGCATCTAATCTTCTGAGGAGGTAGCACAAATTTCAATTTTGTCAGACTGTAACAGACATTAATTTATTTACATAGAATCCTATTTTTATATAGCGAAAGGTCAATTAGCAAATAATGACCGAATTAGCTAGATATCCTCTAAATAAGTAGCTTTCGATCATGCTTAATATATGAAGAAGTATGCTAAAGATGCACAGTAGAGAGTAATAGAAACATAGTTGAAACTCTAAACTTTACTATGTTATTTTCTTGTGTTTATTCTGTTTTTGAGTTAGATAACTCAGTTTTTATTTTTTATGTTGGTTTCCAGTAGTAGCTGAATGAAATAGAGTTGATTTGATGTGAATGTTGATTATTAATTCAGTAGAATATTTATGTTGAGTCTATGGACATAGGGGTAATCTGAAACTTGTTAAAAGATCAGCTGTGAGTGATCTGTGAGTGACTATCAACAGTTACAACTAGATGAAACAAGAGTATAAAGTGTTTCTAGTTGTAGCAGCTAGAGGCAAAACAATATTGGAAGTATTGTTAGCAGTAGTAGCCTAGCTGCAACAATCCCGTAGGTGCTGGGTTGATTTTGTGAGATCTTTTAGTGAGTTATAGGAAAGTTGTACATTTCTTAGGAGAGTTTTATATTGCATGTAAGTGTTATTTTGAGTTGTGTATAAATTTTTTAGTGTTTCTAAGAAAGGAGCGGCCCTCCCCTTCCTTCCCCTCGTTTACTCCAGCTTAAATGTACTGATAATTTCTAGAAATTAGGGATTATAATCAGCGATAGAGACCCTGTTGAAGTTGAAGCTTACACTTAGGACTATCATGAAAATACGTTCGTATTTCCCTTCCTGACGGGATGGTTTTAGCATCCAGGAGAAACCCCAAAGAGAAATATATAGATTGGCTGGAAAGCCATTCCCCACTGAGCCAAGAATGGAAACCTACAATCCTTTTTTTTTTCAAGAAGAAAAAGCCTGTCCTTGTTATTCTTATTAAGAATCAAAGGGCATTGATAATAGTCGCCCAAAGAGGGTTACATCAACAATGAATACAGCAAGACGATAACGAATCACATCCAGTCGCAGCCGAGGGGAATGGCGTGCAATAGTAAGTGTTGCTCCCATCAAAAATCTGTCTCATCATGCAAATGATCTATCTCCATTAGTCCTCTCTATCAGGAATCAAAGGACCAGACCTGCAGTCCAAAAGAGACACTCAATCAAAGTACAAGTAAATGTCCAAATAAGGGGAGAAAGGTCCCCATAACATGGCTCAATGGAGCTGAAAAGAGTCACTAGTGACCAAATGGTCATCAAAACATTCATTAAACCATCCAAAACCTGGAGAGAAAGTGAGTGCTTGTTTTGAAAGACGGTCTGCAATCCCATTGTATTCACGATAGATGTGACTGATGGTAAGATCTTGGAAGCTTCTAAAAAGATTTTGTGATTCCTTGCACCAGTGAAGGAGCTTTGGTGGGGAGAGAGCAGTAATTCCTTTAGCCCAATTGATAATGACCTGTGAGTCACCGTATATACGGGCTAAAGGGATTCCCATCATTTGGGATGAGTGCAGAAGGGCCCATAGGCCCAAAAGTTCTTCCTTAGTATTGGATCCATGTCCAACCCCCAGCGCAAAATCCAGACGGTGATTCTCATTAAGATACAAGCAAAAACCAATTCCAGTTGCTGAAGAAGTAGATGCGCCATCGAAGTAACCACAAGGGAAAATCATGTGTGGTCTAGGCCCGATCTGTCTCGCTGATCTTGATTTCCTTCCCTTTGTGACAGGCCGAGAGGGAGTAATATGCGCAGCATTTAAAATCTGGTGAAAAACACTTAAAATAGTCACCTTTTTACCATAAAAAACAGCTCCGTTACGAGCTTTCCAATTGGCCCATGTCGCATGGTGAGGGATGAAAAAGAGAGTTGAGCTGTGATGATATGTGGAGACCCATGCTTCAAAAAAATCAAAAATAGAATCAGCTACAGGTGGAGTGTGCAACTGCAACTGGTTGCAAACAAGCCCCAATATACATCTCCATATCGGACAGCGAGAGAAGATGTGATGAACAGTTTCTTCAATTGAATAACATAAGGAGCAAATACCTGGCCCAATTTTCTCTCTTTTCTGTAAATTATCCCAGGTGAGAATTTTATTTCTCAAAACCAGCTCAACAAAACATCCAATTTTGCGTGGAAGGATACTCGACCAAAGAGAATTAAAAAGTTGACTGCCCAGATATGGTTTAAATGAATTAACAATGCAATCATAAACTTTATGAGCAGAAATCATACCATTTACTTTATTGTACTCCCATAGCAGCGTATCAAATTCAGTAGAGAAGCGAATACCATTAAGATCCAGGTTCCTGGTGAATGAGTTCCATATATTTTTCCAATCACCTTCCAGATATAATTCTTCTGCAGTGTACCAGTAGTGATGAGCATCTCGTAAAGTATTGTGGGCCTGAGCAAGAGTTTTTATTTCCAAGTCTTCCAGATATGTTCTTAGTCCTTCAGGAAAGTGGTAAGAGGCAGGATTGCCAATCACAGGATCAGTTCCTATCAATATATCATTACCATTCCCCACTTGCCATGTAAGATGAGACCCCATCCAGGGTAAAGTCTGTATAAACCCCCTCGAGATAGCTGATACATCCGTGAACTGAACTTTTTCTCACGGAGCTAACTTTTTCTCACGGAGTTAAGTAATTACAGTGGTCTGCTTCAGATATTTAGTGATAAGGACTCGATGCCAAAGACTGTCACTGAAGAGGACTTTCCAAAAATTCCTAAGACGGAGAGCAATGTTGAACCAATGGAGATTTTTAATTTCCCATCCTTCAAATTTCTTTGGCCAAGATAAATTAGACCAGCAAGCAAGGTGATATTTACGAGTATTCCTGATGATCCCCATAAGAAAGCAAAGGTAATGCTCCTGAGCTTGTGCAAAATAGAGACCGGTAATGGGGCGAGTCCCATCCAATAAACAGGGATGCTCGAGAGAACTAATTGTACAAGGATCAATCTGCCTCCCAAAGATAGCAACTTGTGTGTCCATAGACTGATTTTCTTTTTAAATTTTTGTACTAGCCAAAGCCAATCCAAAGCCAATCCTTGGATCTGTATCCCAGGGGTTTGATAAAAAACCCAAGATACTTGAAGCCCGTAGTAATGGGGAGCAATTTATATGGGATAACTCTGGTAAGATTAAGGAGTTCCGGAGCAGGAATATTGTTATGAAGAAGAACAGATTTATCCAGACTGATAGACATTCCTGATGCTTTACAGACGGTTTCTAGTAAGACATCAAATGCAGACCATTCTTGAAGAGTACCAATGCCCATAAAAATTACATCATCCACAAAGAGAAGGTGTGTCAAGGCAAGAGAGGATGAGATTTCGATCCCTGGGATTAGTCCTCCTTGCTATCTCGATCTCTTCTACAATCAATAGAGGACAACTATCAATGATATTTAATTGTGAAGAGAAATCAAATATGTGTCACGGTTCAGTGTTTATTTATTTTTTTGCAACATGTAGAAACAGAACATAGAATTTCATGTATATGCCCCTCCTTTCAACACGCACTCGATCGATGGTCATGAACCACTTTGTTCTTTAATATGTATTAAATATAGAATATTCAGGACTATCTATTATGATTTAATGTCTATTAAACGAGTCAACACACTAGTACCGACACACTGATTGAATTATGGATTGGCCATATAAAGCCAAACGCATTCCCTTTTCTTTTTTGATAACAATTTTGATTTTAGCGGTCATTCCAGATTCAGTCAGAGCAGCCATTTTCTTAATATATAGAAATGGCAGCAGAAGGACTACAATAATTAGCTGAATTTGAGGAGTTTATAAGAGACTATGGGGAACCTGAATGATGGGAGGAACTCGAACGCAGATGTGACCGAATTCAAGACATAGAAAATAGGACGTACGTCGAATTTTTGGTGGGTCAAAATAATGTTGAGCTACTACGAAAATTAGTCGAACTTAGGGAATTGACAGCACGAATAACAGAAAAATGGGTAGCAAGAATAACAACACAACAACAAGAATTGGAAGCAGAAATAGCAACATTAGAAGCAGCATCAAAGGAAACACGATGGGCACTACTAGAAAAAGAAGCAGCAGCACAATGGGAAGCAGTAGAAGAAGCAGCACAAGAAACACGATGGGAATCCTCAATAATGGATGCACAAATGCCTTGCAAGACTATACCGATTGCTATTTTAGGCGACGATATCATAGACAGGAATAACAATACTTCAGCCTATTCAATTTGTCACGACGATAGTGGACGACATCCAATAACACTTGTCCCCTCTGCCGCCACCCCCCGTTTCAGTAGTAGTCCTTTGTGGTTATTTGTTATCAGTTAAGAGTATACGAGTTTTTTTTTATTACAGTCTTAATAATAATTAATTCAGTTCATATTTTAAAGAGAATTTGTCACTGTAATAATTTTTTATTAAATGATAAAAACTTTGATCCATTGAAATAACTCTCTAGAAGTTACAGACTGAGATCAATAATAAAAATATTCTTGTTTTTTTTTGGTTAAGTGCCATGTGACTAGTTGGGAAATGAGAACCAGGATTCAAAAATTTTCTTCCCAAGGGGAATGGGATTTGATCTTGGCTGCCAAGCAAAGGAAACCCTGATCCAAAATATCTTCTCACAAGAGAAGCGGGTTTTGATGAAACCCCTCTCGACAATTTGCTCTACCTAAAATTTGTTTAAAAATATCCCTACATTGGATAATAATAAATTGTGATCTACACTTTCTATGTTAAATAATCTTATTTATAATTCCATACACATTATCTATATTAAATTATAGTATTTATAATTGTATAAAACTAATCACACTATTTTTGTTATATTAAATTATAGTATTTATAATTCGATAAAACTAATCACACTAGTTTTGTTACCTTTGCTTTGACTGTGTATAGAAAAAACTAAAGCAAGAACTCCTGGGCTACTGCTGTCTTCAAATTTGAATTATTGCATTCCATTGTTCATATTTGACTTGTGGCATTCTATTTTTCATAAGGAAATTGTGTCCATACTAATGACAATAAATGATACTACTCAGATATTGGGTTGGCTGAATTTTTCATTTTTTGAGATGCAAATGAAAGCTTTAATGCCATTCAATAATTCAAAAAAAAATAAAAATTATGCACTAGTTGTTCAGAAGGCTTATCCGTATGGAAAAACACTTATGTGTCTCTGAAATCATTTTCCATCATTTGTGGATTCTACCAATACTTATGTCCAGTGAAATGAAACCAAAGCAAACATACGGACAATGAAACCGAAGAAAACATGCAAAAATACTGGCGTAAGACCAATCCCAGAAAATGAAGCAGCACGATGGAGTGCACACTCTGTATGTTTATCTGTTAGTTTGAACAGAATGGCACCAAGAAGGTTTAAGTTAATCAATATGTTTGTTGGAATAGAATGCTAGGAAGGGAACCTAGAATGTTTAACTGAATCATGGAGCAACAAACAATTAAAATATTTTCTATTTCAAATAATTTAAATTCAACTGTGCATTAAAATCACCCTTTTTTTAATATATTATTCTTTTTTTTCTATTATTCCATTTTATTTGCGAGTCCTTTTGTGGTTCCTACATTTAAATTATCTAATCCCCATCCCATTCCCATCTTTGTAATGCTTATTATCAAGAGGCTTTCCTTGGATTCATGTATGTGATCAGTTAGGATTCATCCTAATAGGCACAACAAGACAATCCAACTTTTAGCACCATAAGTTACCACTATTTAGATGTTATGGTGTTAATGTGGTGGTGTTAGCATTAATTACTATTTTATGGTGTTAAGGTGATGGTATTAGCATCACTTACATTTTATGGTGTTAATGTGGTGGTATTAACACCACTTATATTTTCTGGTGTTAAAATGGTGTTAAGGTTTGTTAATATTATTAGTATGTCATGATAAATGCCATGTTGGGAAGTACCATAAAGTGGTGCTAAATTATTATTTGTCAGGTGGATATGTACAATAGGATTTTATTATGAGGATTTTCAACCTAAACCAAATAACTTCTAAAATAATTACTTTGTAAATATATTAATTCAATTTATTTAAGTTTTATTTATTTATTTAAATAAACAATCAAAATTAATTTACGAGTTTTTTCACCACAATCACAACAATGTAATTATTTATTTAAACAAATAAATTCATGTGATTCTTTTATTAGGCTTTGTAGTAAAAGCACACATGTTTATGAATAATAATTTTGCAAATAATTCAATTCAATTATTCATTTTTAATATTATTTGAACAAATTAATACACAATATTCTTGATAATTATAAATAATTTAAAAATTCATTTTTAATTTATTATTAATTGAAATTTGATTAATCAATTGATAGTATTGCTCTTATTAAATTTGTTGATGGAAATTAGTATCATGGTTGGGTTTGTAGCACAAGGTATTGGCATGATTTAAATGCATTGGACATGGTGAAGGGAGAAAGCCTCTACCTTGGTCTCTAAAAAAATATTTTAGGATTATAGGATAAGGAAAGACACCTCAAAGGTCACCATACCTTTTCCTAAGAGTATTTGTGGCCTCTATGGACATTGACTATATTATAAGGTTTTAATCACTAGGAAAATTCCATATTTTATCACCACATGTTAGCACCAATTATATTATGTGGTGTTAATGTGGCAATAACATTATTTGGTGATAGAATTTGTTAGTTTCTTATTGGAAATGGCATTCCACATTTTATGTGTTAATTAGAGAAATGGTGTATAGTACAATAAAGTGGTGACAAGTCCTTTGCCACATTCACATGTACAAATAAAATTTAATAATGAGAGTTTGCACCATAAGTAAAACAATTTCACAAATAATTATTTTGTAAGTAACCCACCTCAACTCTTTATCTTTTATATTATCTAAACAAATAAAAAAATTTATTATGAGGTTTTATACCATATATAACAATTTTTTGGTCAATAATTGTTTCTATTCTCTTCAATTAAATAAATAATTTTACAAAATTAGTATTAAAAAATAATCAAGGATAATCGATTTTGATTTATTAAAATTTTAAAGATGGTGACAACTCTGGCTTCAATTCAAATTTAATTATTTCTGTGATAATTGTTTAATATTAATAAATTGTTTGTTAAATTGTTTGATGGATAATAGTGCCATTAGGAATATTTGAGCTCTAAGTAGGATCACATGGCCTTAGACATGGTTGAGGAAGGAGACTTCTACCTTAAGTATTATAGGAATTTTTAGGCATCTATGGCCAAGAAAAAGACCTCAAACTGGTGCACATGGCCGTGTGAGGGCATTCTTAGTCCTATGTACGTGGATATTAATACAATTATGATATTTTGATAATTAAGGATAGGAGTATGAGAACTTTACATGGTTATGGGAGGAAACTAGGCCTTAGTCACTAAAGTAAGATCTTAAGGATCCAACGCTAACAAATCAAGGTGATCCTTAGTCACAGAATAGTATTATGGGTGTACTTTGGGAGAGTTTAAGAACTAGGCATAGGTCTTGGAGCCCTAGACATGGTTAAGAAAGGAATCCCAAAATTTGTGTACTAAAGGAAGTATCTAGGCATCTATGGCCTAGAATGACACTTCAAATTTGAATATATGACCTCTTGAGGATATCCTTGACATATGACTGGGGATATAAGTTCCATTAGGACAATTTCAAAAATAAATATTGGTATTGATGAATTTGACATGGTGAAGGGAGGAATCCTTTTCCTCGGGTCCTAAAGGAGTATTATTGAGATGTAAGGCCCATAACAACAACTTGAATAATCACACATGACCTACTTATAAGGGAATCATTTGCCTCTTAGTGGGATATTAGTTACATTAGAAGGATTTGAACAATAGGTATGGGTCTTGGGATTATAAACATGGACTATGAATAAAAAAGCAAGTGTGCACTCTAAAGGAAACTTCTATGCATAGAGGGCCAATAACATTTCCTCAAACCACTAGAGATGACCTACGAAAGATACACTTCACCTTTTAGTGGGATATCAATGACATTAAGAAGTTGTTCAACACTAGGTATGGGCCTTGGAACTTAGAACAAGTTGAGTGGAGGAATCACAAAACATAGGCCATAAAGGAATCTTCTAGGTATCTATGGCCTAGAGTGACAACTGAATTTACAATGCAGCATGTATCGAGGGTATCATTATATTCGAAGTGGGGATAAGAGATCTATTGGAATATTTTGAGTAATAGGTATCATTTTTAAGGAATTTGACATGGTTTGGGGAGAACCTTTGTGACACGACTCTCAAAAATATTATGAGTACCCATGGCCATTAACAATATATAAAACCACCACCCAATAACTCTTAGAGTTATCCTTTCCTTTATGTGGGGATACTATTTCCATTATAAGGTTTTGGATACTAGGTATGGGTCTCTAGGTCTTGAGCATGGTTGAGGAAGGATTCCTATGCATTATTCCCTAAAGGAAATGTATATGTATATAGGTTAAAGAATAATTTTTTGATACAGAACACATCAACATTTCGAGGATATCATTGGCCTCTAAATGGGAATATTTGAAATATTATGGTGTTGTGTGGCTTGATTATGGTGCCTCGAGACCTTGGAAATGATTGATAGGAAATGCCTAATCCTTTTGCACTAAATTCATATTAATGAAATATAGCCCCAAGAACTATTCCTTAGACCAAAATACATGCCCTCTCTAGGGGACATTTAGCCTGAAATCGACAATGTGGATACCATTACAATTTTTTGAGGACAAGGTTTAGTTCATAGGGTCTTCAATATGGTGAAGGGAGGAAACCTAGGCCTTAGGATTTAAAGGAATTTTTTTCTTCCAAGTCCAATAATAATTACTTGAGCAAACACAAATGAACTCCCAAGGGGATCCTCCACCTTGAGCTGGGAATATTAGCCCCATTATGATTTTTTTATAACTATGTGTAGGCCTTGACGCCTAAACCAAACTAGGTCTAGGTTTTGGGACCTTCGATATGGTTAAAGAATGAATCCTATCATTAAGACCTAAATCAATCTTCTTAGTATTTATAGCCATGAATGACAGGTTGAAAATCTACATTGGACCTTTGTACGACATATTTGGCCTTTAAGTAGGGTTTTTTTGTGCCAAAAGGAAAATTTTAGGGTTAAGTATAGGTTTCAAGCCTTTGGATATGGTTTAGGGGGGGGGGGGGGGGGGGGGGGGGGGGAGTGTGGGCCTTAGGACTTAAAGGAAATTTTTAAGTAACTTGGGATAAGAACAAAACATACAACCACCACACATGAGCTCCTAAGAGCTTCCTTTTCACTTAATATGAGATAACATCTCCATTATAATTTTTTAAAAACTTGGTATGGATATTGGAAGAAATAAACATACTTGATAAAGGAAAATTGTGCCTTAATCCCTAAATAATGGTTTTAAAAATCCATGGCCAAGAAGGACAACTTGAACAAACACACGTGAATTCTTGATGGTATCTTTAGTACTTTACTAGGGATGTCTATGCCATTAGATGATTTTAAGTAGTTCATATGGGTATTGAGTCTCTATACATGATCAAGGAAGGAATCATGTGCCTTACACCCTAATGAAAGCTTCGAGGAATCCATGTTCAAGAAAAATATTTTAATGAAACACACATGTTTGTGTTAGCACATCCTTGGCCTCATATAAATGATGCCATCACCTTTAGGATATTTTTGAGCATTAAATATTATTTTGGGGGCCTTGACATTTTCAATGGAGAAAGCACTAGCCTTAGTCTGTAAAGAAATATTCTAGCCATCTAAGCTCAAACAAATTCCTTAAACCATGACAAAGGATTTTTAAGGGTTTCTTTGGACTATAAGTGGGAATACATGAGTGTATATATCAAGTATAACA
The DNA here is from genome assembly GCA_001517045.1 of Pseudotsuga menziesii. Taxonomy (NCBI): domain Eukaryota; kingdom Viridiplantae; phylum Streptophyta; class Pinopsida; order Pinales; family Pinaceae; genus Pseudotsuga; species Pseudotsuga menziesii. Next base: position 288,375 of record LPNX010175181.1, read on the forward strand.
ACTGTTATGTCGCTCATGTCCTAAAGATAGTTCGTGGATAAAACATAGGTGTTAGACTGTAAAGGAATCTTCTAGGCATCCAAGGCCAATAATAATGTCTCTGAGCATTATACATGACCTTCAAAGGTCGTATTTTCCCTCCATTTGACATATGTCTGTCATTAGTAGTTTTTTAGCACTAGGTAGGGCCTTAGGGCCTTTGACATGGTGAGGAGTGAAAATTCTGGTTCTAGACAATAAATGAATAATTTGGGCATCTAAAGAGTCAAACAATAGATAAAAGTACCACACATGACCTCTCAAGGGTATGCTTGGTCTTTCAGTGGGATTACCAATGAGAGTAGGAGGCTGTGAGCAATAGGTATGGGTCTCAAAGATTGAAACATGTTGGGGTAGGAGACTAAAGGTTTGATATGTAAAAAAATCTTTAGGAAACATGATTGAATCACCATAAATAATTACCCAAGTTTATCATTGACAAAAATTTTCCATTACGAATAAAGAAAACCAAAGATTATGTAATTAGTAAAAAAAATGTAATATGTTAATAGCAACAAATTTCAAAATTATATGGATAGAAAATTAAGCCACTTCTTATATTAAACTATACTTAACACCATACAAAATTCTTCATAACATAATTTTTAAACATTCTTTTTTTTAACAAGAACGACTAAGGGGTATTTGTATTAAAAATAGGCAGAAAATTACAATACCAGGTTCATGGACTGAATCCAGATGGCTTCATAAACCATATCATCTTGTTCATCCATCACAAAATTAAGCTTATCTCGAAATACTCCAAATTTGAAATGACTATAAATTCTTACAAATTTCCCAAGGATGAGAATACAAAAACTAAACATATCAGAAAATTGCTTGCAACTATCCTACAATTGGATTCTAACAATGGAATTGGTTTCTTCAGAGTGTAAAAAAAAAAAATATGCTCTTGTATCAAGGGACCCAACATCATTCAGGAATGTTCCCATTGCAAATTATGTAACCAAAGTATAGCCGCATTCCTTTGTTTTCCATTTGTTCTGCACAGTGGTTGTTTGTTCGAAGGATATGAAGAAAGTTGATATCATTAAAGTCACTAACAAGAATATTGAAAATGTGATGCATGTTATTGGAGGGGATTTTATAATTTCTGAATAGCTTTCTTACCTCTCTGATGACCAGTAGCGAGTCTCCAAACACTACTAGTTCTTTGATTCAAGCAGTGATAAAAATTTCCATTCCCTTCAATAAAGATAACCATTCCACATAGTTATTTGATTTTTACCTAGGCCCTGAATGAGATGTTTCTGTCTATTCCCCCGCAGATAAAAAATTACCCCTCCTGCACCTATCAACCCAGGATTTCTTTTAGAGACTCCATAAAAGAATAAAGTATGACAATCCAACTTTTTCCACTGATACCCAAAACTTTTCATTCTCTTTCAGATTTGCCATCTTAAAGAGATGGGTTTTTTAGTATCTCCTAGAGTTGGCTTGAGAGGGCAGAGAAGATCACTCATCCAAATTTTTTCTTTATAATTTAAAGGCTCATGATGTAAATGTCTTAATCCTTTTGAGAGAAAATATTCTGTCCATAAATCTTTGCCTGAAGAGGAGACTCTCGCAGGAGAAATGGACAAACTTAAATTGATCAACAATCTGATACACCATGATCACTCATGACTGGCCATTCTGGCTAAGTTACCTTTGGACATACCTAAATTCGACGATAAACCTGGTGAGGATCCCAAAAACCATGTGATGAATTTTCATCTATGGAGTTTATCAAGTTCCTCGATGGATGGTTCGATCTGTCTGCATTTGTTTCAGTGAACCCTCACCGAAGTAGGAGTGAAATGGTATATCAAGTTACCCCAAAATTTCTATTGGGACTTTAATGATTTGGAAATGGAATGTTTAACTCATTTTCAGTTACCAATTCAGTACGAGATAGGTACATATTTGTTAACCTCGCTTTGCAAAACTACCTCCTCACATATCTCCGACCATATACATGAATGGAGATGAAGACATTGGTTGATCAAGGCTCCTATTCCTGATCAATTACTTGCTGATAGGTTTACGAAATCATTACTTCCCCCCATTACTAGAGATGTTTCCATGGTAGGTGTTGTTATGGAGGAACATGATATTATTTGTTCTCAGTACCTAGACTTGATTTATTCCTAGTTACGCACTTTGGATGATTTAATTCTTGACGCTCCTTGTCCCACATCAGATCCTTCAAGACCTTCAAATGAACCACATGCTGATGGAATTCTTAGTTCAATTCAAACTCAATTCATGGAAAAATATACCAAAAATAAAAATCAACAGGCCGCACTAGTAAGTCAACCAATACCACCACCCAAAACTGCATCCCCTCCTATTCCTCCCTCCGAGGTAAACGCAATTCAGTCTGTTGAATATTCGGGAGGAAATAAGAAAGGTAAAATTAAATCCAATAAATATGATACCCAACAAGAAAGTAACAAAGCACAAAATCCTGATGTTGATTCTAAAAATAAGAGAAAGGCAAAGTATCCCTACCTTATTTGTGGAGGTGACCACTTCAACAAGGAATGACCTCGTCATGATGAAGTTAACAATTTTTTGAAAAGTTCACCCACAGTAGTAGTTCTTACAGACCCTTTCCCAACCCAACAACAATTTCTTGACCATCAATCCTTTCATGGGTGTATTTCATCTTCCATTGATGAATTTAAAATGATGTCCATTGAAACGATTAACCTTACCACTTGATCTCAGAGCGATGATCCTCCTCTAGAAAAGAATACTTATGATGTTCAACCTGATTAACCTTCAGCTTCCACCTCTTCTCCAAGTAATGGTCTTCAGATCAAGAAACCTATTCCTTATGCAATTCTTCGTCCACCTAAGAGTACCCTACATACGTCCATTCTCAATCCTAACGCACGTGCTTCCTAGTACTATAATATAGTAGAATATTTGTCCCAAGAACCCTGCGCTATGTTGGCTCTTGAGGTACTCCAAACATGTCCCACACAACAAAATAATTTCCTAACAGTCCCTCCAGCTTTGGATCCTCAACACAATAACATCATCACTTTCAAGTTGGATGAATTTAAAACTAGGCACTCACATTAGTTTCCTTTTTAGTTTTCAACTAAGGCCATTGGAAACACTATATGTCATACTGTACTAAACAAGGGAGCCTCTACCTCAATCATGGCTTTGTCTTGTTGGAGAGCCATTGGTTCTCCTGAAATTAATCGCTGACCCACTACACTAAAGGACTTTGGTGGTCGTGGATGTCAACCTTATGGATTACTTCCCACTCTCTAGATTGAAGAGAGGGGGAAATCAATTTCCATTCACGTTGAAGTCATTGATGCACCTTTCTATTACAATCTTCTCCTAGGTCACAATTGGTTTTATTCCATGCAAGCTGTTTCTTCATCTTTTTTTCAGATTGTCCAGTTCTCATTCCAAGGGAATATTGTTACGATAGATCAATTAGATTTCATTTCATCGAATTCTATTTGAAATAATGTGAACAATGTTCCACTTTTGACAACCCCACAATATCATAATATAGGAGTAGGTCTTATTAAAGACTCTTCACTCATGGGAGTCTTTCTTTTATCGAATCCTCCTTCTAATTTGCAATCTGAATCCATGAATATGATTTCTACCACTACCATAGAAAAATGAAAGTCCATTGTTGAGTCAGCATCAATGAATCCTTTTGAGGAAATATATAATGATATTGAAACCACCAATGACTCCACCATCAACGACCATTTGTTGGTGGCTTTAGATCCTTGTCACCTACCATATTGGATAGAAACAACCTCTGTGTCTCTAGTTTATCTTTCACATACACTCCCCTCTGACGAATCCATCATGGAATTTATGTCCCTAGATGAGATGCCCTAGAAAGAACGTCACCATTAGTTGTTCCTTCCTTCCTCCTTACCATGTGGGATAAGAGAAATTCGCCTCGGCAGTTTCTTCTAATATAGTCACAAACCTTCAATCTCCGATCCTCACTTGTGATGTCGAATTTGAGGGTAATTTAACGGTAATATTAGCAAAACCATTCTAGTGGATATATCATTGAAACCTAGGATTTTTAGAGAACATTCAAATCAGCTAGAACTCTTCTTATTCAAGGAATTTAGAGATGTTTTCGCTTGGACCTATGAATACATTCTAGTGATAGAATCCCTCTATTGTAGTTTATGAGATTAGAACCTACCCTGGTTCCAAGCCAGTTTGACAAAAGTTACGCTAGGTACATCCAAGAAAAGTAGCAGCCATCAAGGAGGAGGTTGAAAAAATTATTAAGGCTAGTTTTATTTACCCTGTTCCCTTGACTGAATGGGTATCCAACATAGTCCCTGTTAATAAAAATTAGGGTACTATTAGGGTTTGTGTCGATTTTCAGGATTTGAATCAGGATTATCCCAAAGGCAATTTACCCACCCCCTGCATCGATCAAATTATTGATAATTGTTCTGGGTGTGTCATATTTTCATTCATGGATGGCTTCTCTGGCTATAATCATATCGATATTATCCCTTCAAGCCAACATAAGACAACTTTCATTTTCCCATGGGGGACCTTTGCCTATCGAAAACTCCCGTTTGATTTGAAAAATCTTAGCGCTGCATTTCAATGCACCATGTCATATGCTTTCCATGACATTAAACATATTGCATAACCTTATATTGATGAAATTCTTGGTTGTTTGAAGTAGCGAAATCATGGATGCCAATCATTTGAGAGCCCTTTTTCTTAGATGTCGCCATTTCAACCTTTGTTTGAACCCACCATTAGAGGAAATTTGAGTTCTAAAATGGGCCTCCTAAGGAAAATAATAAAATAATAGTTAAAATAATAAAATAATAGTTATTAATTTTGGAGGAAGAATGAAAAAAAACTACTTTTTGTGTTCGTATTTTTGACATATCTCCCTGTGTTTTTACTCAAATTTTGAGCAGAAGAGCTAGTTGGATGCGGAATTTCATTCTACATCTAACGAGTACCCACACTGCATACTTTTGACCGACCCCTCTACCCCAAAAACAAGAAATACCTGAAAAAATGTGATGATGACATCATCATCACATTTTTCAGGTATTTCTTGTTTTTGGGGTAGAGAGGTCCATTGAAAGTATGCAGTGTGGGTACTCATTGGATGCAGAATTAAATTCCACATCCAATGAGCTCTCCTACTTGAAATTTGAGTAAAAAAAAAGGAGATATGTTGAAAATACGAACAAAAAAGTAGTTTTCTTTTATTGTAAATATGTCAATTCAACCATTATGATTGACTCATTTTATTGAAATTCTATTGGTTCTTGAATTCCATCTAACAAAATTTATTGTTGGCATGTTTTCTTATAAGGCCCATTTTAGACCCCAAATTTCCTCTAATGACAAATGTGTTTTTTGTGTCGAAACTGGTTGATTGCTTGGTTTCATCATGCCCAAGGATGGCATATGTATTGATGCTTTGAATATTGAAGCTATCATTGCTTTACTTGCTCCCACAAACCTTATAGAACTCCAAATTTTGCAAGGGAAGGAAAATCTTTTACGTCGTTTCGTCTGTAACTCCGTTGAAAAGACACATGGTTTCATGCAGTTGTTAAAAAAGGATATCCATTTTGTCTAGGATGACTTGGTACAACATACGTTCAATAGCCTTAAAGATGTTCTTACGTATGCCCCTGTGCTGCAACCACCTGATTATACAAAGGATTATTCCCTATATGTGCTTGCATCACTTTCGAATATTGGTATGGTCTTAGTTCATACTGATGAACATGACCACGAACATGTGATTTACTATGTTAGTAAGAGTCTTCTAGATTCAGAAACTCAATACTCGCATGTGGAGAAACTCACTCTAGCCACTATCATCGCGGTCCAGATGTTATGTCACTACATTTTTCTTCGTACTACTACTATCTACGCGGATTCTAACCCCATGTATTATGTCTTGAATTGTTAAGTACTTGGGATAAAATACTCATGTTGGGTTGTTATCCTCTAGGAGTTTGAGTTGGAATTTGCAAAGACAACTTCTAATAAGCCGCTTGCTTTTGCTAAGCTCATGTGCGCCCTTCCTTGTATTACTAAGAAAACAAATCCCATTGATTCATTTCCTAATGGATCTTTGTTCCTCATTAGTAAAAATGACCTCTGGTATGTAGATCTCATTATCTATCTATAGACTCAGTGATATCATCCCGAAATCGTTCGCGAGAAGCCTCGTCGCGTATTCCACCAAGACAATTACTACCTCATTTTAAATGATACTTTATACCATCGTGGTGTTGACTCTATATTGCGATGTTGTCTCACCCATGAAGAAGCTGAAATCATTTTAAAGGATTTCCGCTCTAAAGCTTCTGGTGGTCACCTCTTTGGGTTGGTTACCGCCCAGAAGATTTTGCACGCTATCTATTTTTTTCCTTCGATCTTCAAACATTGTGATGAAATCATAAAAAAATTCCTGCGTTGTCAGTTATTTAAATCTAAAAAGCACACCCACCTAGCTCCACTCCATCTTGTCATAGTAGTTGGCCCTTTTGCAAAATTGGGCATAGACTTCATTCACTATTCACCTACCTCAAGCACGGGGCATGGCTACATTATTATGTCTATGTATTATTTCACTAAATGGGATAAGGCTATGCCCACATATGTTGAAGAGAGAAATAAAATCGCTTTGTTTCTATTTAACCATATAATTGCTAGATTCGAGATTCCTAATCCCTTTGTGACTGATTATGGGTCACATTTCCAAAATAAGATGATGGAATAACCTAGTGCAAATATAGTGTTTCTTCATGATAACTCTACACCCTATTATCCATAGGCCAATGGCCAGGTTGAAGCTATTAACAAAGTTTCAAAAACCATGATTCAACGGATGGTAGGGAAGGCTAAATAAAATTTTCACTTGCAACTCTTTTATGCACTTTGGGCCTATAGGACTACCGTAAAAAATTCCACTAGTTTCACACCATTTCAATTGGTGTATGGACTAGAGGACACTCTCCTAATAGAGTGTGATATTCCTTCTCTAAAGCTCGTTGTAGATTTTTTTCCCAACACCTCCTTAGAAGAAGAACGATTTCTGTATTTGAACAAGCTTGACAAAACTTGGCATGATGTTGCTTTAGAAAATGAGGCACACAAGCGATGAATTAAAGCCCAGTATGATAGATCTATTCAACCCCGCTCTTTTAATGAAGGATACCTAGTCTTAACTTATGACCAGAAACACGATAAACTAGGGGCAGAGAAACTAGAATGTATGTAGCACGGGACTTACATTATCAGTCATGTTTTGGAAAAAGGTGCATATGAGTTAATGGACTATGATGGGATACCCTTGGAAGAGCCTCGCAATGGACTCTACCTCCAAATATTTTATGCCTAGGCCATCTAGCATAGGATTTTTGTAAATATTGTTTATAGAGTGTCATGTTTTCTTTAAAAGGTGTGGTTTTTGTGTGGAGATAAGATGTGATTTTTCAAAACCCTACTTACATATGTCCTATGTTTAATGGACATATTACCACCTTTATCGATTTTGTGGATGGTTCTAGTCGTTACACCTTGAGTCTTGCATCGACAGCTTGGGTGTTGTACTCTCGTATATGCGATCCAGTGAGTTTTGGGGGTACTTGTTTAGGTCCCTCTACCAAAAATATCACAGAGTATCATGCGATGATTGGATTGCTGACAGAAGTTCTCACTAGTGATGTAAGAGAAATTAGGGTTTACTAAGACTCATAATTGGTTGTCCATCAGATGAATTGAGTCTACACCATTCAGAACCCCTTACTCCTTCATGCATTCCAAAGAGTTATATTGTTATAAAGGTATCGTGAGAAAGTTTCTTATCAACATGTTCCAAGACACTTAAATGTTGTGGTTGATTCCCTGTCAAACTTTGTCTTAGATTGGTATATTTCTCATAGTGAAGTTCATTATAACATAAAAATCATGCATTTGGATTCATAAGTAGACATACATTCATGCATCAAATTTTTCACACACATCTGTAAATAAAGTTTGTAACATATATATAAAAAGATAGAGATGAGATACAAAAGTGTTGAAGCATCAAGCTTTTAGATCACCCAGAGTCTAGGACTATCATAGTTTGAAAACACGTATATATGGGGAAAAAACTAAACCTTGGAAGATTTCAGTATAAGTACAATACAAAAAGGAGGAATCCTCTATAAACTAATCCTCATGATGATTCTCATGATAGCTTACTATGTCCTGAGACACTCTACAGAGTAGCCTAGCAAACCAGACTAAAACCCCCATTGTCTAGAGTTGGTGCCGCCTAGGTAAGTCATCAGTAGTGATATCGAGGATCCCCACAATCAAGTGTTGTAGGTTTTCCTCAATCTCCTCAACCTCCTCATCCGCCTTTGTGCGGCAGATCTACATATCCCGGACTGCTCCTTGCCTCTCAATAGGTGATGCTCTAGTTGGACTAGAAGGTCGTATGCCTACACACATCGTTTTTGTATATCTCATCTTTATAATATAAAAACAAATATAAAATTAAAAAATTAAAAACATGAGTAGTTGTATCTTTCTTACCTTGATCATCCTAGACCTCTCCCTCTGGAAATTGAAATTTAGGGTCATTACAAAAATATATATCCCTCATAATAATAGTCTTCTATCATTAGTAGCTGGCCTCACAGCCAACAACATAAGACTGATCCGTAAAACAATTTTGGACCTCCACCACCATGTTGAGCCATGACATTCACCCACCTGACCATCCTGGGGTCCTCAATATCTATCCTACTCAAGGATACCTATGGCCTCATCAGAGGTACCCTTTCTAGGAAGAAGGATACTACTACTTCCCCATAGCCAAACTTCTTTAGCTAACCCCCTCTGCATTTGTTTAATTGGATCTTAAGTCTAACTAGAAAGCCTTCACTCTAGTTAAATATTGTGGGAGCCATACACTCGATGGCATATAACATATGTTCCTTGGTATTAAAATGGGTTTATTTGGTCCCTGCAACCTTTCCAATCATGTATACAACTGTCCTCAAAGGTCGATCTGCTATCCATTTGATAGGTATTTTTCCCCCTTGGGAAAGTGTCCCTAACGAACAGTAATGGTCTATGAGGTCATCCAGTGAAGAATAGTCGTCCTCTCAGCCAGATAGAACTACTGGTCTCCCTCTATGAGACAACACGATAAGGAAATATATGTCATCTATGTCTATGCTCAAAGTGTGCATCCCAACTACGAAATGTTATTGGTCAGGGTCCCATAGTTTAATTATTTGTTCTAGGAGTACATATGCCTTCATTCCGGGCACTCTAAATTACTTACGCAGCCCACATTCTCGAAGAGCTATCATGGTTACCGGATCATTAACTTCTTGGAAACCAGTTGTTTCATGTTTACGTTCTTTCCATATCACCATAGTGTAGGTGTTTTTTCCCCTGCAAAAAAAATTCAAATATGCATTGAAAACATATTAAGATCTAGGGAAGTAACAAAATTAAAAAAATAACGGTAAAAAATGGATATTTTTTCTTTCCCTTGCAGTCGACGCCTTCCTTCCATGAAGACAGAGTGCTACCGCTATTGATGGATTTGGGCTTAGATCCAGTGGCACCTTTGCTCTGTTCAAATAGTGCACTAGTTCACATCGCGAAAGAGGCAAAATAATCGATTTGAGAACGCATTCCTACCTTGAAATAATTTTAAAAAACCCTAAATACCAATCAAAATTTGAAAACAAATACACCGTGAATGCAAAGAGGAAGAGTTTAACTCTTACCTGCTCTAAGTGGCTTAAAGAAAGATGGTCTGTAGCTTTTGGAATCCGTACTTGAATATCAACCTAATTTTCATCAAAATCACTCTCTCCCTATGGTAAAAACACAAATCGTAAAACTTTTACTATTTTACCCCTTTTAAAGTAATTTTGACTTTTTTAAATTTTTATTATTAATAAAAATTACTTTAATTTTGTGGGTTTTTATCATTAGTTTCTGATAGTTTTATGATGAAATTAATTCTAACTTGATTTTCAAGGTTTCCAGGTCAAATTCACAAATCTCATGGCTATGTTTCAAGTTCCTTTTGTATTTTTCATACTTTGGGTAGAAATGAAAAAGTACCCAGTGTCGTTCATACCTTTGACATGCTCATTTAGAACCTAGTAACAGGGTATCGAGTACGTTTTTTTCTTCTTTTTTCAGACTCATTAAAATGGCTTATGAAAAAGAGAAACCTCTACATAGTTATGTTTAATATCTTTTCAGTCTCCTTAAAAACACAAAAATATTGCCAAGCGAAATTGATACGTTCAAGCTTGTAAAAGTACTCGAACGATCAACTAGTCAGTGGTATATTATCTCATTTTCAGACTGATTAAGCGTATTTACAAAAACGTGCCTTTTGGAGTGTTCTTCTGTCTTCGTTCAAACTCTCTAAACATGAACGATACTTAGTTTACTTTTATCGGACTCATACAATCAAACAATTAAAGACCCTTGTTGGGAACGAACCTCTCTTTTCTCAGCTTCATAAAACATATGGGAATGGACCCATCTTTTGATGAGCTACAATGAGTGTTTGTTACCCTATTTGGACTCGTAAAAATGAAAAGAAACACTTATCCTTCGTGATGGGGAAATTAATGGAAAGGGGAATATATTTTCAGTTGTATTGATGGCATCTCACAGTCCACCTTTGAACATGGCACCTGTCTGGATTTCCATTTCTAAAATAGTTTGGTATTCATCTTGTCTCTAAGTCGATCCACTTTCATGAGTCACATGTCTCTTTTGAGTCAATTCAAACAATGCTTTGTCACATTCCTTGAATTACACCTAGTTATTTTCTCATCAAGTCAATTCTTCCAAGTCATTTTTCATGCCGCAAATTGTTCAAAGGGTGTCTCTTTCACAATTCAACTCATCAATAATTTTACCTTCCTATGAAATCAGTTGTGTCTGAGTAAGTTTCGTGGTTGTCTCATCACTTAAAAATAAAATTTTGTTCCATGTTTCATGTCGATGATAAGGGAAACATCATGCCCTCCTTTGATGAGTCTATTCATGTTAACCTCAACACATCATCCAAGAATTAGACTTAGAAACCAAGTCAAGTACCTTGAAGCCTGCATGCCTCAATGGGATGTTTCCTCGCTTTCGACGGTAGTTTTCCATCAATGACGTCTAATTGAAATATTATATCAAGTGTTTGAATTCAAAATATTTATTCACACTTAAGAGAATGTACTAAGATATCTTGGCAGTCATTGACATTAATGGTGATTTCCCGCGCACTTTTTAATAGTATACATCAATGAATGGTAATGAAGTGGTTTATACCATGTTTGATGTCAATACCTATATTCACATTGTTAGAATCATGTTAGTTGGATATTGGAATGAATACCCTAAACAGTTAGGATTCAGCTGTATAATTTCCTATCCTCAGGTTGTCAAATGGGAGATTATTTGGAGTCATGACACAAATCCACATTGTATGTTTGGTAATTGTGTCCAGTATTATGTTCAGATAACATGGATCTACTTTGTATGTTCCATAGCCATGTTCCACTTTATACATCATTGATCATGGATCTACAGTGTATTTTGGGTAGCCATGATATGGTTATCTTCATGGATATGCAGTGTAATGGTTCGCAGCCATGATTGATTCAGATAAGTCAATTACTGGTCTTATGTTAGTTGTGAGCTCATCTATCATTGCCTCTAATACCATATTGATGTCTAGCAAAGTATTTTACCTATGACATCTTTCTAGCTTCATACTTTGGGGGGTAATTTCTTGCAACTAAAATATCCACTATTTCATAATCACCCTTCAGAGAACTGGGATAGGGATTCATATGGTGTATTTTTTCCATTTTTGAGGAGACCGACGCTCTTATTCTATTATGATAGAGCATCAATGCCTATTGTCTCTTGAAAATAGGAATCATTGGCGCTTCTCCTTGTTGAGAAAAAGACATCGATGCCTTTCCCCTTTCATAAAAAAGCATCGGTGGACCTAGAAGATGAAAAAAAGAAGATTCAAGAAGCTTCCATATGAAATACCTCATGTAGTTGGTTCTTATTAGCTAGGGAGAGGTGGAATTCACCCTCCTCACCCATAGGGATCATCCTGAATCCACTTACTAAATAATGTCATCCCATATGGACCTTTTTTGTCCTAGAAATGAATCCTTCATTGAGGAAGTGGGGGGGAGACCAAAGAAAGAATCCTTAGGCTATTGGAATGAAGTATGGTATAGAGAAAATCTTGAGTGAGTTTGTGTGTGAAGATATTATTGTGAGTGAGAAGTGTTGTAAGTCCATTGTGTAAGACAAAGATGGCAACATCAAGGATTTGTTTGTATCTTTACCTTTTTACTTTATTAATACAAAATTGTTCCCCTTTACCATACTTGATTTGTGTCAATATTGATAAATTATTGTTAGATTGCTTGATCACTAGCATAGATTTTTAATTTATCATGTTACTCTGATCTTATGGTTTTTTATTTTGATCTTTCTTTGTGGGTATTCAATATTGCAAGAGAATCCATGGAACAAGATCTAAACATTCAGATATGAGGTATGAGAGTAATTTTACTTAAGTGAATCAACTATCTAGGGAAAGGGTATGCTAATGTTGTGTTTTGTTTTATGCTTGTATCATATAGGGTATAATAACAAGCGATGTCTTCACCAGTTTCATAATTCCATCAAACATTTCCCTCCATGGGGTTCCTCCAACTTGTCTTAGTGGTTTAATAACTCTCATGACACTTGTATTCAATATTCATGCTCCAATTCTTTCCCCAATTCTAATGGTTTCCTCTAACTCCCAAATTCAACCTCTAGATGTCATTTTTTAGTCGTGTTCTGTCAGATTTGTGATATGTCATAAATCAGTTCTGAATTTTTCATACTTGTCATACAATATTCCATCATTTGTTGTCATAGGGTGCATAGAATCTCCTTCCATGTGGCACAACTTGTCTTCTAGTTTCTTCCTCTTCCATGGGAGTTACCCTACTTTTCCAATTCGACTTCCTTATCTATATATATGATATTTGACACCACATAACCATCCAATAATGTTAAATTACCCATGTGTTTGAATTTGGATGAATATCATGCCAAGTGTGCGGAGAATATAGTCATCCAAAAGCTCCACAAGCTTCCATGTTTCTTCATGAATCCATGGCACCTTATTTTCTTATCATTATCATTTATGTGACCCATTTAAATGTGAATATAATAAACTAAAGTCCTTTTGGCTCCCATATCCTCGTATTACAAAATTTATGTCTCCATATCAACCTAGGGAACTAGTAGGTTGGTGAAATCATTATTTTGCAAATAGTCTTATTTGGAAATTATTTAATTGAGGATATGACATGTTCGTTCTTCTAGATAGACAAAAAATAATAACTTTTCATAGATTTGGAATAAATGTTTTTTGGAACATCCAAATTAGGTTAGACCTATAGCATTGGAAAGATGATATATAAGGATACCATAGGTCAAATTTTCAAAGCCATAAAAGTCGAAATTCAAATTCTAACTCAGTTACAAGTCAACCCTAAAACAGTCTTCCAATTAGGGTTTGAAACATGTGTTCTTAGGATAAACATCATATTTGAGGCATCCGAGATCCAAAATTGAGTGAGATTAATTTCATATGAACTAAGACATATGAGTGTGTCTATGGTAGTATTTTCATCTCCAGAAACAAAATATTGGACGCGCTGAATACCCTACAATTTTTCTCTTCTCAATAGGACAAAAATAATACTTTTGGGGAGATTTACAATAACGTTTTATTGGAACATTTAAATTAGGTCAAGACTATGAAATAATAAAGTGGACATGTTAGGATACAAGAAGCCAAAGTTTCAGAATTATAGGAGATGAAATTCCATTTTTTTCTTAGTTTCAAGTTGGCCCTAAAACAACCTTCCAATCACGGTTTGAAAAAATGTGTTCTAAGGAAAATTGTTATAGTTTGAGCCTCCAATATCGAAATTGAGTGAGTCTGGTTGCATAAAATAAGAATATTGACCATATTATATGTGGTAGGTTTTTTCATGGTCTGATTTTAAATATTGGACACTTAGCATACCATACAAGTTTTCTCTTCTCGATAGGCCAAAAAATAAGCAATGTTGGGAGAATTGCAATATAGTTTCATTGGAGCATCCAAATTAGACTAGACTTATGGGTGATGGAATCAAAAGGAGGAGACATTAGGACACCACAAGACGAAGTTGTAGACCTAGAGGAGATGGAGATGAAATTTTAAATTTATATCATTCCAAGTCGTCCATAAAAAAATCTTCCAATCAAGGTTTGAATAAAGAAAATATATATTTTAAGCAGTGGTAGATCGCATAGATTACCAACACACAGTCTGCAAATACTGAATATGTCCAGAAATGGGATGAAACAACGGGTATATAAACATCAAAGTTTGAAAGGAATTTTGAAGAAGGAAAAATCATATGGGAGCCTGGGCAAATCATTGAAACGAGGAACAAACAACCATGAAATCGAGTTATTATTGATTACCCCATCAAGTGGAAGAACTTACCAGGTGTATATTTGACATGGGAAGATGATTCCTTCGTATAGATGCATCCACAACTACCCAAGCGTTGAGGGATACTCTTTCCTGAAGGGGAGGGGCATGTTGGGCACATTTCTCCCTAAATGTTGGGCACATTTCTCCCTATAGTGTGGCACTTTACCCCTTATATGGTGGTGTATTACATATTATTGATATAGGCTTAGGTTTATCAATGAATCTATTATTTGGTTATTGTAGACCTAATATCCTATATATAGGAAGGAGATATTATCATGTTAGTAAGCATTGTATATTGTCTTATATCGGGTACACAGTACATTGCGTAAGGAGGTTCCTCCCTCGAAGATGATTGCTATTTATATTTTTTATTCATCATTAAGGTGTGGATTACTCTCTTATTGTTTATTTCTGCTCTTTTTATGTTATTTCTGGGACTTGGTTGCATAACAATCATATTCACCTCCACCATCTAACCTGAGCACTTTAATGAATGTGCTAGACTACTCTTGTGTCATGGCCTTGTACTCTTTGAACCTTGAGAAGGTATTTGATTTGTTCTTGAGGAAATAAACCAATATTTTCCTACTCAAATCATCAATAAATTTCGAAAAAGAAAAGCTACCTCCAATCAATTGGGTTTGCATGGGAACACATAGGTATGTACGAATTATATCAAGATGATATTTCGTTCAAGATGTGGAAGTGGGGAAGTTGTCCCTTTGATGTTTCCCAATGATACAATCTTCATAGGAGTTCGATTGTTCATTTATAATTGGTAACCCCTTGACCATGCAATTTTTGTGTAGGAAATTGAGACTTTCGAAAGGAATATGACCAATTCTCCAGTGCCATAACTAGGTTTCATGTGGACTAGAGACAGTATGGGATATAGACTGTGGAATGTTGGCACTTCCGAGATTGAGTGGAAATATTCTATTTTTGGTCATTTGTACTTTAGCTATGAGTCTCCAACTAGGGTGTATATCATAAGTGACACAATATGTATCATGAAGTCAAATATCATACTTGTTATGAAGTAATTGAATTATATTGATCATAATGACATTTATATTTAGTACATATAAAAACTCATGAATAAAATTATTTTCATTTCTCTTTGTAAGAACATGAACAATACCTTCTCCATTTGCTAGATCTAGAAAGTCATCTCATAGCTTGATATTCGTGACAACAAAGGAATACAAACTAGAGAATAGTGACTTGTTAATTATCATGTGATTGTTTGATAGGAGAGGAACATAACCTATCATGAGCCTTCTTGTTCTTTAGAAACATTGGCTCTAGCATTTTTCTGGTCTGCTTTCTTCTATCTGCACTCTCGTTCATAATGGCCATACTTCTCGCAATAGTTTCACTGGATATTGGACTTATTGTTCCATCTTTTTCCACTCTCCCTTTCACCTTGAGAATTGTGAGAGTGCTATGAGTGATCTGACTGTTCAGGACCGGTTTTGTCCTCTATACGAGGATATCATTGGCCTCTTCTTCCTCTGCCTTGTCCTCCTATACCTTGACATCTACTAAGGGAATCTTAGGTGTTGAAAGCATTTGTCAGTGACTCTTCTTCTTGATTTAATGAATATTCATGAGATAGAAGGGATCTAGTCAATTATTCTAATGTAAAACGAGACAAGTCTTTTGCTTCTCCTGTGGTAGTAACGTCCATAGAAAATTTCTTCGTGAGACACTGCATATATTCTGAACAACTACTTTATGTTCTATAACCTCATTGTAGGTTTGGAATTGGGTAAGAATGCCTGAAACCCAAGTTATAACTGATCTACAGTTTCAGTCTCATTCATTTTTAGACTTTCAAATTTAAGTCAAAGAGTTTTCAATCTTACCATTTTTGGTATGTTCCATTGTAGGCTGATGTGAGGAAATTCAAAGCTTGATGTATGTTGGTAGTTCCTCAGATCCGCGGGAAAATGGACACCTTAATGGAGCTTTGGATCAGCCATTGGATGTGAGATTGAACCGTCTCAATGAGCTTTGACGACATTCTTCTAGGAATTAAACATTCTTTCAACCATATCCCAAGATTTGTTTAGCTCAAGAAACATATTCACCTTGATAGACCAAAATTAATAACGGGTATTGGTCAATACGGGTGGAGATATCTGCATCAAATTGCTTGTGTTGGTAGTAGCCATGCTGACATGACTCATTAGAGATCTTTTCTATTTTAAAAAAAAATCAAGAATGCAACTTTTATGTTGACATAGTGCATCATCGAGTGCACCGAGAAAAGTCACTGTAAGTGAACAATGATCGTACTTAGGCTTAAGGACCAGTGTCTAATGATTGTACTTAAGCTTAAGGACTAGTGTGTTGCTGATGCATTTTGTCGAAATAGAAAGAGCAACCATGAAACCTTTTTCTAATCAACATAGTGGGCTGGTCTACAAGTGACACTTCCAGATAGGATAGGATGCATAGCTGCTCCAAGAGAGAAGAAACAAATATAGCCACATTCCTCCACACTAATGTGTTTCGACTTCGATCACAACCTCCATGTGTGTGTGTTTTCAAGTATGTAAAAATGATTAACCAAGAGAAAAGAGTAGAGCATACAGTAAGCTGTGATACCATGTTAAAGTAAAAAAAACAGAGATGAAGCAAAAAATATGAGGGAACACACAATGCGCATATTGAATTTCTTCCCATTATCAAGGACCACCATATAGGAGTACATAACAACAAAACCATGGTACAATATCATGACTAGAAAATTACTATGAGTCACTAATCAAGCTAGGGTGACCGAAATAACTAATCAACTAGCCAACTAATTAAAAATAGGGTGACCAAAACAGGTAATCAACTAACTAACTAATTAAACAGGTAGTCAACTAACTAATTAAAGTACTTCTTTTTATTAGTAAAATTAATGTATTTTTTTTTAACCAATGAGATTACATTCTTTAACAGTTTGGAAGGATGATACATTAATTTATTGTAATTGAAGAAAAACTTTCCCGATCATGCTAGATTAGTTTGGAGCTTCTGGAAAATTAACCAGCTTGCAGCACAGCAGTGCTTACTGTGGGTTCATTACTTATTATTGGATTTCAAGGTGTTGAAATTAGCTTTTTTTTATCTAAATAACTTACTGATAATTTCTTGTGTAAGTGGAAGCTGGATTATAATCAGCGGCAGAGACCCTGTGTAAGTGGAAGCTTACACTTAGGACTGTCATGAAAAGACGTTCGTATTGGCCGGCAAGCCATTCCCCAAGGAGCTGAGAATGGAAACCTACAATCAACAGAGGACGATTATCAACGATATTTAATCGCGAAGAGAAATCAAATACGGGTCGCAAATTGCAATTCAGTATTTATTTATTTGTTTGCAACCGCAGAGACAGAACATAGAATTTCATGTATATGCCCCTGCTTCTAACACGCACTCGATAGATGTTCATGAACCACTTTGTTATTAAATATCTATTAAATATAGAATACTCAAGACTATCTATTATGAATTAATGTCTATTAAACGAGTCAGCACACTAGTACCGACACACCGATTGAATTATCGATTGGCCCTATAAAGCCAAATCGCATTCCCTTTTCTTTTCTGATAACAATTTTGATTTTAGCGGTCATTCCAGATTCAGTTAGAGGAGCCATTCTCTTAATATATAGAAATGGCAGGAGGAGGACAACAATTATTAGCTGAATTTGAGGAGTTTATCCGAGATTATGGGGAACCTGAACGATGGGAAGATGAACAATGGGAGGAACTCGAACGCACATACAACCGAATTCAAGACATAGAAGATAGGACGTACGTCGAATTTTTGGCGAGTCAAAATAATGTTGAGCTATTAAGGAGATTAGAAGAACTTAGGGAATTGTCAGCACGAATAACAGAACAATGGGTCCAAAGAATAACAGCACAACATCGGGAATTGGAAGCACGAATAGGAGCACTAGAAGCAGCAGCAGAGGAAACACGATGGGCACTAGTAGAAGAAGCACGAATAGGAGCACTAGAAGCAGCACAAGAAACACGATTGGAATCTGGAATGTATGCACAAATGCATAGCAAGATTATACCGATTGCTATTTCAGGAGACCATATCATAGACAGCAATAGCAATACTTCAACCTGTTCAATTTGTCACGACGATTTTGAATGGGGAGAGGATGCGGGTAAGCTCCGTTGCGGACACATATACCACCAACATTGCATCTCCAAGTGGACGGCATCCAATAACAGTTGTCCCCTCTGCCGCCACCCGCCGTTTCAGTAGTAGTCCTTTGTGGTTATCTGCTAACAGTTAAGAGGATATGTGTCTTTTTTGGATTACAGTCTTAATAATAATTAATCCACCGTCTCAGTAGTAGTCCTTTGTGGTTATCTGTTATCAGTTAAGAGGATATGAGTTTTTGTGATTATAGTTTTAACAATAATCAATTCAGTTAGCCCCAGGGTTGGCTCAATTGGTAAGACGTGCGCACACTCTCTTGGTTTGGGGGGAGGTCACGGGTTCGAGCCTTGAGTCCTCTGGGGTTAGGTTACCATCCATCAATGTGGGGAAGTATTGCTGGGTTTCCCGTGGATCTTTCCATCTGAAAAAAAATAATCAATTCAGTTCATAATTTAAAGAGAATAATTGGTCACAAAAGATAAAAATTTTGATTCATTGAAATAACCTGATATTTCAAATTGACTGCATCAACCCTTAGTATGGTTGGATTTAAATGTTATCTCCAGGAACAGCTTATTTTGATCATAGGAAGCCAAAAAGTAAAACCTCTCTTACCAGTTTGCTCTACTTAAAATATCCTTACTCTTGCATATTGGATAATAATAAATTATAATTATAAGTAATCTCCACTTTCTATATTAAATCATCTTATTTATAATTCCATACACACTATTTATAATTCTATAAAACTAATCACACTAGTTTTGTTAGCTTTGCTTTGACTGTGTATAAAAAAACCTAAAGCAAGAACTCCTGGACTGCCTGCTGTCTTCATATTTAAATTATTGCATTCCATTGTTCATATTTGATTTGTGGCATTCTATTTATCACAAGGAGATTGCGTCCATACTAATGACAATAAATGATACTACTTAGATATTTGGTTGGCTGAATTTTTCCTTTTTTTAGATGTAAATGAAAGCTTTAATGCCATTCAGTAATTCAAAAAAAATAAAATTCTGCACTGGTTGTTCGTAAGGCTTATCGGTATGGAAAATTACTTGGGTCTCTCTGAAATAATTTTTCATCATTCATGGATTCTACCAATACTTATGTCCAGTGCGATGAAACCAAAGCAAACACACGAAAATACTGGCCTAAGACGCATCCCAGAAAATGAAGCAGCACGATGGAGTGCACACTCTGTATGTTTATATGTTAGTTGGAACAGAAGGCGACCAAGAAGGTTTAAGTTAATCAATCTTTTAGTTGGAATAGCAGCCTGGGAAGGGCACCTAGAGTGTTTAACTGAATCATGGAGCAGCAAACAATTCAAATATTTTCTGTTTCAAATAATTTAAATTCAAATATGCATTAAAATCACTTTTTTTCTTTTGAAATATATTATTCTCTTTTTCGGTTATTCCACTTTCTTTGTCAGTCCTTTTGTTGTTTCTACATTTCAATTATCTAATCCCCATCTCATTCCCATCTCAGTAATGCTTATGATCAAGAGGATTTCCTCGGATTCATGTCTGTGATCACTTAGGATCCATCGCAATAGATCCACTAACCAATACTTGGAAACCAAATGTTTAGTTCTGCAAGTGTCATATGCAGTGCGGCCGCACACAGAGTGGTGTCTTTCAATGTTTCAAGAATGGGATTACAAGGTACAATCACTCCTTTTCTGAGCAATCTCTCTTTTATTAGAATGCTTGAGCTTTGAACAAACTGTTTTCATAGTCACATTCCTTATCAACTGGGAAGCCTCTTTCGCTTAAACATGCTTGGCTTTTTTGTAAATCCACTACAAGGTTCCAGAGCTATGCATTATGCCAACTTACAACACCTAAAGTTATACGAGAACAAGTTGACGGGTACAATCTCGACTTGACGGGTACATAGACTTGTTTAGCAACAACCTCCATGGACTAGTTCCTTCTGAAATAGGTGAGCACCATAGCTCTCCATTGATCTATGTAATAGCCATCTCACATGACCAATTGCTTCTTCCTTGTCTAACTACACCGAGCTTCTACAATTGGATGTAACTGAAAAATCACTTCAGTAGTCACATTCCAGCTGAGTTTTGTGGAAAAATCTCCTTGTCGGTATGATTACATCTGGGTTGTAATCAGTTTGAATCGCAGCATTCCTACTTCCGTCTTCAATTTTACGAAGCTTCAACGTTTTTCCTTAGTGAAAAATAAACTCTTGTGAGTAGTGCCCATGGTGTTCAGTAAATTGGCATAGCTCCAGGTTCTTTACATTAGGCAATAAAGAATTGGTTAGCGGGAACAAAAAGAGTTTGTCTATTCTATTCTTACTGCTCTTATTAATTCTTCCACCTCACATAGACTAGTCGTATCCTCTAATCATATATCATCTAATGGGACTATTATCCTAATCTATAGGTCAGGTGTCTACAAAATTGGACCTCATAGACTAGGGAGAAAATGGATTAGTAGGACAAATACATTGAAAGATTGGAAACCTAAGTGGTTGAACAATGATTGGTTTAGATCACGCTTATCTTTCAAGGGTAGTCGTGTCCTAAGTTAAATTATTTCAAAAGTTGCAGCGGTCAATAGCTTAGGGCTCCTAGCTATGAAAGAAAAATAATCTCTTTGGAAAGATACCCGATTCTTTTTCTACTTTAAGAAGGTGATTGATATTTATATTTTCATAAGAATATACTTTCAAATCTAGGAAGATGTGTGGAAAATGTGGAACTTATTTATTAACCTATACAATATACTAAACTATGACTTATCTTTACGGGTTGCAAGTCTTGCAATTTTAGCTTTATATTTTAACATTTCTAGCAATTTATTAAAAAGGGCACATTCCTTTAGAACTTAGTAGGATGACCATGCTCCAAGCTATAGATGTTTATGCAAATCATTTAAGTGATTATATTCCATCTCAAATTGAAAGTTACAAAAAGCTAGAATACATGAAGCAATTTACGAATGCATTTGAAGCTATGATTCCATTGAGAGATTCATAGTTTTCAAAACATGGATTTTTGGTCAAATAATTCTTACTTGGAATATCCATGTCATTGGAAAATCCCAAAATTCTTAATGAATTAAATTTCTCTTTCAACAACTTGTTAGGAGAAGTCCCTAAAGGGGGAGATTTCAAAAACCTTGGTGCTACTTCATTTATCGAAAATCCTAGTCTTTTTGGACCTTGCTTAAGTCTATCAGAGTGCTCTATTCACAAATACAAAAGTGAACTTCAGATTTGAAAATAATGATCATAGCTACTATTGCAATTCAAGGCATGGTTGTATTTTCTTTGCTTTTGGGAATCTTATGGAGACTAAATTGGAAAAGGCATATTCCTATAGAGAATGGGGCATCCTTAAATGTGGGGCACAAAGGAATTTCCTATAAAGAGTTCATTATTGCAATAACGGAATTCAGTGATACCAACTTTCTTAGGAGTGGATAATTTTGGCAAAGTGTATAAAGGGGTTCTGAATGATGGCATAAACATGGCAATGAAGCTTCTAAATTTGGGAAATGAAGGTGCTCATAATAGTCTTAATAGGGATTGCAAAGTATTAAGTTAGGAATCTAAATCTAATTAGAATAATAACCTTTTATTCAAACTACCAAATCAATGTTTTGATATTTACTTTGAGGCTAGAGAGGTGATTAGATAGCATGTTAGAAAGTGTTAGAAAGGGATATGTACGATACATTCCTTGTTTATTATTTGAGATAGATCGCATGTAGGATACATTCCTCCAACTATTATTTGAGATAGATAGCGTGTTAGAAACTTTCATGACTTTTCGATTTTGATTCAAATTTGTGAATCAAGAAGCTTATGATGAAGATGTTTGAATGCATAATATGGAGTGGGCACAGATGTGACAAAAAAACGATGTTTATAGATATGGAGTAGCGTGATTAGAGTTTCTCACTAGAAAGAAACCCACCCACAACATGTTTGTAGAAGTAATTACTTTTAGAAAATGGGTGGGTAACAATTTTCCAAACTAGTTGGGGAAGTGGTGGATAAGAGTCAATTGAAAACTAGTAGGAACTCAATTGCCTCACTCAAATCTTAAGTTTGGGTTTTCTCTACAAAAAAGAATCTTGTGAAGCATGACCTAATGTGATGCACATTTTGAATAAGCTATGGACCATAAAAAATAATTTTTGGGTCTCCAAACATTTCCAAATTCCAATAAAATATAGCTTCTTTGCTTTGCACTATTAGCAACAACACTTGTGAATGCCAAAGTTCTTATTCTATGCTATAATTTGTTGTAAAAGGAGAAGTAGTTGTAGTTGTGGTAGTGAATCTAAAGTAATTTGAGTGCATTGTAATTAGTTCCAAAAACATTTCATGTTCCTTTCTACATTTTTTTTACAATTTTATTCTAACTCATGTATATTACTATTTATATTTATTTATCAAGGTTATTAATTGCAGGTTTTTTTTTCATTCCAAGAAAATACATCATCATTTTATTATAAATTTATTTTATAATAAAAATTTATATATTATTTCATAACCAAAAATTCCTATAACTTTTATGAAACCAAAGGTGTGTTAAATCTATACTTTAGTGACATATTGAACCACTTACCTCAACAACACATATGGGTTAACTCTCATCCACCCATACATTTTTTGAGTGTAATCACTTCTATATTTCTAATAATTGTGCTAACCCACACTTAGTAAGCTTTGATGGTATTCCAAATTTTGAAATTTCACTATTTGTCCTATCTCTCAACTAATTAAACCATGGAGTTATCAAAGGAATGCAGCAATCATTTTCACTTGTTCACTGCACTTAAGAGAAATTATATTTGACTTAGAGAATTACAGACTTTGGCATAATTTCTGTAGTAAATTGAGCATAGTTAAACCTTCGCAAGTGAATCACTGCACTTAACTTCTTCTTTTTTTCCACAAAAAAAATCATAAGATTTTATTTATAAAAATAAAAGATTGCATTTTTCGTATGACATGTAATGTTATCCATTTTCAAGAACGTTACATTCCTTAATAAGTAAACATTTACATTCTTCATATGGAGCAATACACTATACTATTATCCATTTTCAAAAACTGATCGATATATCATTCAACACAAAACTTTCTTTACAAGATTCTATGTCATAATAGACATATACATTTTCATAACAAGACATTTTCATAACAAGTCTTCATAGTATGCAAATACCATGACTTTAAAAACATAAGCCTCGAAATAGGCTATCGCAGTCAACCAGATCCATGTACCAAGGCATCTCAAAAAATCACACAGTCTTCAAATAAACTCTCATAGAAAGCTATACTCCAAATCATCCATCATAGAAAAGTTAACCACCATCCAAAAAGTTAACTATCTATCAAAATAACCAAACTTATCTAAAATGGAAATTTTGTCTCAGTAATTTTAGAAAATGGATGGTCAATAATGTGCCATCGGTACAAGATTACTTGCTTTTGCTAGATCACCAGCTAAGAAATTTCTTTCCATGTAAATTTGCTTGAACACCCCAAATTCAAGCAACTTAGAGATTTTGGGAACTTCATTTTGCAATGGAGAAAGATGTCAATTATGAATTTTGTACTAACCAATAACCCAATTTATAACAAGCTATGAGTCACCAAATCCCTATAGCTTAGTTAGATGTTTATCCAATGCTAGTTTAAGCAACAATTTTAAACCAAGGAGTTCAACAAAGTTATTTGTACCAGTCCCAAGTACTACCTTAAAGGTAACATAGTGATCCATTGAAGAAAAATAATGATACCACCTAATCCACAGAATTTTGGATCTCCAAGAGCATATCCATTAAAAAAAACCTATGGAAAGGATTTATCAATAGATTCCTCAACCATTAATCTGGTTTTTATTACAATGTGATCCTAAGAAATTGATCTCAACACTCCCAAACATTGATTAGAAGCCTGAATAGGAAATGGAATATGGTCCTCAAAACAACTTTGATTTCTTTCCTTCCATATAAACCATAAGACAATAATTGACAAAGACCTAATATCCTTTAATTCCTCTTTTAGACACCCAATATTAAGATAGATTTCCACTATTTCACCCATCCATAAATTTTTTATCTGAAGCTTAGTTTCAATTTCATTCCAAACACTTTTAGTGTAAGGACAATCCACACAAAAATGAATATTAGACTCACCATCCTCCTTGCATAAATAGCACCTACGAGTTCCTTCCCTACCTTTTCTGCAAAGAACATCCCAAGTCAAAGCCTTATTAGAAATTAGAAACCAGCATTAAGATTTTTTTATTTAAGAGGACATTTAACTTTCCACACCACTTTCCACCACCAGGAAATCTCCACTTCATTCCTGCCCTTTATTAGCTGAAGGTGACCATTTTTTGGAGAACACTTCTCAGTTTTAGACTGTATCCAAACCAAATCATCCACCACTTTGGTTAACCTTAAA
Source organism: Pseudotsuga menziesii (assembly GCA_001517045.1). Lineage (NCBI taxonomy): Eukaryota > Viridiplantae > Streptophyta > Pinopsida > Pinales > Pinaceae > Pseudotsuga > Pseudotsuga menziesii. The sequence goes on from LPNX010175181.1 coordinate 313,664, forward strand.
TTATTGGCCTTAAGAACAACAATAAAACCTTTCCATATTATAGCATTTTGTATATCCACTAAACAAACATTTTGAGGAGAGATCCATCCTTGCTCCATCAGCATAGACACACCAGGACAACCAATATCCTTAAGCGTTAAAATAATGTAACTTTAGAAGATATTCTAGATGTATTTTATTCCTCCTTCCAGAGATGATTTTGGTCTTGTTAAAGTCATTGAAGGATGCAATGTAAACCTTCGAATGTAAGCCAATTCAATAGTACCCAAGTGTCAGTATAATAAATTCTATTTGTGGTGTCCAGTTGGACAAGTCATCCTAATTATCTACTGAAGTCGTCCCCACAAAGTTAGAGGCCAAGTCAATAGAAGAATATAAATAAGCAAGAACTCCCCTTCATTTGTACTCACTCACTCAAGCATTTTTGCAAGAGAAAGAAGAACTAGTGTGCCATGAAGAAGTTAGAAGTAGTTCTTTGGGCTTTACACTGCTTTGGTCGAGATCTATACTCAAGATATTTTGGGGGGGCTTCTCCCTTGTGGTCTCCCGGAGGAAAATGTTTGTGTTCTTTTGTTATTATGTTTTTTTTGCATGTTGTTCTTTCAGTGATCTTCTAGTCATTTGATTTAAGATATCATCTAAGCAAATTGATAAAATATAACATGGCATCATATCCACCCTGAAAGGAAGCACTGTACAGCTAGAGTTTGCATTCTAAACAAATACCTAGAAAGATCTTCCAATAAATAGGGCTCTCTCAATTCACCCTTGAAGAGCATATCGTTCTGTGAAGACAGATCCATGATCCAAGTAGTTTCAATTTTTAACCAGTTACTATTGCCATGAAAAAACGGGGTTTCAATTTTTATAAGACTCCACCAATCTCATGAAAATCAAGTTACAGTCTACCTCGCCTCAAGGAGGCACATCTTTTCCACCTCTCAACTCTATTAGGGTTTCCAATTTAGAAATTAGGGTTTCTACATCAAACCCTAGGTCAAAAAGAAGGAGGTGAGTGAGGAACTATTTTCTTCAAGTAATTACTCTTCCTCCTTGCTCCATTTGAAGTTCTCATTCTGTTGAAGATGACTAAGAACACCAAACTATATGAAACGCCTTAAGGTGGTGAAAACTTCATAGCATGGAAGTATAGGATCATGCTCATCTTGCAAGAGAATGATCTACACAAGTCTATGAAGGAGGAAGTGAAAGAACCATAAGAGGAGGAGGCTAAGTCCAAGCATAAGAAGGATATGATCATGGCCAAAAGGATCATAGCTGAATCCATCAAGGATAACTTGATTCTTCAACTATCATCAAGGGAAATCCAAAAGAAATGTTTGATGCTCTCTCAATTCTATTTGAAGGAAGAAACATCAATAGGTAAATGACTCCGAGGAATCACCTCAAAAGTGTAAGAACTAAAAATTTAGATACCATGCAATCTTACTTTTGAAGAGTGGCTCCAATTAGAGATCAACTAGAAGCCATTGGTGATATAGTAGAGGAAGCAGAAATTCTGATGACCACCTTAAATGTTCTCCCAAGAGATCGAGAAGTTTTTATCCAAGGAATCTGTCCAAGAAGGAAGCTAACTAAATTCACGAAGCTATGGGAATAATGTGTCTAAGAAGAAGAAAGAATATCAGCAATATAAGTGAAGCTAAACGGAAATGAAGATAAAGACTTGACAGCTCATGCCAAAGGATGATTACAAGAGGAAGAGTCATGATCATTCTCGCAAGACTCATGGGTTTAAAAGAACTAAGAAATACTTCTCAAATTATTAGTTATTCACTTGTCACAAGTTGTGACACATTGCCGTCAATTTTCCCATGAAAGCAGAAAGAGTTAAAAAGATGAAAATATTCCAAGCTCATGTTTCTGAAGATAGTGATCAAGAAGTTGAAGAGGAAGCAAAGAAGGATGAAGAATACATTGGAGAATATGTAGTGATCTCTTCCCTAATAGGATCAGTATCACCAGGAAATGAACCTGGTTAGTAGATAGTGGTGCATCCAAGCACATGATAGGTTACAAGGACTCACTGTCATGCCTCGTACAAAAAGAATCACAACACAAAGAAATGCTTGGAGATGATTCCCAATATCCCATCAAAGGAATGGGATAAGCATCCTATAAGTTGGACTCTAGAAATTCCATGAAGATAAAAGATATCATATATGTCCTTGGACTAAAGAAGAACCTCCTATCTATTTCATATTTAGATAAGAGAGGATTCAGAGTTTCCTTCATAGATGGAATAGTCCTCATGTGGTCAAAAGGAAAGACCATAGATGATGTAGTATAAATTGGAATTGAAGAAGGAGGACTCTACAAACTGAAGGGACATGCAGATTCAACATTATCAACCAATACAATAAATCCATGTGAGCTTTGGCATAAAAGGCTTGCTCATGTTCATTACAAATTTCTACCAATAGTAAGCAAGGTTGTGAATGGTCTACCAAAAATTCAGATAGAAGATGAAGGAGTATGCAAAGGATGTGCACAAGGAAAGAATACTAAGAATCCCTATCCAAAAAGTGATGGAAAAACAAAATGGATCTTATATATTATCCATTCAGATATATGCGCGCCAATGCAAACAACTTCATTAAGCGGGTGTGTTTAATCTGCTTATTTTATTGATGAGTACTCCAATAAGACTTGAATATTTTTTTTGAAAAATAAGGATGAAGTGTTTGAAAGGTTTAAAGAATTTAAGGCCATAGTAGAAAATCTCTCTGAGAGGAGAATAACTATTTTGAGTTCAAATAATGGAGGAGAGTTCACATGAAATGAATTCAATGATTTCTGTAAGGAAGTTGGGATTAAGAGGGAGCTCACCATTCCATGGAAGCGATAAAATATATCATTACATGAACAAGATCTACCAATGTACCTGTGAGCAAAAGAAGCCAGAACAACAATATATGTACATAATAAAATCTCCCATAGTGTCCTTGGGAACAAAACACCAGAAGAAATGGTTTTTGGAGAAAAGCTTGAGCTAAGTAACCTAAATATATGTGGTTGTATTGTGTAAATTCATATTCGCAAAGAGAAAAGAAAAAATCTAGATCCTTCAAGAAAGAAGGGATTGTTTCGAGGAGATATTGAACATTCAAAATCCTATCGAATATATATCCCAGGATAATGTGAGATTGAACTTAGCAAATATGTAACATTTGATGAAGATAAAACTTTCAGAAGGTAGAAGAAATATAAGGAAGATGAAGAGGAGCATGAAAATACCAAAGCTGTAGAAAATCCTAAGTCAGTTAGGAATGAAGAAAATCAGATACCTAAGGATCATGATATGACCTAACCTTAGTTACCAGAAGAATTACCCAGTGGAATGATTTCTCGAAAGAGAAAGATTTCTTGGGATCGTGATGTAATTCAGGAAGAAAAATTCATGGTGTCCCAGAAGGAATCATCAGAGAAAGAAAGAAGCCAAATTCATATCCCATTTATATGGCTTTGATGAGTGATCTAGTAGATGAAGAACCATTATGTTTTGAAGAAGCAACAAAGAAGAAGGTATGGGTTGCTACAATTGTCGAGGAATAGAAATCCATAATAAATAATGATGTGTGGGAAATATTACCAAGACCAAAATACAAGTCAGTGGTATCCTCGAAGTGGATCTTCAAAAAAAAGCATTCAATAGATGGTAGTATAGAAAATAACAAGGAAATATTTATAACTATAGGGTTATCCAAAAAGGAGGGAATCAACTATGAAGAGACATTTTCTCCAGTATCTAGGTACACTTCAATTAGAAATACCCTTTCCTTTGCATCCAACAAGAGGAGGAAGTTACATCAGCTGGATGTAAAGAAATTTTTCTAAATGACTTGATAGAAGAATAATTGTATATCGAACAACCACAAGGCTTCGATACTAATGATCAGGAAGATTATGTATGCAAACTGAAGAAATCAGTGTATGGGATAAAACAAGCACCCATGGCATGTTACAAAATAATAGATGGATTCTTGATGAGTTTAGGCTTTATCAAGAGCAAGGAAGATTCTAACCTTTATTATAAGGTTGAGGATGATGGGCTTTTGATATTACTATTATATGTGGATGACTTATTCTTAGTGGGAGAAGACAAGACAATCAACGAATGCAATAAGAAGCTTGTTGTATAATTTGAGATGAAAGACCTTGGAATGATGCACTACTTTCTAGGTCTTGAAGTTTGGAAATATCTAGATGAGATTTTCCTAAGCCAATGAAAATATACAGTGGAAGTTCTAAAGAGGTTTGGAATGTTAGATTTTAAGGCCATGACTAATACGATGACAACAAACTTGAAGTTATTGAATGATGATACTTCAGAAAATGTAGATGCCACCTTGTATAGACAAATTATTGGTTCATTGATGTACTTAACCAATACGAGACGAGATATATGTTTTTTTCTATAAACATACTCAGTCAATACATGGTGAGCCCCAAGTGTATTCACCTGATAGGAGAAAAATATGTGATGAGGTATCTAAAGGGAACTTTAGATTATGGGCTCAAATATACATCATATGGTGAGATAAGATTACATGGTTTCACAGACTCGGATTGGGAAGGAAGTGATAAATATAAAAAGATCACCTCAAATTGTTGTTTTAGTTTGGGATCATACATGATCTCATGGTTTAGTAGAAAGAAGACTAATATTGCACTTAGCACAGTGGAAAAAGAATACATTGTTGCTTGCTCAACTTCTATTGTAGCAGTATGGCTTCGAAAGATGTTGGCAGGTTAATTTGATGAAGAGATAGATTTTACTGATATCCTTTGTGATAATCAAAGTTGTATCAAGATGACATAAAATCTAGTATTTCATGATAAATCAAAACATATTGAAGTGAGATATCACATCATTTGAGACATGGTTCAGAAGGGAGCTATAAGGATCAAGTATATTCCTAACTGATTAAATGAAATTTTGAATTTCTTTATCTCATCAAGTACTAAAGAAATACCATGTTATATGCAGGAATCCAACTTGCAAGGAGGTTTAGAGTTTCTTAACCTATTTTAACTAACCCCTACCCGAAGGGCTTATTATAAAAAGTGACTAAGATAAAAGAAAAGTGTCTTATGTTTAGGGATAATGCTATATGATACCTAAGGATAAAATGTTAACAAATGATATATATAAAAATATATAATTTATACATGATAGGTATAAAGAGTAAGCATAGTAATAATACTAGTACCTATAAATAATAAAGAAAGGATCCACATGTTCTTATTATTAATGATAATTAAATATTCAAAATACCTACAAGAGTCAAAGTAGGAACTAGTCAAAAGTTCCTAAGTAAATATTAAAATTACCTAAATTAAATGAAAAGGGTTATTTCAAGAAATCAAATAATTCTTGATTTAACTGCCCCTTTTCCTTAAAAGTATGTCTATAAAGAACCAATCCAATGAGAGGCTTGGGGATCTATCTATCTTTGGAGGATTTCATAATTCTGTCTGATTACCTTCAATAGAGTTCTTGGAGAACATTTTTCCTAATAGCAAAAAGGACAACTAATACAAAACGTGATATCTGAGATCGAGAAGTCTTACCCTAGGAACTCTAAGCTACTTGCATGTTGGAACCATCTCGGGGGGATCCGGATTGAAACCAGGAATGGTTCTGGGTCATGGTTAGGAGGAATGTGGTAGTTCCCAAGTTATTCAGCTATCTAAATGGAGGTCATATCTGTTTAAGAATTTTTTGATGTTGGGTATTTGGGTGTGTAGGATTTTTAGCCATTGAAACAACTTCATCTTGTAATTACGAGGTTCTTGATTTTTCCCTTGTAAGATAGACAAGTTTTCTTATTAAAAGAGGAGATTAAATTCTGAATGGATATTTAGTATCTGTCTGTTATAAGCTAGGTTATATTTTTTGCATTACTTATTTCTTCACTTACACGTTAAATTCATTATTCTCTAGCAGATGTATTTCTTTTAATAGAGGTTAGGTTATTTTATCTATTCAACCATGCTATTCTAGTTAGGAAAACATATCGTATTCATAGTTACAATGATGGACTAAGCACCTTTAGTTTATCTGTAGGATAGTTTTGTTTTGTTATTTTTCTATACTTTATTTCATCATTTACAGGTCAAGATTAGTCTCCTTTGATAGAGGTAATTTTGGAAACAGAGTCCATATTTTTATGTTAGAATAATCAACCGATAGTTAGCTACCTTAGAAATTAATTAAATCATTTTTTTCTTATTACCTAGTCTCCTAGATTCCAATCTATAATAGTTTCCTTCTAGATGACTTAGAAGTCAACACTTGCTAAAACTGAGTCATGGAGCACTTGGGAAAACTCTTGGAAACCATATTTAGCATGTCTTCTCTATTCCAAATCCTCCAAAGTGCATATCTGCTTTTTCTGAAAAGCTGCTTGTTTTATTGAGAATTAAGGCAAAAGGAAAAGCTAGACTAGGTGTAGTTGACTTGTTTTTTCCCACATCATCCTCCCTCGTTTTCTCCTAATAAAAGCATGTATAAGTTGTATTTCCATCCATCATTAGCTTGCCTACTTGACTTATCAAATTCGTGAGCATCTTAGTGGATTTGGAAACTGCTTTATGCACCTATGGGGGATTTGACTAGATTTAGTAAGCCTACCTTTTGACCTTTTCGAATGGCATACTTATGCATTCAAATATCTCATGTAATTATATATTGTAGCAGCCTATGACTTCACAAGTTTTTCTTTTGTACACTTATTCAATACAGATTAGTGTTATGATCCAATTTCAGTCTCCTTTGATGTTAATTTTGCATGTTTGATTAGCAATTTTGTGAGTGTAATTGTTCTATCTCTTGGGTTCAAGTTCGACATGATATCATAGAATTTTTAGATCGATTCCTCTCCTCCCATATTTCTATTGCAAGTTTGACATCTTGACTGGGAGCATATTCTGTTAATTGAAGGGCATAGTTTCTAAGCTATGTACCAATCTCAGAGGATCATCTTGACTCCATCCAATTTCTTTGAGTGGAAAGATGAGATGGAGATATTGTTGAGAGAAAAATTCCTCTACAATGTTACTATGGCAACTAAGGTAGAGCCCAATGCAACTGCAGAGAAAATCGAATGGCACAATAGGAGGGATGAGGCCTATGGTCTTTTGTGTCTGAGCATTTCAAGAGACCTCCTCTTCCATATTAATGGATTGAAATCAGCAAATGAAGTGTGGGAGAAGCTTGTAGATATTTTTGGTAAGACAGATGAGATGAAAGGACATCAAATCAAGAATGAGCTGATCTCTTCGAGTCCTAGTAGCTTCGAATCCTTGCAACTCTATTTTTCCAAGTTTAAAGCCCTTGTTTTGTAGCTAAAATGGTGTGGGATAGAAAAGAAGGAAGAGCAACTAGTTTTGGCCATACTCTCAAAGCTTGGCCCTGACTATTCAATGTTTTCTTTGACCTTCCATGCCACCAAGTTGACAACTCAAGCCTGGAAGTCACCTAAGCTTGTAGAGTTCATGGAATCCTTCACATAGGAAAAAGATAAGTTGGTGATGATGGGCACCATCAAACCTTCCAAAGACCAATTTTTGGCTACTGGAGATTCCAAGGGTGGATTCAAAAAGCAAGAAAAAATCTAAAAATCCACCTAAGAAAAAGAGAGACAAGAACAAGTCTCAAGAGGAGCCCCAAGGTTCCAAGTAGAACTTCCAAAAGAAGAAGAAAAAAGGAGAAATGAGCAAGTGCGCATACTGTAGTAAGGGATATCATCCTAATATCTCTTGTATGAAGAATCAAATCAACATGTTGACCCAACACCCAAAGAAGAATAATGTCTCCCTTCGTGATTGCTCAAAGAAGAGGGAAGGAGGATCAAATTCATAGGATAGAGAGAGAGTACATGCCTTGGTTACTAGCACATCAAGCTCACCTAGATTCATCATAGACTTTGGAGCTTCTAGACACATGGTTTTGACAAAAGAGGCATTCTCCTCTCTTGACATGTCAAAAGGTCGACCAATAGTTTTGGGAGATGACTCTCTCACTGACAGTTTTGGGAAAGGAAGGATTGATCTTGACCATGGTAAGTTCAATAATGTGTTGTATGTTCCAGGTCTTGCCTCTAATCTCTTGTCAGTGTATCAGATGACTCACACTAGGTCTCTAAAGAAGTTCATATTCTCCCCTGATGATGTTGAAATCACTAATATTTCGAATGGTAAAGTCATAGCAAAAGGTGTTGTTGATCACACTTTGAAGGTATACATGTTTTCCCATTTTCTACCCTACTCAAACCCCTCTGCTCTTCTGATTCATGCTAATGATGAAAGCAAGCTTTAGAATGAAATATTTTTCCATCTTAACTAGAAGTATCTTTCTGATTTGAGTGAAAAATATATGGTCATAGTGTTACTAAAGATCAAGTTTTCCAAGGGAGTCTGTCAAGGTTGTATCCTAGGAAAACACCTAGAGTACAAATTTGAGAGAGCTAGTCATGAGAGAACCTCTGCACCTCTTAAGTTGATCGACAGTGACATTGCTGGTCCATTTTCTCATATGTCCATGATTCAAGCCAAATATGCACTAACCTTCATAGATGAGTTTTCCAGGTATTGTTGGCTTTACTTCCTAAAGCATAAGTCTGAAGTTTTTGACCTCTTCAAAGTCTTTAGAGCCTTGGTTGAAAACCAGTTTGGGAGAAAACTCAAGATTCTCATATATTACAATGGTGGTGAGTATTTCAAGTATGAGTTCATTCGGTATTGTAAATATGCAGGTATTCAAATGCAGAATTCAATCCCTTAAACACCACAACAAAATGGTGTTGCTGAGAGAAAGAACAGGTCATTGAAGGAGATGGAAACCTGCATGATGGAGGCTAAGACTTTGCCACCAAAGTTTTGGGAAAAGGATATAAAATCTGCATCCTACATGCAAAATAGGGTGCCTGATAAGAATCTTGATGGTATGAATCCTTTCGAAGCTTAGAGTGGCCACAAGCCAGATGTTACCCATTTTAGGATTTTTGGCTCAAAGGCTTGGGCTAGAATTCCAACTGAAAAGAGAAAGTATTTGTAGCCCCAAATCCAAGAGTGCCTATTTGTTTGGTATTCTAAATATTCAAAAGGGTAAAAGATGATCAAATTTATCACTAAAAAATCTTTCATTGAAAGAAGTTTTCAGTTCAAAGAAGAGCCTTTAGTAGCAGTTGAAGTTGGAGAGTCTCTTCACCACCAGATCCATTGATTGTAAGTGGAGAGACTAATGAGTTTGATGATTCTGATATGTATAATAATGATGATTTGATTGCAGATCTTTACAGTCCTACAATACCAAAATGGGCATCAAATACCATTCATGGAGCTAGGGAACTGGCTGAAAATCCTATTGACACTAGGAGGACTAGATCTCAGTTTGAGAGTGCCCTTCGTATGAAGGATCCTTTATTTGCTGAGAAGTTCTATTTGAGGGTTGAATCATATCCACATACATATTAATATGCAACACATGATCGAATATGGAAAACAACCATGAAATAAGAATTCAGCTCACTTCAGAAGAACAACACTTGGGAATTGCTTGATCTTCCCCCAGGGAGGAAGCTAGTTCAATGAAAGTGGGTTTTCAAGACTAAGTTTGCTGCTGATGGTTCAACTTTTAAATATAAGGCAACATTGGTAGCCAAGGGCTACTCACAAGTACATGGTATTGACTACAATGAAACCTTTGCACTAGTGGAAAAGATGGACTCCATAAGGCTAGCTTTAGCCATTGCAACTTCGAAGCACTGGGAGGTACATCACATGGATGTGAAGTGTGCTTTCCTAAATGGAGATATAAATGAATCTATTTACATGCAGCAACCTGAATTTTTTATTTCTAATCCATATTTAGTGTGCAAATTAAATAAATCATTGTATGGGCTTAAGCAAGCCCCCAGGACTTGGTATGCAAAGATTGATGGCTTTCTACTGTCATTGAGTTTTGTTCGATGCAAGTATGATCCTAATGTTTATTTGAAGTTGATTCATGATTCTTTGATGATTATTTTCGTGTATTTTTATGAAAGAGATTGCCTCCTTGAAGGATGCAATGAACCATGCATTTTCTATGATAGATTTGGGATCATTGAGCCAATTGTTGGGTCTCAAAGTTGCTCAATCTCAACATGGAATCAAAGTGCATAAGTCTAAGTATGCCTTAGATTTTTTGAACAAGTTCAACATGAAATATTGCAAGCCAAGAAAGACTCCCTTTTTTTCAGGAGTTAAGCTTGAAGAAGCAAGTTCTTCTCCTATGGTAAATAATACACTGTATAGGAAGTTGATTGGGTGTTTGTATTATCTTACACACACTCAACCTCATCTATGTTATGCAGTTAGTGTGGATTCAAGATACATGGATCAGCCTCATGAGATCCACTAGAGAGCAGCCAAAAGGATCCTTAACTTTGTTCAAGGAAGAAGAACACATGGGATCTTCTACAAAGCAAAATATGATCTTGATTTGATTAGGTTTACTGACAGTGATTGGGAAGGTGAAAACACATATCGAAATTCAACATCAGGATATGTGTTCATGCTTGTAGAAGGACCAATCAGTTGTTCAAGCAAGAAGCAGAGCGCAATAGCGCTCTCATCTACAGAAGCATAGTATAGAGGAGTTGTAAATGCAACAACTCAATGTTTGTGGTTGAAAGGAATACTTGGAGAATGTGGCTTCAAATCATATTTTTCAAGTATTATCTATTGTGATAATCATAGCACCATTCGAATCTACAATGATCCAGTTCAGAGACACTGAACTAAACACATTGATATCCATATGCACTACATGAGACAGCTTGTGCATGATGGCACCATTCATCTACTCTTTTGTGCATCTTCAGAAGAAGTAGCAAACATCTTCACCAAATTTTTTTTGTGAGAAGACATTCAACAATCTCAAATCACTACTGGGGATTGCTGATCATGCGGTGAAGTAAGATTGATGACAAGATTTCCAAATTTTGTTTTTCCTGTCCATGTTTAAGGGAGGATTTTCCCACTAGGGTTTTTCCTCTTTCCTTGATTGTATGGACAAGCAGTATGTAAAGGGTGACTAAGCCTTGTTTCTAGGTCCTATATTTTTCTGATATTTACTCATAAATTCAGGATTAAGGGGGGTGTTATAATAATCAACCCATAGTTACCTACCTTAGACATTAATTAAATCATTTTTGTCTTATTACCTAGTCTCCTAGATTCCACTCTATGCTAGNTAAACACTTGTAAAAATGAGCCATGGAGCACTTGGAAAACTTCATGAAAACCATATTTAGCATGTTTGATTTATTCCTAATCCTCCAAAGCGCATATCTACTTTTTCTGAAAAGCTGCCTATTTTATTGAGAATTAAGGAAAAAAGAAAAGCTAGAGTAGGTGTAGTTGACTTGTTTTTTTCCCACATCATCCTCCCTCCTTTTATCCTAATAAAAGCATGCATGAGTTCTAGTTCCATCCCTAATTATCTTTCCTACTTGTCTTATCCAATTCGTGAGCATCTTAGTGGATTTGGAAATTGCTTTATGCATCTATGGGGGATTTGACTAGATTTAGTAAGCCTACTTTTTTACCTTTTCGAATGGCATCCTTATGCATTCAAATATATCATGTAATTATATATTGTAGCATCCTATTACTTCACAAGGTTGGCTATTATACATTTATTCAATACAGATTAGTGTTATGCTCCAATTTCAGTCTACTTTGATGTTAATTTTGCATGTTTGATTAGCAATTTTGTGAGTATAATTGTTCTATCTCTTGGGTTCAATTTCCACATTTTAAAGTAAATTTATATTTATTGATTATTATTTGAATTTCAAAGCCTAGAAACAATATCAAATATTTTTTATGTACATCTTTTTAACCCTAATCGAGGAAACTTTGTCAACCTAGAATTATTTAAAACGAAGCCTATATATTATCTCTGCTGGTAGATTTCATATTGCCAGCAGGAATGCATTATTTATAACCAACAAAACTATTATCTATAGCCTTAGCCTAAAATATATGCATAAGATAATAAATTAAATATAATTGTTGAAACTTTAAATAATATATCCTAAAAAAAACTACAAACAAAACCATTTATAATTTATAACCTCATTGCATCATATGCAATCCATCAAGAACTATCAAGGTATGCAGGCAGGAATTATAAACCACAGTCATGCTATCAACTATCAACATAAGAATCAACCATAAATTAACGAGAAAATTCATTATCAAATATCATATCCATTAAAACATTACAGAATCAAATCCTGTCAGCACTCATGCCAAAACAAAATATCCACAGACACAACTTTATACCCATGCAGCCCAAGATCGAATCCTGTGGCCTCATGGGTAAAAATATAGGTTACATCAAAACCATGATAGGTATGGAATCATGTAGGGTTCGATTTGCAACATTTATCAACGATGTGATAAATTACCAATTTACACATAATCTACAATAATGAAATTAAAATTCAAGAAGAATTAACCATAATCAAAATTGTTTCCTTTCAAACATTCAAAACAGTAATATAAATAAAATATACATTCTACATTTCTTCATGAAGGCTCACGGACGAGAAGTAATAGTCACGCATTAAACATAATCCATGTAAAAATAAACCATTGTCTACGCTATCATAGCTACAACACCCATTTCACAATGCTAAAGCAAAGCTCATGCCCATCCCCAAATTAAATCATAGATAAGTAAAATACATCATTATTCAACATTACATTACACAGTCGCAAATTGGCAATAGATCCATTGCCAGCAGTGGCATGGATGTAAGCTAAACAAAATCTTTTAAAAACCAAAACAAGAATTTAAGTATAGACAGTGAAATACATAGAGTCATAACCTTTCCAAGCTAGTGAGTGTAGCCACGAATAAACCCCTATTGTGAATTCCCACACTTATACCCACTATCATCTATAAATAAAACAACACAGCCGTGATTCAAGGCACCATTGCAAGCAATGATACTTCCACCATTTGAGACCCATCATAAAAAATAAAATGAAGAATATTTCATTAACCATGAAGGCCATACATTCCAGCTACCAACCCAAAAATACATGATAGAGCCGAGTCGTGACAATCATGGCCCGAAATCACCAAACTAAAACATCATAATCCCCAATACTATCATATGCAAATTTGGATGCTCTTTAAATATAAACATAAATTTACATAGTCGAAACCATTTAACCAAAACATTCACCATTACAACACCGAGCTCAAAGCTCTGTTAAAACACATCTATATCCAAAGGTAACAAGTTGAAACTTGTTGGTACATGGATTACCCATGAAGGGTATTTTGTTGACATCCTGATAGTCACCATGACCTACTCATTAGAATCTCTATCACCTACAAACAATGAAAAAAGAAACGTTATAAGTATACCAATCCTCTAGCTGAAACAATAAAGTAATAAACGCTGCAAACCGGGTGAAGAGTATACCTTCCCAAGGTGCAGTTGCGAAATAGACCTCCATTCATTGAAAACACCAAAGAGACAAACATAACATAACCAAAAACAGTGACAATGAATCGTTCAACCACGATAGACCAAGCTTAGGGTTGATATTGCCCCATCTCGAGGAGCATTTACTATGCCATCTTGTCAACCACTAATGACGTTATTTTTCCCTCATGCTTATAGTTTCAAAACCCCCAAATGCGACTTGGTATTGGAAATGCCTTGTGCATTGAAACCCCCATCATTAGCATCATTGACTTAGGATAAGCCAAGGTTCATAGCAGATGGAATATGTCATGAATGGATCCACACACATATATATTATGGTATATTAACTTTAAATACATTATGGATAAGTCTTATGAGTTGAGATCTTAAATATTTGAGCCTAAAAACATTCCAAGTATGTGTGATAAAAGCTAAGTATAGGAATAAATATCTTTAAGTATTTAACCACAATAATAATGTTAACCCATTAGACATAGTTCTAACTGAACCCTATCTATGTGTAAAAAAATATCACGAACAATAGTAGTAATGATTGTTAGAATAGGACTTTGGTCCTTTTGTCTTCAACAATGATGGAGTATTTTAGCATAGGTAGCATGCCAAGTTTAAACAGTCGTAGCAAGCTTTGTCATCTATTTGAATCTGCATAAAATAAATGGAGGTTGCATTATTTCAACATGAACTAAGTAAACCTTGCAACATCAAGTAAAACTAGCTACCTTTTCAAGTGGTCCTATAAGTGATATAAGTCTCGCCTCTCCACCCCTTGACAATTACAAGTTAATGTAGGACTTTCCATAAGCAAGCATACAAAACTTATAACCAACAAGTAAGCTATAACTGAACACACATACACGCACATGCATAATAAGAAATAACCAATGAAAAGTGTAATCATCTAAATCATATCAAGTAACATAGACACATTATAGAATTACATTAATAACCACACTGAGAAAACATGTAGGAATGGTGAGAACAACTTACGACATTTCAGTTTCACAAACAAAGTTCAACACATTCCACAGAAGATAACTTAATGTCAAATTTAGGTAGTAACTAACTAGCCTAGTAATTTTTTTTTTCAAATTTTGGCGACATTACATAGGCCCTTGCCTTCATTGGTACTCACTCACTCAAGTAGTTTTGCAAGAGAGAGAAGAACTAGTGTGCGAGAAAGAATTTAGAAGCAGTTGTCTTGGTTTTACATTGTTTTGGTAGAGATCTATACTCAGGAAGTTTTGTGGTGTTTCTTCCCTTTTGGTTTCCCCGAGGAAAATATTTTTGTTCTTGTGTTCTTATTTTTCTATGCATGTTGTTCTTTTAGTGATCTTCTAGTAATTTGTTTTAAGATATCATCTAAGAAAATTGATAAAACATAACATTACGAAAATAAAATCCATGATAATGTAACCCTTCAAGAATATGTGAAGGTAAAAGATGTATCCATTAGTAATTGACCCATGGATCTATACGAATAATACTTGAGCCCCATTCCAACCTTCCACACAAGACCATTTCCAATTAAATAAAAATATCACAACACCACTTTCCAGTAAATAGATATACTCCTTTTTAGTTTAGAAGTACTTCTGATCGAATCCAACAATGATAAAGGACAAATATACTTTTGAATCTAAATCTGAACCCAAAGACTAGAACCATGAATAATGTTCCAAGCACTCATAGCTACAACATATTTTGAGAATAATGCAGGGATTTTAAACCCAATCTATCGAGAAACTTTGGACAAGCCAAAGTCTTCCAATAAGTCTAAGGTAATCCAGAATTATCATGATTAACAAACCATAAAAATTTAAAGCAATTTTTTTTATCTTTTAAATAATACCCAAAGGGATACAAAAGTCCATCCAATGAACCGCGATAGCCTCAACACCATATTGTACAAGAATAATCTTATCACCCTTGGACAACCAATGATGACTCGATATTTTTATCCTCTTCTCCACTTTAGCAACCAATTAGTCTAAATCCTTAATAAAATATCTCCATAGTTTCGTATAAAAACCAAGGTACTTCAATCCTCTCTCATAATTATCCAAAGGAAATGATAAAACATTGCTTAACTTAATTAATTCAGAATCATCCAAATTATCATGGAGTAAAGAAGGTTTATCTTCATTAATCATCATCCTAGATGTGTTACAAAAACAACACAAAATGTCATTCAAATCAATAAATACTGATCATATCCATCAATTACCATGACTATGTCATCAACAAAAAGAGCCGGAGTTAATGAAATCTCATTAATAAAAAAAATTCCATGAAAAATCCCTTGGTTCTTAGGATCAACTATAGCCCTGCCAATACCTTCAACAATGATAAGAAATAGAAAAGGAGCTAAAGGGAATCCTTTCCTAAGCCCAAGACTAGGTATATAAAAAGAGAAAGAAGCCCCATTAATTAAAATGGAAAAGGATAGAAAAGTAAGACTCCCCATTACCCAAGTAATGAAAGGCATAAAAATGCCAATTTGAAAAAGGAGGACGTGACGATAAGTCTAGTTCACTTGATCATAAGCCTTAGAAATATCAATTTTTAAAGCCACAGACTTTAGATGTTTACTCTGAATAGAATGCAACTCTCCTTGAATACCACCTGCACCATGATGAATTTTCCTCCCAAGTAGAAACCTAAATTGTTCACCAGAAATATAACTACATAAATCCTTCTTGATGCGAGTAGAAATGACCTTTCCAATAATCTTGTAAATACATTTACAAAGGGAGATAGGAAGAAAATATTCAAAGGATTTTGGAAGATCATATTTAGGGATTAAAGCAATCAGAGTAGCATTAAATATAGTAGGTATTTTTCTGCTACTTCTGGATTCATCAACCACATGTGATAAAGCAATACCCAGAACATCAAATAAAACCCTATAAACCTCAACAGGGATCTTGTCCAGACCCAGAATTTTATCATTTTTCATAGGGATAGAACAATCTTAATCTTATTAAGAGTAACATGGGCCATAAGTTCATCATTTTCCTCTTCTGAAACAAAGGAAGGAATTTCTTTTGCAATATTCATAATATGAGGGAGAAAAATATGTTTTTCCTCTTGAAAGAGAGTCTCGAAATGATTAACCCCAACCCTAGCAACATAATCAAACCCTTCAACCATATTACCACGATCATGATCAATATTCCATATATAATTAATACTTTTCCTATGATTAGCATACTTGTGAAAGAAGCATGTATTATTATCTCCGCAAATAATCCACAAGGCTCGAATTTTATGTTGAGCATCATTTTCATGATCTAACAAAATATGTCTTTTACGAGATTCCAAGGAAATCAAATTAGACTTATCCTCCTCAGAAAAAAAACCAAACCCAATCTTGTTAAAAGAGTCAACCAACTAAGTTTCAATATCCACTAAATATTTTAAGTCATGATCTTTTTTTTGAATAGACCAATGAATGGACACGTCTTTAGAAATTTTTAAATATTTTGCAAAATGAGAGGCAGGTGAAAACGAAGTATTTTCCACATACACCTTCTAGGACTCTTTCAGCAAAGTGAAAAATCCTTCATCCTTTAACCACTGAGCATTAGAATTAAAAGTACTATGCATTTTAAGATATCCATTATTAATATAAAGAAACATGGGATGGTGATCCAAATCACCACCACAACCAACCCATTGACGAATAATAAAATCCATATCCAAAATATTAGTAGACATAAGAAACTGATCCGGTCGCTTACTAATATTATCATCACCAATATTTCTGTTGGATGAAGTTGGCAGCAAGATAATAGGCTCAATATCCACCAAAACAAAATTAGCTAACTTCAAGATGAAGAAATCAGAAATAATGTCCACACAATCCTGAGCACCTCAAATCTTAGAGAAGCCCAAAGAAAAAATCAAATCACCACCAAGTATCATACCACAATCCTCAATGCACTCATTTGGAAAAAAAATTATTCCTAAACCTTTCCCTGTCCATATAATTCCCGTAAATGTTAACAAATCAGAAAAGCACTTTGAGTTCAATGCAATAAATAGAGAAATCGTACATAAGGTTCTTTAGAGAAACAAAATTAAAACAAGAAATGAAAACAATTAAGCTTCCAACCCAACAAAATTCCACCCGATTTACCTTTAGCATCCATAGAAACAAAATCCCACCCTTTAAGCAAAGACTCCAACCATAACAACAATAATGTCCATATCCCATACTCTCTTGAAGAAACAAAACATCAAGATATTTCTCCTCTACCAACCTATGAATCACTAGTTTTTGGGTAAACTAGCTAACCCACGATAATTGAGGTAAAGAAAGATCATAAGGAAGCCATGGAAGGGGAATTCATAGCTCTAAGTAACCCAGAACTTTTTTTGGAAGAACAAACATGCCCCATAACATTAAGATAAAGTGCACTAGGTTCCAACAGTGATTTAAATCAGGTAGAAGGTCTAGAAAATTGATTCCCATCATTAACTCGAAAGCTTGCAAAAATTTCTTTAGAGAAAGACCTTAAAAAATAGCCTTCCGATTTAGGAGGAGAAACCCTAATAGGAAAAACAAACCCTAACCCTCCCAATTTGTGATCAAAATAGGAAAACTCACAGGAAGAAGAATCATTGATAAAGGGAACATAGATCTCCCCCAAATCCCTAAACATAATATTGGGGCCCTTATTGATATATGAAAAAGAGGAAAGTCCTAACTTTTTTAAAAGCTCATAAGCCATAATAGGTAATCGAGGAGCCATAAACATTCCAACTTAATCCTTCCTCAAAGAAGCCACATGGGTAGAATTCTCCACAGGTTCATCCAGAGATAGATTAGAACGCACAGGAATATCAAGAACATGATTCACCAAATCCTTCTTCACCCTCCAAAATATATTTGTCTTAAATTCATCAAAGGGATTAAATTTTCTTTTAAAAGATAAGTCACACTTCGGGATAGCATGACAATAACAGTGACATCTATTGCATCGAAACGAAACCCCCAAATAATTCGAAGATTGACGAAAAACCCTATCACCTCTTTCAATCAAAATATCATGTGCCAAACCCTTATGTAAATCAATAATAACCAAAATTTTCCCCGAACACATCACACCAATCTGAAGGAAAGATAAATCGGTATCGACAAAGGTGCCCAATGAATTTCCCACCAATTAAAAAAATTCTAGAGACCAAAATTCGAAGGGTATATTGGGTAATTTCACCCATATAGGCATTAAATCATACCTTTATGTGCACATATCACATAGAGGATTCCAACGTTTAAACATTAAACCAACTCTATTCCATCTCTAGGAACCATCTAGTATAGAGGATGCATCCACAATATAATGAAATTTAAAGTCTAACCAACCTCGTGGCAACACGAACACATCAGGGGTTTTGACACACTCTCATCTTAAGATTTCCAAGCCTAATTATTAACACCACCCGCACTAGGATTTCATCTACAAAAATGACCCGCGAGAGTTAGTCCATTTGTCAGCACAATATTATTCAAATCCACATCCACACCAATGACCAACAACAATAATTTTTCACATGTTTTTATCACCTGTTTCAGACGGTTAGGAAGAACAACTTCAGCAAGTGAACCCCCCACATGGGAAAAGGGTGAAGGATGAGGAGAAATAAGAGATAAAACTTGAGATACACCAACAACATCAGGACTAATATCAAGAACTAACCTGAAATCCGTAGAAACAATAATAGAAGAAACCAAAAATTCTAGAACGATGTCTAAAGCAAAAGAATTCCACTTCACATCAGAAGTCAAACAAAGACCTATCAAAACCAGACCATAACCTTTTCCCATCAGAACATTATAAAATACACTAGCTTCTTTACTATTCACCACAATCCCATTCACACATGGAGGAAATAACCAACAAAAACCTCATCGACTGCAGAAACACCACCTTGGCTTCAAGAAAGATCTCACCCGCGATATGATGAAGGATTACTGGAAATCCCACCTACCCCAAATCCAAAAGAAACACTTACCACTATAGGATCCAACGGGGAAGCAACAAGACCCAATTCCACCTCTGCACAAAAATTTTCACCATCTACTTCAGGAAATACCATAACCCCATCCAGACATGGAGGCTTAAACATAACTGAAAAATCCCCACCATCCATAAGAATTCCACCAAAACCCCTAGAAGTAACCAAACCATCATCCGAATACGCCATAGCTTTAAATCCACCATCAGAAACACCAGGCGATATGAGGCCTACAGCGGGAGTCATAAGAGAACTGTCAAATGCTGAACAATCCCCATCATGGGCCGAAAACCCTACTTCCTTAAAAAAACAAGCGTTACAACACCCAATGTCTGCATGGGGATTTAATGCTTGAAGAAATTTGGGAGGTGTCCTAGATAGTTGTTTTAAGTCTCAAAGAGACATCACAATAGCTCCCAAGGACAAAGATGTCACCACACCGCACAAAAATCATCGATCTACCAACATGTGCAAAACATCATCAACCCTAATCTACAGAACACAATCCACATAAAAATATATTTATTATTATTTGGTGTTATCTAGAAATGGTAGTTAAATCATCATATTTAATCGAGGAAAACCACATTACTTAAAAAAAATAGTTGGTGATCCATAAAAGGGTAGATTGCCACTCTCACTAAATACCTATACATATGTGTCTTAGGTTGTTACATATTTTTTTGTCCAAGAAAACCAAGCTCTTGGCAAGTCATAAACAATTTTATATCATTCAGTGCACGTAATTGTAAATAAAAGTCAAATTACATACAATAAGATCATTATTTTAATTTCAATAAGCCTTGTGCACTAGCTCAGAGAAATAATATTTGACTTAGAGAATTACCGTCGTAAACTTAACATAACCAAATATATGCAAGAGTTGGAAAAATATTGAACTGCAAGGGATTTTAGAGCCTTGTATTCAATCATGCCAAATAGAGTTGAGTCTGTTAATTCCTCAGTTGGTAAGAAAAGTTTCTCTAGGTTTCTATAGTTCTGCAGAATCATGGTAAGACAACATCATTTCAAAGAAAAAATAGAGGCTTAAACATAACCAAATAAACCCCACTAGCCATAAGACCGCCACCAAAACCCCAGAAGAAATTGAACCATCATTCGAACATGCTATAGCTTTAAATCCACCATTAGAAACACCAGGTAATACTAGGTCCGCAATGGGATCCATGAGAGAACCGTTAAATGCCAAACAATCTCGATCATGGGCCGAAAACCCTAGGTCATTAAAAAAACAATGGTTACGACACACAATGTCTGCAGGGGGATTTAATGCCCGAAGACATTTGGGGGGTGTTGTAGCCAGTTGTTTTAAGTATCGAAGATACATCACAATAGCTCCCAAGGAAAAAGATGTCAACACACCGCATAGAAATCATCGATCTACCAACATGTGCAAACCATCATCAACCCTAATCTACAGAACACAATCCACATAAAAATACATTTATTGTTATTTGGTGTTATCTACAAATGCTAGTCAAATCATCATATTTAATTGAGGAAAACTACATTACTTAAAAATAAATAGCTGGTGATCCATAAAAGTGTAGATTGCCACTTTCACTAAATACCTCTATCTCTATGTCTTAGGTTGTTACATATTTTTTTTCCCAAAAAAACCAAGCTCTTACCTAATCATAAACAATTGTATAAAAATCAGTGCACTTAACTGTGTGAAATAAAAGTCAAATTACACACAATATGATAATTATTCTAATTTCAATAAGTCTCGTGCACTAGGTCAAAGAATTAATATTTGACTTAGAGAATTACTGTTGCCACTGAACATAGCCAAATATTTGCAAGAGCTGGAAAAAGATTGAACCACAAGGGATTTTAGAGCCTTGTATTCCATCATGCCCAAAAGAGTTGAGTCTATTAATTCCTCAGCTAGTAAGAAAAGTTTCTCTAGGTTTCTTTAGTTCTGCAGAATTGTGGTAAGAGCAACATCATTTCAAAGAAAAAATAGAGGCTTAAATGTAACCGAAAAAACCCCACCATCCATAACACCTCCACCAAAACTCCCAGAAGAAACCAAACCATCATCCGACCATGCCATAGCTTTATAACCACCATCAGAAACACTAGGTGATACTAAGTCCGTAGCGGCATCCATAAGAGAACCATCAAATGCCAAAACTCCCCATCGTGGGCCAAAAACCCTAGGTCCTTAAAAAAACATGGGTTACGACACCCAATGTATGCAAGGGGATTTAATGCCCGATCATATTTGGGATTTTTCCTAGCCAGTTGTTTTAAGTCTCAAAGAGACATCACAACAACTCCCAAGGACAAAGATGTCACCACACTACACATAAATCATCGATCTACCAACATGTTCAAACCATCATCAACCCTAATCTATAGAACACACTCCACATAAAAATATATTTATTATTATTTGGTGTTATCTACAAATGTTAGTTAACTCATCATCTTTAATCAAGGAATACCACATTACTTAAAAATAAATAGTTGGTGATCCATAAAAGGGTATATTACCACTCTTACTAAATACCTCTACCTATGTGTCTTAGGTTGTTACATATTTTTTTTGTCCAAAAAAACCAAGCTCTTAGCCAATCATAAATAATTTTATATCAATCAGTGCACTTAACTGTCGTAAATAAAAGTCAAAATACATACAATATGATCAATATTTTAATTTCAAATAGTCTCATGCTCTAGGTCAAAGAAATAATATTTGACTTAGAGAATTACTGTCATAAACTGAACATAGCCAAACCTTTGCAAGATCTAGAAAAATATTGAACCACAAGGGATTTTAGAGCCTTGTATTCCATCATGCCCAATAGAGTTGAGTCTGTTAATTCCTCAATTGGTAGGAAACATTTCTCTAGGTTTCTATAGTTCTGCAAGAATCGTGGTAAGAGAAACATCATTTAAAAGAGAAATATGATTATAATACTTAAATTCTTTAATACATCGATGTGCAGCTGCAATGTTCTCTAATTAATGAGAATGAAAATGGGGCTAGTCCAAAATTAATAATTAACAATTTCAAAAAATAAAAATAATATTATAATTACAGGCTTCAATTTCAACTATTTGGTGATTAGATACAATTATTGGATTATTAGATGATCTTAATTCCATTATTACCTTAAATTCAATGTTTCTACAACTATTAGCTTCACTTCAACTCTAATCATGGTATATTGGATAACTATTAGCTTAACTATTAGATACAACTATTAGTTTAACTCCAATGTTTCTACTACTATTAGCTCAACTTCAACTTTAATCGCGGTTATATTGGATAACAATTAGACAACTATTACTTTAAATCAAATACAACTATTAAATTAAATTTATGGGTGAGTGACAGCGAATGAGGGTCACTTTTGGCACGTTAAATGCAATAGAAAACTCAAAAATGAGGCATCCATCAAATTAATTGGATTTTTTTAGATACCTGGACAAAATATATTTCTTTGACTAAAAGAAATAGATGTAGGAAATTCAATCATGTTTCCTAAGATTTAAGTTTTATGTATTGAAATGTTTCGTAACTATTTCAAGTTTCATTTTTTCTAACAATCCATTTTTATTTTTCAAGCAAACGATAAGGTATGCGACTTTGTGGGTGCATCATTTGAGGGCCTAAATGATGGTTTCAGGCTACCAAAATTTACATGCATGTAGAGAACATATAGCACTAGTGCAACACTATTTTTTGAAAATAAAATTAGTATTTAAAAAATATAATTATCAAATTGATCATTCCTCGAAAATGGTATGTCTTTTGTGGGTGTAGTCTTTGAAGGTCTTAATGAATAAATCATTAAATGAGTTTTTTTATAGAATGTAGTGGTCAATGTTTTCTAGTGCACCATATAATTTGTTTTTAAAACAATTAAGAATTCAAAAAGTGACAGAAATAATACTAACAACATGTTTTTTTATTTAGGGAGTTAGCACACAATAGAAATGGAAAAAAAAAGGAAAATATAATATTTTTATATAAAAATTACATATTTAAAATATGCAGAAAAATGTTATTTATGTTTAATATTTTGTCAAAGATGATTGTGTGCATCATACTATAAGGAGTGCATTAACAACGATTTCTTCATAAAATGGAAGAAATGCCAAATTATCTATGGTTTATCATATACCAAAACACACATTTTGTATTACCGAAGCAAACTCCAAACCATACATATAAGACTATTGGTGACATGTGACCAAGTGAATTGGCATGGTTTAGGAGCTAAAAACAAGAGAATGTTTTGTTGAAATTCAAATTATGTTTCCCATTGTTATAGAATTGTAAAATGCACGTGGATTATAGAACTACAAAATAGGTGCGCATTATAGAACCACACAACATGCACACATTATAAAACTACAAAACATGCATCCGTTATGTAGTTCTATAACGTGTGTGTGTTATGTAGAGAAAAAACCCTAGCACAATAGGCAAGAAATAAAATGTATGTTTAATAGTTGATAGGTTATAGGGAAGGCCCAAGGTCCTAGGAGGATGTTGGAATTTCAAGTGGGGATGGTTAATAGTTGAGAGGGGGTGGTGAAGGGTCAAGGGCTTAGGAGGATGTTGGAAGTTCAAGTGAGGATGGTTAATATTTGAGAGGGGGTGGGGAAAGGTTAAGGGCCTAAGAGGATGTTGGAAGTTCTAGTGGGAATGGTTAATATTTCAAAGGGGGTGGAGAAGGGTCAAGGGAATAGGAGGATTTTGTACATTCGAGTGAGTATGGTAATAGTTGAGAGAAGGTGGGGAAGGGTCAAGGGAATAGGGGGATGTTGTAATTTCAAGTGGAGAAGGATAGAGAGAATGGAAATATGATAGGTTAGATGAGTGAAAGGGAGTGGGGATTGAGAGGACAATTAAGATAGGAATAGGTGTTGAATACCTATAAGGTTAGAAGAAGTACGTGATACTTGAGTGAGGAAGGTGGTTGATGTAAAGGGGAGGAAGTGGATAATGGTTTGATGAGAGAGAGGATTGGTGAATGGAAAGGTGGATATGGAGGATTAGATGACAAATATGGTGTGTTGGAGGACATAGGCAGAAGGAGAAGGAATAGGGTGTGTTGGAGGACAGAGACGAAAGGAGTAGGAAATTGAAGAGATATGAATGTGACACGATAAACTAATGAATACGGGTCATAATGAGATAGGTCATTGAGGAGAAGGGATAAGTTGAAAACATATATGAAGGGAGTATAAGAGAGAGAGAGAGAGAGAGAGAGAGAGAGAGAGATAATGATGTAGATATAGTGTGTGAGAGAATAAGATAGAGAAGGAGGAGCATGAGTGAGGGATGGATGGAGATAGAGTGAATGATAGAGATAGTGTGGGAGGGATAAAAGGTGTGTGTGTGTGTGGGTGGGGCAGGGGGTGGGGGGCGGGGTCAGGGGGAAAGGGAATCGACACATGGAGAGAGACGAGGAAGAGACACACATGCATATTGAGATCTAGTGAGAGAGAAAGAGAGGGAGGGGGAGAGATGTTTCCAAAGATAGAGGGTGGAGGAGTGAGCGACGGAGAGAGGGAGAGGTTGTGAGAGAGAAGCATGGAGAGGGAGGGTGAAAATATATAGGGTGGGAGGGATACTAGTTGAGACAGAGAGAGGATAGGTGAGAGGGATAAAGGCATCTAGGAATAGTGATTAAGGGTGAAGGGAGGCAGAGAGTTACCTAGGGAGGAAAATTGAGGGAGGTAAATAAAATGTCGGTAAAAAGACAAAGATGAAGGGATTTTGTGAGAGATGGGGGGGCACAAAGACATAGAAAAAGAGAGAGAGAGAGAGGGGGGGGGATGGATGACCAATAGAGAAGGAGTGATGGATGGAAGGATAGTGAGGGATGTATAGAGAAGGTGGGGGGGGGGATGGATGACCAATAGAGAAGGAGTGATGGATGGAAGGATAGTGAGGGATGTATAGAGAAGGTGGAGAGATGTTATGAGAGAGTGGGAGTGGGGGAGGGACACATAGACATAGATATATATATAAAGAGAGATAGATTGAGTGGGAGAGAGAGAGACAGAGGTGAGTCACAAAGAGAGAGGGGGGGTGAACGATAAAGAGAGAGTGATGGAGGGAGTGTTATTGAGAGAAGTATAGATAAGATGGAGAGAGGTTATGACTCACAGGGTAATTTCTATGGGATAAATTTCACCAATTGGCTATTTTTTGGGTTTTTTTCCAAAAATTAAATTCATTATTTGGTCATTTTTAGTGTCTAATATCGCCTATATTTACATAAAATATTTTTTTATGATAATATTCAACAAAATTTACACATTTCAGTGTTAATTTTATGTTTCATATTTAATATTCACCTAACTATCTATAAACATGTCTTTTTTAATCCAAAGCAATCGCCTAGAATACTATACTTAGGTATAATATTAGAATCCTTAAAAAATACCCTGGTTATGAGAGAGGGGGCCTAAGGGACAGACACACACACACATAGATATAGATAGAGAGAGGGATGTTGTAAGAGAGAGTGGGGGGATGGACACACACACACACACACATATAGAGATCGATTGTGTGGGATAGAGAGGCAGAGAGGGGGGAGCGATAGAGAGAGAGTGATGTAGGGAGGGATATTGAAGGAGTTATAAATAATGTGGATATAGTTTATTAGAGAGGGGGAGTGAGGAACGGGCACACATACAAAGATATAAATAGAGAGAGGGATCTTGTGTGAGAGAAGAGGAAAGACATACACATACACATAGGGATAGAGAGAGATGGAAATATAAAGGAAAGGAGGGCTAGTGAATAACGGAAATTCCTAACCATAGAATAATACTCTAGGGGAAAAGGTCTAGGTTTCATACCTGTATTATGTCTAAGGTCCCAAGACACATGCATTGTACTTAAAAACCCCTAATAGTTCCCATATTACCATTCAAATGAAAAATATCAACTCGAGAGGTCATCTATGATGATTCAAGAAGTTGTTCATAGACCTTGAGCCCTAAAGTTGGTTTAAAATGTTAAAATAAATATTTTGTACCAACCATGATTAACACCTTATCCTATGTATGTAATGTTAAAAAACTACTAATCATGGCCATATCCCACCATAAAGTTTGAGGATACATTTAAGAGATCATGTGTGTTTGTTCTAGGTTTCACTAGTGGAAAATGAGAGATCAGTGACCAAAAAAATGACCAAAATCCACATATCAATGACCACTTTTGGTTTGGCAGTCATTGGTGGCTAATTTACGATCTTTTATTATGAAATTAAAATTGGTCATTTTTATTTTGGTAATTTATAGCTTGTTGACTAGTCATTAATTTGGTCATATATTTGAATCAATGACCAAATATATGAGCACATTTATGACCAAATTAATGACCACATGACAAACTAGAATATGACAAAATTTTGTCGCATAATAAAAGACAGTAAATCACCCACCAAAACTTCTTTTTGGTCATTGATAAGAGGATTTTGGTCGTTTTTTTGGTCATTAATCTCATTTATTGGTCACTAATTTAGTCATTTTTAGTCATTTTATGTGTGGTTATTATATTTTGGTAGTTTTAATGGCATTAATTATTAATTAATATAAATTTCTAATATGATAATATGTTTAAATTAATAGAAGAATCATATATTATTTATCATCATCTAATACACATGTGAATTATGCAATGTCATGTTAATTAGTTTATTGCAACACTTATAAATAATATAAAGTAAAACCTTATAAATTCTAAACTGCACAAATTATATTATATGAAATGTCAAGTATTGCAATATATATGAGTTTTCTCAAAAACTATCTCCATATAACTTTACATGAAAACCATCTAGTACATCGATGACTTTTCAAAATATTACAATGTATGGCTAAACCATCCCACTTGTACTTGGATGCTAAGCCATACTTAGATCCTGCGGCAGCTTCAAAACCATACTTAACAGCTTGAAAACCTTAGCAACAAGCTCTTTATACTCAATGGAAAAGTCTCAGCAGTAGGCTCTTCATACTCAATGGACCACTTAGTAAAGCTCACCCCTACAAAATCCAATAAAAAAATATCACTTGTAAGTAGAAAAACAATGAACTGTAAAGTAGAAAAACAATCAAGCAAATTATTTATAATGTTCAACAGTTAACAATAGCAACCAAGATCATGTGCAAAATAGGAAAATCTAATCTAACAAATTCAATTTAATAATTGGTTAATTAAAATTGAAAGGATAAATCTACATTATTCAGTAACTAAGAAAAATGAAGAATAAAATTTAAATCTAGTATATATTAAAAAGTGTAGAGAATAGAAAAAGAACACCATCTGCAATTAGGATGACTCTCAACATAAATAAGTTTTCCTAATTTAAAAGGAAAAGCACTCCAATAAGCATCCAAAGTAATTGAAAATCATGGTAGGTTTTGTCCTGACCTTTTCAACAATGACACTTCCATTCACTCTACAACTATTTGCAATTAATTTCAATAGGTAGCTTAAATCCCATTTAACAATTCCTACACCAATATGTGAGCATCAAAAAGGCCAACATAGATTAAATCCCATGTAATAACAAGTTGCAAAAGATTACAAAAATGGAATTTTGTGTGTAGAAATAATACTTCTACCTTGAATAACTAATGTGTTATTCGACTATAAAGCATGGTCATAGAATCTTTTCCTTCCCCATTGAACTTGATCCTGAAGGACGGAGACAAATATCACACCTTTTGCTCATTGTTTTCAAGTGTATCTTTGATATCATAAACCTTTGAAGAAGGCCTCAATAAACTACACCTGTGACCAACAATGATTCCTTCCTCAACAACTACCTGTATACATTCATATTTGTAAATCAACATAAACTTTCTCCAACATTTAAGCACATAACATTTATGAATCTATATTAGGTCTTTATGCAGAAGTTTAACTCCTTGATTACAAATAATAGATTATTTTGAAGTGCCCCGTCAAATATATATAATTCAATGTATAATTAATTGCATGTTCGTGGAATATGACGAGTACACAATATATGTATAGTTGATAACTTGTATGAGTGTGTGTTATTCTCTTATATCCTTGTATACACTACCAATTTATGATCTATTTTAAACTGACTACCTTTATCAAGAAATTTGTAGGATTTACCAGTAGCATGATCAGTTGCATATTGTTCAAGGGAAACTTCAAGCACCCTGAATGCTTCATCCACATCACAACTTTTAGCCTACATAGACCACCTATGTTAAGAATGACTTGTATTATTTCATACTTCAGGCTCTTATCTACTGAATTATCTTGAGAATCTTTTTTGCATGTAACAAATAAAATATAATTTAATAATTTATGTTCTACTATAGCTTGAGACACCAACAAATGAATTATAGAAATATATTGGTAAATATACTATACAGAGAGATCACATGACCTTTATTTTTTTTCCACCTCCATTCTTTTTGGACTTGGTTCGGCACAAACATAGCCATTCTTTTATCTCAGGATCATCAATAGCCTTGGTTGGATTCAATCCTTGCAATGGATTCCTTGTGATTTTGTCTGATCAATTTGGAATCAACATGACTGTAAATTTTATATGGGAAACAAACTCACCTTCAATGAACAAAGACATTATCACTTAATAATTACATCCATTTACTAATAAATATTCAAATATAGTGGTCAAATGAGCATACCAATGAATTTGACAAAAACCACCAAGTGTAATTGCAATGCGCAAAACAAATCCATGTTTTAAGTTTTGAAGGATAGGTTTTGATTATATATCAAATAAAAATGCATTAAGAGATCAAAATTTGACATCAATTATGAATTTCAAATAGTGATACAATCTTGACTTTTTATGTCCCTTGAGAAATACTAAATTCATATCTCACAAAGGGAGTTTTGGCATACAAAGTTTTATTGGCATATTTCAAGTAAATGTCAACTTCGAAAAATCACAAACAACTCAAAGAACTTTTACTAATCATTAAAATCATAGATATATATGTAAACCAAATAGTTATTAGTAATTACAGGTATAAAATTATAAACTATAAACCCCAAGAGATAACCTTTGATTACTTGACCATTACCAATTTAAAATTCTATTGGATCACCCCTCTCAAATCTTCACTCAAAAACTATCCCATCTGTAAGAGATCCCTATAATAAATGGAGGAAACTATGATAGTCTAGCTGAAATTTTATACTAAATTCCAATCTCACAAAGGGAGTTTTCAAATATAGATTTTTATTGTATGACAGTGTAGCCATACCCTCATTGTTGGTTATAGGTCCTGGTTTGTTCACCGACACTCCATGATGGTTTCCTTCCCCTTGGTACCACCTCCACCGGCACCAAGATATACTAAGGATTTGTTCATGCTCTCATCTAGCATTGTTGCACCCAAACCCCAACCGCATCCACACCTCCATATGGAGCCACAACCCCATCTGCATCCGCAACACCATCCTCAGTCACAACCCCATCCACAGCTGCAACCTCAAATGAGGTCACCAGGGAATTAATGGGGCTCTCTCCCAGTCCATAAAATTCTCTTCCTTTCCACCCCATCAAACACTATAAGTAAGCCAGTGATGGATGCTTTGAACTTACCTAATTTTACATTGGGGATTCCTGTGTGGTACCTCAAACCACCTGCTCAACATCCAATTCCTCAAGTCACATTGAATCCCATTATGTTAATGTATTTGTAACTTCGGGATGTATTCATCTATATATCTTATGTATTGTACCCCAATGTTTATTCTGGTATGTGTCTGTAATGTACTGGATTCATCTCATGCCCCGATGATCCTATTGGGAGGTTCTATAATGTAAACAATTCATGTCAAGTCATGGTGGGTAACCCTCCTATTGATCAAGGGTTAAAGTCCCTACAGTTCCGGGGCACTAGGGTTATTAGACTCTCCTAGAGAAGTCATCCATAGTAGGTTATTGTCAAGTGGAGAATTAGTATAAATAGAGAGTGAATCTCTCTATTTATCACACACTCACTCACACTCAGTTGTAGTGCATAGCTGAGGAAAAAGAAGTTACTGGGGCTAGGAAGAAAGAGGCTACTATTGTTGGGAGATCATCTTACTATTTTGGGGTTTTACTTTTGGTGTTGATTCTATCTCTGAGGAAGTTGGGAGGTTTTCTCCATTTATGGTTTCCCCGACGAAAAAAACTGTGTTCATTTCCAATTTTGTTTGATTGTTGTGCTTCTTATTCTCTCAGTTAAAGATCCTAATATAATGCTAGATTAATGTTAAAAATCTAACATGGTATCAGAGGTAACCTGAGAAGAAGACAATGTGCAGCTGTGGAAACTAGGGCTTCCTATTTTGCGGATCTCTCTCCATATATTTTCAGAAAAATAAGGTTGGACTAACTCTCCTCCATAGGGTGCATCTTTCTGTCAAAGAAGAATCAAATTCTGAGCTTTTTCAGTTTTGGACCTGACAATGCTGCTGAAAATTAGGGCTTTCCACAGAAGTGGAATTTTTCAGTGATCCCAGTCCTGGATTGATAGAACTCTAGAAAATTCAAACCCTAATCGGCTCCTGAACAAGCACTGCAGAAATTCAGCTCCGACATCTTGACCTGGTAATATCTAAATATTTTGTATTTCCATTTCAGGTTCTCAGTTAAGATGTCTCATCATACCAATCTTGATGAAAATATTGAGGGATATGATAACTTCCGAGCCTGGAAGTATAGGATCTCCGTGGTCCTAGAAGAAAATGAGTTGGACTCCTATATCAATGAGGAGGTTCCAGTTCTAGAGGGAGATGACGCTAAGGCCTTACAAAAGAAGAAGTTGCTTATGGAAAAGAGGATTATTACTGATTCAATCAAGGATCACCTCATACCACAGGTGTCCTCCCTAAAGACACCTAAAGCTATGTTTGATGCTCTAACCAAATTGTTTGAAGGGAAGAACATAAACCGAAAGATGACTCTGAGAAACGAACTGAAGAATGTAAATATCTAGAATGTTGATACCATCTATTCCTACTTTACAAGGGTCTCTTAGATTAAGGAATAACTAGAAGCAGTATATGGAGAATTGGAAAATGCAAAGATTGTAATGACCACCTTGACTGATCTCCCTAGATCATGGGACTCCTTTATTCAAGGAATCTATGCAAGAAAGAAGTTAGTCAAGTTCAACAAACTATTGGAAGAATGCTCTCAAGAATAAGCTCAGATAGCAACTCAAGAAAAAAAGATGGGAAGTGAAGATCAAGCTCTAATATTTCACTCGAAGAAAAGAAGAAGAAGCTCTCATCACTCCAGAAGAAAGAACTTCCACCAAAGAGATAACACTGGAAAATATATATCTAAATTAAGATGCTATACATGTGATGAAAGAGGACACTTTGCCAAATACTATCCTAGAAACAAGACTAACTCCCATAAGAAGAAGGGAAACAAGAGAAGACATCATGTTCATGCCGCAGAGGATGATGAACCTTCCACAAAGAGATTTAGACAAGAAAGTGATGATTCTTCTAGTGATGAAGAATATGTGCTGATCTTCGCTCTCACGAGAACTATCTCACATGGAAGCAATGATTGGATTATAAACCGTGGTGCTTTTAAACATATGATAGGATTCAAAGAATCCTTTGTGAAGCTATATGTACATGACTCATATCACAAGGTGAAACTTGAGGATGACTACCAGTATCCAATAAAAGGTAGTGGGGAATCCTTCTATAAGCTAGACTCTGGAAAGTCTATGAAGATTAAAGATGTATTGTTTGTACTAGGACTAAAGAAGAACCTCCTCTTCATATCTGCATTAGATGCAAAAGGCATGAGGGTCACATTTGTCGATGGCCAAGTTCTCATGTGGCCAAAGGGAAAGACTTTTGATGATGCAGTAGTGATTGGGGAACAAGAGGGAGGTCTATACAAATTGAAGGGCCACATAGAACAAGCTTTAGTCCATGACACAGTAGAGCCAAATGAACTTTGGCATAGAAGGCTTGAAAATGTGCACTACAGAGCACTACCACTTGCAAGCAAAGTTGTTGAAGTTCTTCTAGAAATTCAAGCAAAACATGATGGAGTCTGCAAAGGGTGTGCGAAAGGAAAGAGCACCAAGAATTTTTTTCCAAGTAGAGAGAGCAAGGAAAAAGGAATCTTGGAAATCATTCACTCCGATGTATGCAGACCAATGTCATCAAGTTCATTAAGAGGGTATGTATAGTATGTTTCTTTTATTGATGATTTTTCTAGGAAGACCTGGATTTACTTCATGAATAACAAAGATGAAGTATTGAGCAAGTTTAAGGAATTCAAAGCCTTGATCGAGAACCACACAGAAAATAAGATCAAGACCTTTCGATCAGATAATGGTGGAGAATTCACTTCAAATGAATTTAAAGCATTATGCAAAGATTCAGGGATTAAGAGGGAGTTGACTACTCCATATAATCCACAATAGAATGGGGTTCTAGAAAGGAAGAATAGAATGATCATGGAAGTTACAAGGGCTATGCTTCATGATTAAGATATTCCAATGCATCTATGGGCATAAGCTTCCAGAACATCGTTGTATGTACAGAACCATACTCCACACAGAGTACTCGAGAACAAGACACCTGAAGAAGTTTTTTCCGGAAAGAAACCAGAAGTCAGTCATCTCAGAATATTCAGTTGTCTAGTCTACATACACATTCTAAAAGCTCGAAGGCTTATAGAATATACTTCCCAGGATTCAAGAAGATCGATATCAGTAGGGATGTGACATTTGATGACGACTCATCTTACAACAAATCCAGAAAGAGACTTGTTGAAGAACCTGAAGAAACAGAAGCAACCATAATTCATAACACAACCATGAATGAAGAATATCAATAAGAAGATAGGGAAATAGAAGAAACTTAAGAACCTGTAGATCCACCTCAAGAGAAGAATCCTCATAAGAGGAAACATGCTTGGGTACAAGAAGCTATCCAAGGTGTGGAAAGATATGGGGCTCCAGAAGAGAATCACAGAAAAAGAAAGAGAACCAATTCATGATCTGGTTATGTAGCCTTATTATGTGATTTCATCAATAAATAACCTTCCAATTATGAAGAAGCAGCAGAATGGATAGAATGGAATGATGCTATGATCGAAGAGTATCAATCAATCATGAAGAATGATGTTTGGGATGTTAGCCCAATACCAGAAGGGAAGTCTGTTGTAACTTCCAAATAGATCTACAAGATCAAGCATGCTGCAGATGGTAGCATAGAAAAATATAAAGCAAGATTTGTAGCTCGTGGCTTCTCATAGAAAGAAGGAATAGATTATGAAGAAAATTTTGCAACTTGCAGCCAGATACACTTCCATCAGATCACTACTTACTGTGGATGCAGTCATGAAATGGAAGATACACCAGATGGATGTCAAGGCTACTTTCTTGAATGGTGTAGTAGAAGATGAAGTGTATGTGGAGCAGCCATTTGGTTTTGAGACACTTGAGAGGGAGTCTCATGTGTATATATTGAAGAAATACCTCTACGGTTTGAAACAGGAGCCCAAGACATGGTACGACAGAATTGACAGCTTTCTATCTAGTTTTGGCTTTACCAAGAGTAAAGTAGATTCCAACCTTTACTACAAGGTTGAAGGTGGAAACCATGTGATGCTCCTATTGTATGTAGATGATCTGTTTATAATAGGTATGGATGGGTTGATTGGTGATACAAAGAGGAAGCTTGCTTCCAAGTTTGAGATGAAGGACTTGGGTATGATGCATTATTTTCTAGGCATGGAGGTGTGGTAGAATGCAGATGGAATTTCCCTGGGACAAGGGAAATATATAGTATAGATCCTGAAGAGATTCATGATGATGGACTGTAAGTCCATGACCACACCTATGGCATCGAACCTGAAGCTATTGAGTGATGCTTCATTAGAAGTGGTTGATGCTACGATGTATCATAAGATGATTAGGTTCTTGATGTACCTGAAAAAAATGAGACCAGATATTTGCTTTGCTATGAATACCTTGAGCAAGTTCCTGACAGATCCAAGACTTGTTCACTTGATTGCTGCAAAGCATATTCTGAGGTACTTGAAGGGTACAGTTGATTATGGGCTCAAGTATGAGGCAAATCAGAAGATTAACCTAGAGGGTTATGTTGATTCAGATTGGACAGGCAGTGCCATCGATAGGAAGAGCACTTTAGGGTGTTGCTTTAGTATGGGATTAGGTGTGATCTCTTGGTTTAGCAGGAAGAAATCCTATGTGGCACTTAATACAACTGAAGCAGAGTATGTTGTAGCCTATTCAGCTAGTTGTGAGGCAGTATGGCTGAGCAAGCTACTGCCTGATTTATTTGATCTCCAGTTAGATGCTACTTGTATATATTGCAACAACTAGAGTTGTGTGAATTTGTCGAAGAAACCAATGTTCCATGACAAGTCGAATCATATCCATATCAAGTATAACTATATTAGGGATATGGTACATAGAGGAGTAGTGAAGCTCTACTATGTTGCGACGGACGAAAAGATAGCTGATGTGTTGATGAAGCCATTAGTCAGAGTGAATTTTGAGTACTTTAGGGAGAAGCTTGGTGTTCTCTAGATTGAGGTGTTACGGAGAGAAATTCCTATGGCTTGGGGTACCACAACAGACAGCTAGACTCAAGAAATCAATCTTTCCCAATATGCAATAAAAATAAAAACATCTAACACTAAAGGATCGAACCTCGTACCTTATTCCGGACGGTTGATATAAGCATACTATATTTCATGGTGTTAGATATATTCTAGCATATATAATCAATAATGTAAAAGCATTTCACATATTCCAATGGATACAATATTCATTCAAATACAAATTACTGGATAGAAAAAGATATTTCTATTAATATGAATCAGAGATTACAAGTGACAACCTCTAACGGCACGTCTGCGAACCAGAGAAACTGAATCCCCCACTTGGGCCTCCACCACCTCAATCCTCCATCACTTCGATAGCAAGCTTAGAAGCAAAAGGCAAGCTTGGGAAGAACACAATAGTGCTCCAAGGGACAAAGGGATGCAGACTCAAGCATAAGTTCTGGCAACAATGGACTATAGTTTTGTTACTCTCAATTCTCTCTTCTCCTTTCAATGTCTCAATGGGTTCCTTATATAGCTTTTCAAATGGATACTGAAAGGTCGAATCTGTGCGATCTCAAGGCATATGGAAGGCTAGGAGTCATATGAGTGGGATCCAAGTCAAGGAATGCTCCAAAGGATTTTGGATTATGTACACATCCCGATGTACGCGACTATAGAGGGAATATCCGCGTATGTACGCGGTTATTGGGGAAAAGGCCGCGTATATCATTTTTCTTATGTTTTTAGGGATGGTCAATGGTACATCAAAAGACAAAAAGTGGTCCATAGGGGCTAATGAGTCTGCAGTGGGACAGGGGAAGGCCATACAATGTGTGATCACCTAGTGTGGTGAAATCCGCTATAACAGATGCCCCCTAATGTATGAGATCAGAGGGGTTATATGATGGCTGAAATACATTATAAGTCCATCCCAGAAGTGAAGTGATGAAGGTACCCAAATGGAAGACCAGCCACCTAATCAGCATAATACCATAATACAACTCTGCATATAACTGTAAATACATATAGCAGTACCGGATACATAAGAGTACAATGGCCATGAATAGGCATGAAACATGAGAACACATATGTGGTCATTGCCACGTACAATATACATAGATCAGAATCTCCATGATGAAGATATACAAAAGTACCATAATCTCCACAAAGGCTGAAGATATATAACAGATCGAGATCTCCATAGTGGCTGGAAGTGTCTGACATATACTGGAACAAGTCACGAGAGCTAAAATCTCATGAACACTAGCATGATCAAGGAGGTAGCATATAGTGGATGCCACCAATCTGGAAGGTCTTCTACACAAACCGCTACGTGTACATGTCCTACTACGCGAATAGAGGTGTCAAAGTCTAACATAGTAGTCCATCGTCTGATTACCAGTCATTAATGTATACCGTTAACAGACGTGAGATCACCCACCAATAATGAAAATGGGAATCAAGGTACTAGAGTGCAAACTAACAAGTGTGAATAAATGTGTTGAGGTCGAACACTTGAGAGGATCCATCGATCAGGGGACATTGATGTATTCCCAAAATTGTCGATGGCGAGAGAACCTGCCACTGATGACTGCAAGTCTCAAGGCACTCAAAATGACTCTAGACTCCAATCCCAGAATAAATGATCTGAATTCGATGGGATGAAATCCGCTGGAAGGAGGGCATTAGGGCATCCCCCATCATCCAACACAAGGTACTCAGCAAGGCTGTATAATATGGAAGAACTCGATCATAAGGTGCATGAACCAGTAACTGTACCGGGAATGGCCGACATGCAAAGTCAAGATAACTGAGGAATG
This sequence comes from Pseudotsuga menziesii, assembly GCA_001517045.1. NCBI lineage: Eukaryota > Viridiplantae > Streptophyta > Pinopsida > Pinales > Pinaceae > Pseudotsuga > Pseudotsuga menziesii. Next base: position 350,675 of record LPNX010175181.1, read on the forward strand.
GCCGACTCAGGTTTCAACTTCCTTCGAACAAGAGCATAACGGCGTATGGTGACTGAATGAAGGCAGCATAGACTCGATATACAAACTGGGACATCTCTATGATGTAGGAGGAATCAATAGAGGCTCCATAGGGACTGGAAGCTTAACCAGTCGATGGAGATAAAACTCAGATAATGAGTACAGCTCCTAAAGTCAAACTATAACCCAACCAATGGATGTGATATACAGTGCTCTGTTCGAAGGCGACACGACTCGACAGCTTCCAAAGATAATATCTTTTCTTGTCTGGCTTTTTGGTTTTTTTTTGTTTATTTGAAAATCTTGAAAAAAGAATAAACTAGCTTTATAGTTACAAACTAGGAGGAGACGAGTGTCATGAGGGAAAACAAACTATTTCCAAGCAGTAGAACATACCTATGCTCAATGCAAGGATACATGTGTAGGATATCAACACTCAGGGGAAAATCCCCTCCCGGTAAAAAGGGAATCAAGCTGCGAAGGATATAAATAAAGGCTTTGTATGGATAGACATGAGACAAGCTCGGGCTATATGGCTGAAATGCAATGTCAGGGGAGCCAGCATAAATCTCAATAAGACAAGCGAAGCTCATGATAATGCATTCACAACTTGATATAAGGGAGTCCGAGGGGTCACGGCCAGCATAAGATCAAGACGAGTATGAGGCTCTTGCTAAATGTCATGTAAATACTATACAATGGACTCCCACACCCTAAAGGGGGAAACATCGGCATGGGCACCAAATACAAATAAGGAGCTAACTAGGGTACCCATGTAAGGTGAGGCTCTACCACTCATATCATGCCACTTCTATAGTAGCAAGAAGGTTTTGTGACATAATAGAGTGGGTTCGTACCTAAGGATATAGTGACATGGTCATAAGGTCATGCAAAATGCAAATGGTGGTGAACCTAACCTATATGCCAGTGTAGACGTAATACCTATGATAAGCACGAACGGTCTCTGGTCACAAAAGAAGCATCCAACAAACAACTTCAGACCCAAGGAAGACCCAACCACACTCACAACCCACCCAAAAACTTCCCACAACATCAGACTCACCAAAATGGAGGATGTACGTGACTATATAAAGAATAGCTGCGTATCTACACGAATTTTGGCCAAAAATCCGCGTATGTATGCGACTTTTGTCCAAAAACCTACGTATACAGAGAAGGTAGTGATAAAAAGTAGGTCAAGGCCAAACCAATAAAGGGGAGTTTCAATGGACAAACATACTATAAAATGGGACATAGAAACAGAGAGAAACAGAGAGCAAATCAATAATATCAAGCCCATTGTGCCCCCAACCCCAAAGAAAAACAAGGAACATCCCCAGCAGAGTCGCCAATTCTATTACGGAGAGAAATTCCTATGGCTTGGGGTACCACAATAGATATCTAGACTTCAGAAATCAATCTTTCCCAATATGCAATAGAAATAAAAACATCTAACACTAAAGGATCGAACCTCGTACCTTATTCCGAATGGTTGAAGTAGACCCCCGTTGAGCTTTCCAATCTTCAGCTTGAATTGTTATAGCACGTACTCAACAACAAGTAAACAATACAAGCATACTATATTTCATGGTGTTAGATCTATTCTAGCATATATAATCAATAATGTAAAAGCATTTGACATATTCCAATGGATACAATATTCATTCAAATACACATTACTAGACAGGAAAAGATATTTCTATTAATATGAATCAGAGATTACAAGTGACGACCGCTGACGGCACGTCTACGAACCGGAGAAACTGAATCCCCCACTTGGGCCTCCACCACCTCAATCCTCCATCACTTCGATAGCAAGCTTACAAGCAAAAGGCAAGCTTGGGAAGAACACAATAGTGCTCCAAGGGACAAAGGGATGTAGACTCAAACATAAGTTCTGGAAACAATGGACTATTGTTTTGTTACTCTCAATTCTCTCTTCTCCTTTAAATGTCTCAATGGGTTCCTTATATAGCTTTTTAAATGGATACTGAAAGGTCGAATCGATGCGATCTCAAGGCATATGGAAGGACAGGAGTCATATGAGTCGGATCCAAGTCAAGGAACGCTCCAAAGGATTTTGGATTATGTACACATCCTGATGTACGCGACTATAGAGGGAATATCCGCATATGTATGCGGTTATCGGGGAAAAGGCTGCGTATATCATTTTTCTTATGTTTTTAGGGATGGTTAATGATACATCAAAAGACAAAAGTGGTCGATAGGGGCTAATGAGTCTGCAGCAGGATAGGGGAAGGCCATACAATGTGTGATTCACCTAGTGTGGTGAAATCCACTATAACATGAGGTTCCTTCAAAGGGGAATTGATGAGTCCCTAAGCCATTCTGACATGGTGAGAGTATTGGTTCCTTCCATGGTCAGATGTAAGGGATGAGCCATTCTGTCATGGTGAGAGGATTGGTTCCTTCCATGTCATATCTGAGTGTTGAGCCATTCTAATGTGACTGTAGGATTGGTTCCTACATGATTATATATAAGTACTGAATGCCATTCTCTAAATGGAGGCACCTAATCAGTTACAAGGAATACTCAGTCTGGGGTTTAGGGTGATTCTGATGTGATATAGGGATGTGTTTCCACTTGATCAGATATCAGGGTTGATTCCATTCATTGGGAGAATGCAGGAACCTGGTAAGTTACCAGGAATCCTGAACCTGGGGTTGAGATCCCTTCTGACATGGTTGTAGGATGTGTTCCCCCCATGGTTAGATGTAAGTGCATATCCCTTATGACATGGTTGCGGTATGCGTTCCCCCCATGATCATATGTAAGTGTAGATCCCTTATTACATGGTTGCGGGATGTGTTCACCCCATGGTCAGATGTAAGTGCATAGCCCTTCTGACATGGTTGTGGGATGTGTTCCCCCGATGGTCAGATGTAAGTGCAAAGCCCTTCTAACATGGCTAGAAGATGTGTTCCCCCCATGGTCAGATGTAAGTGCAGAGCCCTTCTGACATGGTTGCGGGATGTGTTCCCCCCATGGTCAGATGTAACTACAGAGCCTTTCTGACATGGTGTTGGATGTGTTCCTCTCATGGTCAGATGTAAGTGCTGGGCAGGCCATTCTGACTTAGTGTCAAATATAAGTGTTGAAGAAGACCTATATGGAGGCTAGGCCTACAACCAACATGAAAAAGGCCTAGATTTGTAGAACTTCCTATGATGAGAAGAATCATGAGATAGCACCCGTGATGATGATCCAGTGATGATGATCCAGCAATGATGATCTAGATCGAGTGATGATCTAGATACGAAGATGAAGATGACTTGAAGATGAAGATAACTTGAAGATGAAGATCACTTGAAGATGAACATGACTTGAAGATGATGAGGACTTGATGATGATCTATATGATATAGAGAAGAACACTGGTGCTGATAAATTGTGTCGAGAGAATACCTTCCTAGTTAAAAGGGAGTGTTAATGTATTTGTAAATTCAAAATGTATTCATCCATATATCTTATGTATTGTACCCCGATGTTTATTCCACAATGTGTCTGTAATGTACTTGAGTCATGCCATGCCCCGATGTTCTTATCAAGAGGTTCTATAATGTAAACAATTCATGTCAAGTCATGGTGGGTAACCCTCCCATTGATCGAGGGTTAAAGTCCCAGCAATTCCAGGGCACTAGGGTTATTAGACTCTCCCAGAGAAGTCAGCCCTAGTAAGTTATTTTCAAGCCAGGAATTAGTGTAAATAGAGAGTGAGTCTCTCTATTTATCACACACTCACTCACACTCAGTTGTAGCACATAGTTGAGGAAGAAGAAGTTACTCGGGCTAGGAAGAAAGAGGCTACTGCTGTCAGGAGATCATCTTACTCTTTTGGGGTTTTACTTTTGGCGTTGATTCTATCTCTAAGGAAGTTGAGGGGTTTTCTCCATTTATGGTTTCCCCAAGGAAAAACACTATCTTCATTGTCTCTTATGTTTGATTGTTGTGCTTCTTATTCTCTTAGTTAAATATCCTACTATAATGCTAGATTAATGTTAAAAATCTAACACATTCAACCCATTTCGGTCGAGACATGCCCCCCTCCTAGCCCACAAAAACCACCCATTGCACCTGCACTAGCCCCTCCTCACCCAAAAAGGGATAGGGGGAAAATGCTAAAGAGATAGCTGAACCCCAAGAGACTCCACCATGCCCTATGTGTGATGTATAGGGTCATGTAACCCAAACCTCTCTTGAGATTCCCATCCTCTGCACACACTTAGATTCCATGGATACAATGGAGAAAATTTTGGTGGTTTTCTTCCCAAGTGGTCCAACAGTAAAAAACAAGTCTTTGAGGACAAACCATGCATGCACCCTTTGCAAATTGTATGGACATTATTCTCACCACTACCAAGACTTGGATGAGTTTTGAAATTCAATGAGTAATATTCAGAAACATTCCCTTGAATCAAATATCGCTGTTGTTGATAACATCCACCCTCATGTTCCTTCCTCAGATACCATGACTTTTTACATAATGTCCAGCTCCAAAGACCCTCCTATCTCTACAACCATTGATGCTCCCTCCGATCTGTCACATCATTGCTTCCACAATGATGAGGAGATACTCAAAGCCTTAACAAATCCTAAGTACCCTTGGGATGACATGCACCACAGCTTTTTATTCATTCCCAAAGAAAATGTGTCGTCATATGATCAGTTTTCCATTGAGACCAAGGATTTCATCCATGGGAAAGTTGACTGGTTCAAAGACCCCATTCTGGCACTTGATGCTTTTGAAGAGGGGAACATGGTGAATATGTCACCTACCATCAAGATCAATATTTCAACCAATCCATATATCGTTGAGGAGATCACACTGGGGGAATATTGCTACTCTGAAGAGGTCGCTTCCTACAAAGCATTTTTTCAAGAGTTCTGCAGTGTCTTTTCTTGGTCTTATACCAAGATACCTGGCCTGACATAGAACCTGTTTGTCAAAATCAACAACCCATCCATCCTTCCAGAGCTGTTGTGATCAAAGCAGAAATTAAGAAATTGTGCACATCTGGTTTCATCTATCCGATCACATACACCACTTGGTTCTCCAACCTTGTTCCCATGAACAAAAATAAGAAACCATTCACGTTTGTACAGAATTTCATAATTTGAATCTGTCTTTTCCCAAAGACAACTTCCCTACCCCGTTCATTGACGAGATCATTGATGTGTGTACCAAAAATGAGGTCTTTTCCTTTATGGACAGTTTTTCTGGATACAATCAAATTCAGATCCAGAAGGAAGATCGTTACAAGACCAATTTCACAACCCCTTGGGGAACATTTACCTACCAAGTGATTCCATTTGGACTAAAGAACGATGGAGACACCTTCCAGTGTGCCATGACGTATTTCTTCCATGACCTAGTACAGATTATATTGGTTTATCTTGATGAGCTCACTGCTCAACCATGAAAACTTGCTCAACACATAGACGAATAGTGACAAGTATTTATGCACTACTAGAAGTACAAAATCCACTTGAACCCCATCAAGTGCCATTTTTGTGTCGCAACAGGTCATCTGGTTGGGTTCATTATGTCCCATGAAGGGATAACAGTTGACCCTCTTAAAGTTTAATCTATTCTTAATCTCCCTTCACCATGAAATCTGTGCCAATTGTAGATTCCCCAAGGCAAGGCCAACTTCCTTTGATGCTTTGTACCAGAATACACAACAAAATACGATGATTTCTTGTGTATGCTTCATTCCAACATTTCATTCATTTTGGATCACTAGGCATGAGAATCATTTGATGCACTCAAACAATCTCTGTATTCTACACCATTACTTTTTTCACCCGACTTCAACCAAGACCTCATCCTTCATGTATCGACCTCGAAAAATTCCATTTCTGGAGTTTTTGTCCAGGAAAGCGATGCTCATCGAGAACACATGATTTATTACATTATCTAGAAACTGACAAGTCCCCCTCTACGATATTCACCTAAGGAGAAAATAGCCCTCTCCATTGTATTCTTGGTCTAGAAACTACACCACTACATTATCGCAAACCATACCTGAGTAGTGGTCAATTCCAACACAATGTGGTATCTCTTGAGCCACCGCCTCCTACAAGGCCATGCAACCAAATGGGTACTGGTGCTCTAGGAATTCGACTTGGAGTTTGTTTCCCCAAAAACCACCAAGGTACTAGCACTATCCGCACTAACGAAAGACCTGCCCCCATTGTCCACACCACCACCAATCAAGGTTGACCTTTCCGATGAGTTCTTATTCATCATCTCCATGGAAGACCGTTGGTATGGAGGAATTATCCTGTACTTTCCCAACCATAAGTTCGAGGTTTAGTTGAGTCATGAAGACAGATGGTGCATCCAACACCAAGACACTCTCCATCTCCTTATTGGAGATGTCCTTTACCATTGTGGCATCAAAACCATATTACATCGTTGCCTCACCCATGACAAGGCTATATCTGTACTTAACAACTTTCATAGTGGAACCTACGGTGTCTACCTCTCTGTTTTGGAGACTGCTCAAAAGATTCTATGTGTCGGCTATTTTTGGCATTCAATTTTTTCTGATTGCATCGATGCAGTAAAACACTGTCGCAAATGTTAGCTCTTTACCCCAAAAGCAAGGACTTCCCATGCACCTCTGCACCCCATAGTCACATTTGGTTCATTCCACAAGTGGGCAATCGACTTCATGACAATCACTCCCACCTCACTTGGTGACCATAAATACATTATTGTGGTTGTTGATTACATCAAAAAGTGGGCCGAGGCCATGCCCACGTTTGATTGCAAAGGAGAAATGGCAGCAAGATTCTTTTTTAACCATGTCATTTCACGATTTGGCATTCCCCAACAGATAGTCCCCAACCACGGTAAGCCTTTCGAATACACTATGTGGGAAGAAATCTCAACCATCTTTAAGTTTGAACATCATTTCTCATATTCCTACTACTCTCAGGGTAATTTCCAAGTCAAAGAAGTCAATAAAATCATCAAGACCATGCTTCAACGGATGGTGGGAAACCACAAAACCAATTGGTACCACATGCTATTTTCCACCCTATGGGCCTACCATGCTTCTACAAAGACCGCCACCGACTTCACCCCCTTCCACTTACTCCATGGCATTGAATCAAAACTCCCTATAGAGTGCCAAATCCCATCATTCTGCCTCATCATGGAATTTCTTCCTGTTACTTCGCCTTTGGAAGAACTCCTCCTCCAAGTGGAAAAAAGTGAAAGACTGCAGAGCTTCTCTCAAAGCCATCAAAGAATCCAAAACCTGTTCAAAGTCTCATTATGACTCCCATGTCCACCATTGCACCTTCAACGAAGGTGATATGGTCCTGGTTTATGACCAAGCCAATGATAAGTTGGGAAAAGGAAAGTTCAAGTCAATGTGGTACGACCTATATATCATTCACCATTGCCTTGGAATGGTGGCATACATTCTTGCTGACTCTAATGGACAACTCTTAGAGAACCCCCACAATGGGCTCTGCCTCAACAGATTTATGCATAACATCACCATAATGAGTCACTTGTAGCATAGTTTTATTGCTTTATTTGTTTTACATTGTTCTTGAAATGAGCCTTACACATTGCTTCCTTAATTGATCCATATGGATCCTACCTTGTGTCTCTACACTAGATTTGTTGACAAACCAAGGAGATGGTCTCCAAATATTTCCTTGGCTACACGGGTTCTCTACTCCACGTCACATGAGTTGATCCATATTGATGGAATTTGTGTGGGAATTGTAACTAACAACCAGGACGACTACAATGGCATCACTAGTCTCTTGGATGTTTCCCTCTAGTTGGATATTACTCACCTCGATGTCTTCTTACACTCCCAGCTTCTTGTCTCTCAGTTGAATAACTGCTATCAGGTACATGATCTTTTCCTTTTTAGAAAATTCATGTATACTAAACAGATGGTTAGAGAATTTGAATCCATTACATTCACACATGTTCCCAAAAACCTCAAGATTGTGGCAGGTAAAATGGCTAATGATATTCTAGAATGGAATATTCTTCACCGCATATAGGAAACATGTAGAAATTGCATCATGCATCAACATATAATCATGCATACATATGTAACATACATAATCTAGGCATTTTTTCATCATAAAAAGACTCACATATAAAAACCATAAAAGTGCATCGATGTGTGTAAAAAATATATATATATAAATCATATTTCATAATATTTCCAATACAAAATGAGAATCTACATAATCCTTCTTAGTAGGAATATACATAGTGGTACAAAAAATCCTAAGTGCACCAATGCACTAGGGGCAGCTCCACTAGCTGCTAATCACAGTTGGACTCATCATTAGAGGAAATTTCAATTTAAAATGGGCCTTCCAAAAATAATACTAATTCCATGTCATCATGTATTATCCAATCAAAATGATTTAAAATTAAAAAAGGAAGCACCTCTTAAACAATTTTTTAATATAAATTTGGGGATAGGTATCATAAAAAAACTACTTTTGTTTTCTTATTTTCGACATATCTCCCTATGTGTTTACTCAAATTTTGATCGAGAAAGCTTATTGTATGTGGAATTAAATTCCTCATCCAATGAGTACCCACTCGACATACTTTTGATGAGCCTCGCTACCCCAAAAACAAGAAATACCTGAAAAAATGTGATGATGACATCATCATCACATTTTTTCAGGTATTTCTTGTTTTTTGGGTAGTGGGGCTTGCCAAAAGTATGTCGAGTGGGTACTTGTTGGATGCGGAATTTAGTTTCACATCAAATGAGCTCTCTCGATCGAAATTTGAGTAAAAACACAAGGAGATATGTTGAAAATATGAACAAAAAAGTAGTTTTTTCTTTTCTTCCTCCAAAATTAATAAATATTATTTTATTATTTTAACTATTATTTTATTAATTTTCCTTNATCCTGCTCCTATGAATTTGTCTCCTCCTCAGATCCATCCTCAACCTCCTCCTCCTCCTCCTCCCCATAGTCCTCACCATTGTCCATAGGAACATCTCCCCATGCCCTTGCTTGGATATACTCGGCAACAACGACAATCTTCTTCATCATAGGAATCCACTCACAAGGAGCCTCGTAACAGGTAGAAATAAGGTCATCATCTAGATGTTTCCAACCATCATCTTTGACACCCTCCAGTATGCACTCCACATGCTATCAAAAATCAACCACAGGCTTTCACTTCCTCCTACAACCCTCTGCAGGTGTCTCCAACCCCTAGACTATACCCATCCACCACTAGTACCCAACTGGTGGGTGGGGACCATATTTTTCACACGCACATAACGATATCGTCAGTCTCGGTATGTCAAACATTTGACAACAAGCTAAGTACTCTATATATGAATGAAAACACATAAAACATCATGTGCATGTATCATCTAGTCCTGAGGCTTGGCGTGGAGGTCAGGGCATATTGGGTCCCCTTGATAATCCATCGTAGTATATGGGTGGTCCTAAATGACTACTGGGAGCTTCCTCAACTGATTTAACAGATCCTGAGTGAATAAGCGGTCCACTATGTTGCCTCCATACAATACTATAATCTCATACCACCTATGCATCCATGGGTCCCAAGGGCCGCCATCCTGCATTGCTTCATGTGGATGGAGGATCGGAACACTCTCAAAGAAGAAGGCACACAAAAAGGGAGCAAAGAAGACTTCCCCACCCATCGACCTAGCATGGTTCATGGCACATCGAACCGTGAATAAGTACATCTAGGCCCATCCAAAGTATTTCCCCCCCATGACACTCGCCACCATATGGAGCCGCCCCCAGATATCTTGTGGTTCCCAGATGAACCTAAGATCCACAACACCATCACTGCAACCACATTAGTCGAAAGACTATCAATGTCGCACATCAAAACATATGAGCCTCGTACATGAGTAGAGGCATAACAATTCCTCTTGTAGAGCTCCTCAAGTGTCTCCCCATGCGAGAGCTTTAGTGCCAGATCACCAATCACCCCCAACATCAGGATCCCAGTAAGGAAGTAGACATTAGGCAGTGTAATCTGGAGATGCTTCCCCTATATGATGAAGCACTCCCCTTGAACATCCCAGAAACTTACCAAGGTTTGAAGCAATAACTACTAACTGCAAGTACTTCATCAGAGACACTTGCGTGAACTTGAGTATCCCACAATGGCCTAGTGTATCTCACACACCTACATTTCTGTTTTCACACAACATCTCGGTGCATGTTTTCGCAATATCATTCCTGCCAAACTGGTGGATCCATCCCGCATAAGCACCAAACCTATGTTAGCCACAACTATCAGAAAAAACTCACCCCTGGGCCAGGTCACTCCTTGTTGACAAAAACTAGTGGCCAAGTCTCCCTTTTGGACCAAACATGAACGACTGAGTAACCTTTTTAGGACAAATAGAAGCGACCTCAAGTCACACCTTTCTGCTCGATAGGAGCAACCCAGTCACTTTTCTATGACCTGAAAGAGTGACCCAGTTGTTGGTTTGGCCTCAAAATGAGATACCTGGTGTGAAGAATCCCTAGAAAGGAATCCTAGGCTGCAGAGTGAGAAAAAGAACAAACGAAACCATTGGAAAATATAAGTTTGGCATGTACTATTACATGTAATTCGCGGCTCTTAAAATCACCAATCAAAATTGGATGAAATCAGCAAAAGAAGTCTTGGATCCCTCCTCTCCAACTCAGCACTGAATAGTAACAATGACACTTGTCAGGTGCCCCTCCCCTGTTTATATGCCTCAATACGTCTATTTTTCTTCCAAGCACTGTAGCGCCATCCAAAGTCCATATGGGACATCATTTGCTCCGTTGGTTTCAGTTTTCCTCCCTCTATCTTTTTATGAGACCATTGTCTCATTTTTTTACTTCATTTTCTGGACCACTTCTTGGAAGTCGCCTTGGTTTGCGTTTCTTTGGCATATAATTGTCTCCCGACTTGTACTTATCACCCTCTCATTTGAGTATTGAATATGTACTCTAATCTGTCCACCCCAAGTTGGTATGGTATGTTTACACATGATTTTTCGGACCTTTTTTTGCTAGTCACCTCGATTTTGGTGCCTTTTCGCAAACTTTCCCGTGCATGTATTGGTATGTTCAAGAGTCATCCACTCCATCCGTGCTGCAGGGTTGGTCACCTTTGACCACCTTTCACCGTCCCGCCATGGGGCACCATTAGTACCCCCTAGCTTGGCTGATCACAATGGAGTTTCTTTTCATCTCTTTTCTGACTCCTAAACAAATGAAAAGATCACCGAGCGCATTTGCTTCCTTTCCCACTTGTCAAAGTATTGGAAAGGGTTTCTACATAGTCTCGTTTATCTCCTTTTACAGATGGCATAGACTACAATATGAAAAGGACCACCTTAGCAAAATCAAGTTAGGAACATTGCCCTCTACATCCTTTTATGCTTCTCAGGGATTGTGACCGAAATCTACTCAAAAGATCATCGTGGGTTGTATTTAAGATCTTTTCTAGCTTGCTCATGAAGAAAATATTGCCGATAAAAATTGGTTTCGTTCATGCTCATAAAATTATTTGAATGATCATCCAGTTAGTACAAGTTTAACCTTTTTTGGCCTCATCAGACGACCAATGGTAAAGAAGTCTCCCATCCCATGAAAAGGATGGGAGAGATCTCCTATGTATAGTTTTATCCTTTTTTGGGCACATGAGACTATCAATGAAAAAGCTACCCCATTGGAGTCTTCTTCATGCTTTCAGACTGTCTAAAATTTAAAGCACCATCAAGAATTTACTTTCTCAATCTCGCTAAAAATCCATGAGATCATGCCACAACGGTGTCTTTAGGAACCACCGCATGTGTTAAAGTTTGGTAGCATTCCCCCCTTGGGTCGCCATTATTCAGAGTACTCTGCGATGTGTCTTCCTTGGATCCCATGAATATCAAACATAGTATATACCTCACCCCAATTATTTCCCATCTACAGTTACATTCTTGGTATAACACCTATTATCCCTCTCCCTTCAATCAGTCTCATTTACTACCAGGTTATCCCTGTCGTCATACTTTGAACAATGGAATATTGAGCCCATCGTACTCCTCCTGTCCCTATTCCCCCATCCAGTGTGTCAGTCCTCAACTTTCAGCACATCTTTGGTTATTTCCCTCACGCTTCTGGTCATGGAAACATCATTGCCTTGGTTAGTTGTAGGTCTCCCTCTATTGACGACAACACATATATTCCAGAGGATAGACCCAGAGGTCCCTATAACCCAAGTTCATTAACCCCATTGATGATTTCCTTCTACCACTTGATAGGAGTCCTTAGTACCTCTCGGGATGATTGTGTCTCATGTGCTCCACTTCATCTTCATCATAGCACCGTTGAGATTCGTACAGGGTATTGGTTCGTGTAGTATTTGGTCAAAGACCTTGGTTGTCACCTGAATCTAGAACATTGGTGACTCTATTAAGGGACCTAGATAGGTTCATGTCCCTTCTGATTTCTGGGTTGCATTGGAGATAGTGGACAGAAGCCCCCATAGGAGCGCTTCTGTATATATTCATGATTGATTCAGCATATCATACCTCAGAGACTCCACCTCTCCATTAGTGAGTCCTTACAATTATTTCAAACTTCCAGATCCAGCAGGTCATCAGTTGGGAACATATTGCATTCCATGAGAATGCCATGGGTTTGATGTATCAAGTAAATATATCACTATTGTGTTGAGCCTCTCATTGAGGAAACCATTATGTAACAACATTTGTACATGATCAGCTCTTGTGTTTGGGAGCCTTGATCATATTATATTTTTGACATTATTATGAGCATGAGTATGCCTTCCTCATCCATATGCATGTAACATATTCTCTCTATCTCACCCATTGATGTGAACCAACATTAATACAAAAACCAAAACCCACCATGTCCCGAACGAGGAAGCACTGCTTCTTCATAGGTTTCTCCATGATCCCCAAGATCCAATGATGTCCATCGACCATATGATGAGCTCCTTGCATCACACATCAGGGGGGAATCTGTTAACACAAAAAATTTCTCATATATCCTACACCACACAAATACATTCATTTCGTAACTCATCCTACCCCCACACCCATTTAACTTATGTTTTTCTCTCAAAAGCTCCAAAAATATCCTCAAAGGGCTTAAAAATCTCAAAAAGGAGACAAAACGCTCAAAAAGGGGCAAAGAAACAAGAGAAAAGGGATTAAAACCCTAGCCAAGGACTACAAACTCTAAAAGTTGAGAAAAACTATAAATAGAGGGGTGGGGGTCCCCATCACACAAATTCCTCTTCCTTCCCACCATTATTATTCTTGCATGAGTACCTTGAGAGACCTTCACTCTCAAGTTATTCATCCCCACAAATCCATTTCCTTGATTTTCTCATTCCCTCGTGTGTTGAGAAATCCTCCACACTATCCCAGCCTTTTGAGAGGCATTGTTCTAAGTTTGTTCATGGTGGCCCCCTTTTAAAACATATTGGAAGGTATATTTGTCTCAATCTATTTTTTTTAGTTTGTAGTTTGTATATGTTTCGTTAATTTTTATTCTAATAGTTTGCTACAACTCTTTTTATCCATAGACTCTACCCTTTTGTCCTATAGATGGAAGGGAGGTCCATCTGCACATGGCTAGGTATTTTTTCCAGCTACACCGAGGAAGAGTTTGGAGGGTGGATCTCCTCAAGGAAAATAATGTTAGACTCTCATTTTCTTGTGAAGGTTACTAAGGAGAGACCAAAACTCAAGAAAGTTTGGGCAAGGTCTGAATAATAACCATGTAGGCCACAAACTGCACATGGGTGGTTGGTTCAGAGTGATTTGTTTTTAATCATAGGTATGGTTGGTACATTGAAAACTAATGCATGATCACTATCGACTACGATGCACATGTGGGTATGAAGGATAGGAAAATCAAGAAAATGTTGTGTTGCATGGCCTTGGAAATCACATAGAGCACATGTAGGAGGAGGACATCGTTCTACTGTTTCTTTCAACATGTTTCCCCCAGTCTTTGTGGAGGGAGGGGGGGGGACATAACAGATAGAAGCGTTCATTTGTGTACCAAGAGGTGTGTGTGAAATCATCTCAATAGGTTTTATTTGATTTGACATGATTTGAGAAGTTGAGGGAGGGTTTGTTGGGTCTAGGTACCACACGGGAATACCCAAACTGAAGCCAAGAAGGTTTAGAGTAGTCATGGTGCGCTTACTCATGGTGTTGGAAGGTGGAAAGAGAAAGGGAATCATGTGGAAAGGGATTGAACCCCAATAATTTCTCGAGGTCTACAGTTGAGGTTCCGATGAGGTCAAAATTCTACTAAATGTGATAGTGCAATAATTCAACATTTCAGTCGATGAAGGAGGAGGTGGTAAGGACAAAAAGGTGTTAGTCATAGGAGCACTGGAAAATAATCCTAGGCAGCAACAAAAAATGAAGGTATGGACACATTGTTGATGGTATTATCGATAGTATGGAGGATGTGTTCTAGTGTGGGATGTCCCTTTGGATCATCGTATGTTATTTGGTCGATGGTCACGATCTTCCCATCATGGGGGAACATCAAGAGTCGAAAGAGGGTAGACGAAATGACTCCCACTACATACATATAACTACATTGTAGGAGGAGGTTGTAATTGAGTTGTATGTTGACAACCTCAATGTCATTCAACACTATTTTGTCGACTAAATCAATTGGGACATTCGTGAGGATGCCCTCGGGTTGAGCAACATGACCATCATAGGCGCAAAGAGTGGTGGAAGAAGGTTGAATTGTTGGGGATCCAAGTTTCTGCCAAACAAATGTTGACATAAAATAGGCGAATGCCCCGTCATCAATGATGCATCAAAGAATAACCAAATTCTGAATTGTGACCAAAACTTGGAAGGAAACAAATGATGGCATATGGGGTTCTCCTTGATCCAGGTCGAAGGTGATCAACCTAGAGTCAGAGGGATCGATGTAACCTAACATGGATAAAAATGATTTGCATTTCAAAAACAAGTTTTCAAACTTCCAGAGTTGACATGGCCAAGGGATACTGGGCCAAGTCCTCGACTATATTTTAGTTGAGTGTAGCTATGGCAGTGGAATTATTCATGATGTGACACAAAGGGAACCATAGGGACTTTGGAAGTCACATCCATAAGGGGTCTCGGCATGTGCAAAGACATATTTATAACAGTGGATGTACATGGTGTAGAGGGGTTAATGGTTTCCATGGTGGATCCATACTTGTTTCCTCGATTTTGTAGGTTGACATAACACGGTAGCATCATGAGGTGATGGACACCATGACCAATGGGTTGACCTGCATAAGTGGTTGCAAGAGTTTGTGGGACCAAGGGATGGGTTACAACAATTCCATGATTTGATAGGGGGTTATGGAGCACCATAGGTGGAGTACTTGGTGGTGATGGGTTTGGGGGAGCCAAAGCAACCCCATTAGGATTGCGTTGAGTATCGGTTTGGAGTAGCTAGAAGACCTGGTTCATATGAGGACACTGATGTGATTAATGTATGTAAGTGTTACAAATGACTCAAAAATGGTTCGTCTGTAATTGTGGGTTTTTCCCAGGTCTCGAGGGATGTTGGGGATTCTATGTAGAGTGTTGGATCGATTATTGTTCATAGGGTTGAGTTGCCGGCCACCTCCTTGAGGCTGTTTGGTACCTTGATTCCTACTGCTCTATCATCTTCCATGCCATTGTTTGATTTTTGGGTGGATTAATTAGGGAATTTTTTTTCATAGACCTGTCCTAGATGAAAACTAGGATTCGATCCAAGAGATGGATTCAGCTGCACAGGTGGTGAGTAATAGGAACAAACATTTGATGGGGCTGCAAATCCGACCATTTGGCCATTAGACAAGTGTTCCAAATAATTTGGTTTGTGAATGTGAGCAGCTAGTGTAGGAGGTGCATAGGAAGGTGTTGCTCTAGACTGAACCATTATGCATGAAAAGTTAGGGGTGTAACCTAGTTGGTAAACACTATCGATGTTACTGGATTGGGTTGCATTGAAGGAGAGGTTGTGTAAAAGTGAGGTTGCTAGGTAATAGAGCCAATGAATCCATCAACAACATGGGATTCCCCTGAAGTATCTCGACGTGAGGAGTGAGCATGGGGAGGATCAGATATAATGGTATACATATAACCCAATTGGGCATAGATTAGATCAAAATATTGTTCCTTTAGGATGGCTTCCTCCTTAGTTTATTGGAAATCACATGAAACTTCCTTCGCAATGGGGGGCAGTAAGGTTTTGAAAAATGAATATAATTAAATTTTATCATATAACTGGATCTTACATAAGATACAACAACATCACCATTCATGGATATGATATGTGATATGGGTAGTTGTGTTTTTTCTATAGGGTAATAGAATTTTCACATCCTCATGGGTCATCATATCGAAAGTGTAACTAGATATACTGGAGAAACATCGAGGCTAACAAGGAAAACATCGGGTAGGTGGCATGAGGTATTTCTATATGCCATTTGGATGCAACACTTGTGAGTGTGCAGTGGAATAACTACAATCGGACATAATCATCCACTATGATGTTAGATGCTATTAGATTCCTCTGTCATTATGTAATATTTACTTCGATGATGATCCATGCAACATATATTTGTATGTAGAGAATGTGAACCTTCCTTCTTCACGCACATAGTTTTATAATGTCAATATATAAACCATTTATTTGTTTGTATGCATGACGGTTCATTTCCATAACTGGTTTTTTCCAAGCCTTAAGAAAGACAAGGAGTCCAATCGTTGAGAAATCATGACTTTGTATAATGCACTTTCGTCATTTGGCTTGATTCGCACTTGTCATTTTCTATAACAAATTAGAGTTTCTACACTTCTGGTTCTGCATCATCGATTTCATGTGGCCTCTCTATTGATCATTGATATAAAATCAAACCAACTACTTATGCACTTTTCTTTCTTCAGAAAATAGGAGTTTTCACACTTCTGGTTCTACACCATTGATTTTCTCCAAGCTCTCTCTGATCATTGATATGCTAAAAAATCAGATATCGGATATGTGACTTTTAATGATATCATTCTATGATTTCTGTGTTTTGTCTTCCCCACATCCTTTTCTGCATAATCAATATGTGTCGTCAATTTATTTTGCAACAATTCCCTATTGTCAATTTTAGATCAGGTTTGGGATGCTGATCCTGGGTCTTGAATATTTTGTTAAGAAGATTCCATACTTTTTTGCTTCCAAAAATACTTCCGTGCCTTTGATTTCTTATGCACTCTTTCCTGACCATTAATGTTAGATATGGTGTGGGATGAGGATCTCAGGTTTTCAACATTTTTTTGATCAAGTTTCAGACTTTTCGCTTTTCGAATTTTGCTTGCAAAACTCTTTCAGCACCATCGATTCCTTGTGCACCCTTTTCCAACTGTCGATTTGAGATACGGTGTGGGATATGGACCTTGGGTCTTCAACATTTGTTTGAACAATTTCCTAATTTTCCGCTTTCCAACTTTCGCACTTCCCCGCTTCTGGATTTCGGATTTCGATATTAGAAAACCCATCTTCCAGCCTTAGTCCTTTCCTATTCTCTAGATTTCGGCTTTCCACTTTCTGAGTTCAGAAATCAGAAATATAACTTTTCTTATTCTTGAAATTTTGGACTTCTTCCTTTCCGATCCCACACTTCTACACTCCATCCGCACCATCGATTTCTTGTGCGGGTTCACTCTTGACTGTTGGATCTGTTCATCCGATTGCCTTTTAGACTTTTCATATTTTCTCTTAACCGTTGATTTCTTGTGCTAGATCACTCTTGACCATTGGATATGTTCAATATATTTTCTTTCAAACTTTTCTTTGATCGTTGATTTCTTGTGGAGGATCACTCTTGACCATCGGATGTTTAATAGATTTTCTTTCAACCTTTGCTTTGACCATTGATTTCTTGTGTGGGATCACTCCTAACCATTGTATCTCTACACACATCATGGATTCTTCCAAGTCCTCTGATTATCCTCTTCTCATCTGGATCATATGATTGGAACTATGTTACCATCAATGACAACCAAATCACACTCTGATATGTTTCCATATCACCGCAAAACCTCCAACGATCTCCCCTTTTGGCATTGATGGCAATCTTCAACTTCTGGATGCATGATCTACTATTAATCATCAATCTATTTATCATCTGTAGCAACCAAATTATCCCCCTTTGACATCAACATCAAAGAAAAAACTATAGCGAATATCCCCCTATCAAAGTGAACAAGTTATTAGGAATAAGCTATGACACCTAGCTTCTGGTGTAGGTACTCAAACTCTATCTTTGGTAAGGGTTTAGTGAATATATCAGTAGTTTGTTATGTAGAAGGACTAAAGTTCAGTTGAACTACTTTGTTTGTAATTTTCTCCCTTAAGAAGTGATACTTAATAGGTATCTGCTTGGTCTTGGAATGCAGGACTCCATTTTTGGGCATACTAATGGCGCTCATGTTATTACAGTGGAGATTAATCATGGGATCAACGTATTTTACCTCCAGGTCTTCCAAAGTCTGAATCATCAAGAGAATTTGTGTACAATATGTGGTAGCAACAATGTACTCATATTTTGTAGTGGATATAGATATTGAGCCTTTCTTCTTAGTCAGCCATGCAATTAAAGAATCACCTAAGAAGAATGCACCTCCACTTGTTCTCTTTGTTTCATCCAAATTTTTTTCCCAATCAGCATCTAGATATGTATTTAAATTAATATTTTGATTTCTAGAATACCATAGACCATACTTCATTATGACCTTCAAATATTTAAACATCCTCTTCACAGCCACTGAATGACTTCTCTTATGAGCAGACTGGAATCTTCCTACCATTCCAACAACTTGCATTATATCAGGATGAGATGTTATGATGTATAAGGGACTTCCTATCATTGACTGATATGTTTTTTGATCAACATAAGGTGAGGGATCATCCTTTCTAATTTTGCAACCAACAACCATGGGTGTACTGACAGGTGATGAATCTTCCATCCGAAATTTCATCTCCTTCAAATACTTCTCTTGGGAGAGAAATAAGCCTTCAAGACTCTAGATCATGTGAATACCAAGAAAGAATGATAGTTCTCCTGTAATTGACATATCAAAATTAGATTGGATGGCATCATCAAACCACTACACAAAAGAATCATTAGTGCATACAAATATATTCCTATCCACATATACGAAAACTACTAATAGATTATCACCTTCATATTTGATATACAGGTTACTGTCAAAAATACCTTTTTTGAAACCTTTTTCCTATAAATATCTATCTAGACTATGATACCAGGCTCTTGGTGCTTGTTTCAATCCATATAGATCTTTCTTAGTTTGTAGACATTGTCATGGCTCTCTGTCAGTTGGAGACCTTCAGGCTTCTCTATATAGACTTCTTCTTCTAGATTTCCATTGAGAAACGATGAGTTAAAATACATTTGATACACATTGAAGTTCTTATGAGTGGAATAGGAAAGAAACATTATGATAGATTCCAATATTTCTACTAGTGCAAAAGTTTCATCAAAATCTTGTCCCTCAACTTGGGCATACCCTTTATAGACCAATCAATCTTTATTTCTCACAATTTGTCCTTGTTCATTCATCTTGTTTTTAAATACCCATTTAGATACTATTACATTTTTATCTACAAGTCTAGGAACCAACTCCCAAGTATTATTTTTCTCAATATGATCAATCTCTTCATTCATGGATTTGACCCAATATTCATCCGTATTGGCCTCTGCAAAATTCTTAGCTTCCATCATAGATAGAAAGAAAATATGAGATTGTTCTGAGGATTTGATCAAATTTCTTCTTTCCTGCAGTCCTTTATTCTTGTCACCAATTATCTCACTTTCAAGATGATTCTTCTAAATTATTCTGGAAGGTGCTTTTGTTTTTGTCTGCTTCCTTGAATATGTCTAAGTATTTGCACTTTCATCATTTGACTCTGAATCTTCTTTTTTTGATTCTTGGACTTGTTATTCCTTAAATTCAACTGTATCTTCTATACTTGGTTCAAAAAAAATTATTTGAATATGTTTCCCAAGGATTCCTTCATCAATCTTAATGTCAATACAATAAACCATTTATGTCGCTTCTTATTATGACAAGTGTATCATTAACTATTTGCAACATATCCTAACAGCATACCTTCATCATCCCCGTCATCATATTTCCCAATATGTTCATCATTATTTTTTATATAACATTTAATTCCAAATACTTTAAAGTGTTTGATAGAAGAAGGTATTCCAAACCATAGTTCATAGAGAGTCTCGTCATTGTTTGGCCTTAGGTGAGATTTATTAAGAATATGGACAACTATGTGAATTGCCTCTACCCAGTATGTCTCAAAAATATTCCTTTCATTCATCATTGATCTTGCCATCTGTTGTACTTACATATTCTGTCTCTCAACAACTCCATTCTACTGTGGGGTCCCTGGAATAGTGTATTCTCTCTTAATTCCATGTTTATTACAAAAATCCATGAAGTATCCTGAACAAATCTTCCTGCCTCTATTAGATCTTACTTCCTTCACTCTTTTTCATGTTTGATTATTAGTGAGGGCCTTAATAATTTTGAACTTTTCAAGTGCCTCAAATTTTTCTTTCAGAAAATAAACCCATGTAAGTCTAGAATAACCATCAATGACCAACATAAAGTATCTTTCTCCTCTTCCTCCTTTTCTTGATGCTCCCCACATATCCATATGTACTAACTGAAGTTGTTTGTTTGTTGATGTGAATTTGTTGTATTTAAACTATGTGTGAGTTAGTTTTCCCATTTGACGGGTTTTACAAATAGATTCATATGGCTTTGATATCTTTCAAAGATCTCTTATTGCCCCATTTCTCACTAGTTTGATTATATGATCAAAGCTTAAATGTCCAAGTCTCCTATCCCAAATCCAATTTTCATAATACTTTCTTAGATGGCATTCTTTTTTTTATTCTTTCAATACATAGACATTGTTTTTAGTTCTTATACCTTTTGCAACCAACTGTCCTGAGGATACAAAGTTTATCTTGCAATATTTAGAAGTGAAAACAACTTCACATCCTTTGTCACAATCTTGACTAACACTAATAAGTTTGTGTTTTAGTCCATCTGCAAACAACACATCTCCTTGGGCTTTCCCTTTTTTATTATTCAACTTGACCATTCATTTTCCTTTGATCTTCCCTGGAGCATCATTTATAAAAGTTACATTTCCTTATTTATTTTAATTGAGAGACAGAAAATTACTTTTATCACCACTCATGTGTTTGGAACATCCATGGTCAATATTCCAAGGGACATTTTTTCTTTTGAACAAAAAGTATTAGGCCACATTTATTATTTTATTTCTTCTTTCAAATTTTATTACTTTTCGAAGAGTAATTCATTTTTGGGTATGTTTGGTAATACTTTAGATGAAATTTTGAAGTCTTGTGTCCAAATTTATGATAAACATAGCATTTTGGGTCATTCTATAGTAGATTAAAAGAATTGTTATTTCTATTATGAGTTATTCTCTTAGTTGTGAACTGAGTTGTATGATGTTCCTTTTTGTTTGTTGACTGTCTTATTCTATGTTGCAGCAATTGGATGTTCTTTGATTGTATATTTCTAAAATTAAATGCACAGTTACCGAATTTGTGACTAAAATTAGAGAAACAATAATAGTAACCATGGAAAACAATTTGGTACCTAACTCTTGGAGGTCTTTCATTTTATTGAATTTGTTTTTGAGCTATCCTTGGTTGACAATTCTGATCTAGATTTCTGATTCTGGTACTCGCTTCATTTCCTTTTGTTTGCATAGTATGTTCACACTTTTAATTATTGTTGCATGAACCTTATTCATAGCCAAGACCTATTTCTAACCATGGGGATCTTTGCTTGGTAAGAATGGTGTTCAATTCTTCTGAGGCTTTGATACTTGACAGGTTCTTGTGGTACATAGCTTGAAATTTCTCCAATTCCTTCCTGTCTATCACTACTTCTTCCAAATCTTCACGTCTCTTTTTCCCTTCAATTAATTGTTGTTTAAGAAGATGTTCTATTTTCTTTGCCTCTTTATTCAGGTCACTCCCTATATATTCATTTCCAAAACGTCTATGGCCATAAGCATGAAGTTATTCACTTCATCTTCATCAAATGAATCATTGTGTGTCTTTTCAGAAGATTCAAAATCATTTGCACACATGCTTTTCTTGCTTTGTTTATTCTCTTTATTGTATTTATTGAAAGTATAATTTTCATCATCATGAGAAGTCTTCCTCTTGTGCTTGTAGGGACATTTAGATGAAAAATGACCTATTTTACCACATTTAAAACATTTAAAGGCCATATTTCATTTTTATTTACCTGAACCTTTTTTCATCCTCCGTACAAATTTTGCCTCATCCACATCAATTTCAAAATCAGTGTTTTATCTCCTTTAAAGGAAGCTTATCCTGAGATGGATTTGTCTTTGCCAATCCTCATTTCATAGGCTATCAGAATAGGTAGGAGTTGATCAATAGGCAGAGCTTTGAGATCACTTAATTATTCTATTGTCGAGACCTTGGGATTAAATCTTTCAAGCATAGATCTAAAAATTTTCTAAACTAAGAATGTTTCATCAAATTTTTCACCAAGACCCTTCATGGCATTCAAATTCTCTTTTATTCTTAGGAAATATTTACTGACTATCTCATCCTCATTCATATTTATATATTCAAATTTTAGTCTATATGGATGTAGTTTTGCATCGTTTACTTTTTTGTTTCCTTCATAATTGTTTACAAGCTTATCCCACACCTCTTTCACAGATTCAAGATGCATTACTTTAACAAACTTAGCCTTTGCAAGACCATTCACAATAGAGTTCATTGCCTTCTCATTAAAACTAAATTCCATATTCTCAACTCTAGACACTAGAAAAAATGTATTTACATAGCCAATCTCTACTACATCCCAAACATCAGCTCCCAATGACATTATATAGGTTCTCATTCTAACTTTCCAAAAGGAAAAATTTGTTCCATCAAGTAGAGGAACTTTATTGGATGAAGTCCCTTCATAAATTGTAATATTTAATCTTATCAATCTACCTTTAGAAAAAAAGAAAGCTGCTCTGATACCAATTGTTGAAATTACTCAAATAACTAACAAGTGTGGGCTGAATCAGTTATTTCCAAAACTTAAACCATTTTTCAATGTTTAAACCTTTATTATTGATTACAGATTTATAGTGATCATAATGCCGCAAGTATAACATAATAGATGAGTATTTACTATTTACGCATAGATGATAGAGACATACAAATATCCATTTTATTTGAACACCTACTAAAAATAGGCTGCAACCTTTGTTTTACAAATTCCTTCTTGTAGAGAGAAACAACCCTCATTTTTATCTAGCAACAACTAAAATGGAATTCTCCAGCTACAACTAAGTGGAAGCACCAACTTCCACTGGTAGAGGCTCCAACTTGTACAAAGAAGAAAACATGTTCTTCCTAGCACTAACCTGCCACCCTTGTTCCTCAAGTTTAAACATGTTCAGTACAATATGTAGAAAAATAGATATAACAATGCATACCAAATTTGTTTTGATCTGCTCCTATATTTTCTTATGCATATTGGTTCCTCTCATTTTCTCTTTTATGTATATTCTTGAAAGAGACCAGATTCCTCTGTCATTCTGGAATCTTCACATCGACGATGATCCATGCACCAACTCTCTGTTTGTAGAGAACGCGAACCTTCCTTCATCACACATATCCTTCTATAAATTTCAATATGTAAACCCTTTACCTCTCTGTATGCCTAACGGTCCATTTCCATAACTGATCAAATTTTTTGATGCCTTAAGAGAGACAAGGAGTCTAGTCGTTGAGCAATCATGATCTTCTGCAATGTGTTTTCATCATTTGGATTCTTCTCTACTTGTCATTTTCTACAAAAATTTAGAGTTTCCACACTTCTGGATTTGCATTGTCAATTTCACGCAGCCTCTCTACTGACCGTTGATCTGAACTCTAACCAACTATTTCCACACTTTTCTTTCTTCTGCAAATAAGAGTTTTCGCACTTCTGGTTCCGTAGATCTGGTTCGATAGTACTACTTCCACACCAATCATTCTGCACCATTGATCTTCTTCAAGCTCTCTGTTACCATTGATCTGCTAAGAGAATAAGATATTGAATATGTGACTTTTCTTGATATCATTCCAATATTTACGTTTTCTATCTTCCATACATCCTTTTCTACATAATCAATCCGCACCATCAATTTATTTTGCAACATTTCTGTATCGACGATTTTAGATCAAGTGCGGGATGCGGATTCAAGGTATTCAATATTTTGTTAAGCAAATTCCATAATTTTTCTCTTTCCTCCTTTCGCTTCCAAAAATCCTTCTACGCCCTCGATCTCTTATGCACCCTTTCCTGACTATCGATATTAGATCCAATGCAGGATGTAGATATCAGGTTTTCAACTTTTGTTTGATAAACTCCCAGACTTTCCACTTTTTGAATTCCGCTTGAAAAACTATTTCCGCACTGTCAATTCCTTGTGCACCGTTTCCCGACCATCAATCTAAGATAAGGTACGATATGCAGACCTTGGGTTTTCAACATTTCTTTGAACAACTTCCTAACTTTCCACTTTCTGGCTTTCACACTTTTGCACTTTTGACTTTCGAAATTTGGGATCAAAAAACCCAACTTCCAGCCTTAGTCCTTTCCTTTTCTCTTTCTTTCCTCTTTCCAACTTCGGAAATCATAAATCTAACTTTTCTTATTCTTGAACTTTTGTACTTCTACCTTTTCGCTCCCACACTACTACACTCCTTCTGTGCCCTCGCTTTTTTGTGTGCGTTCACTCCTGACCGTCAGATCTGTTCATCCGATAACCTTTTAGAATTCGCATATTTTATCTTAACCATTGATTTCTTGTGCAGGATCATTCCTGACCGTCGGTTCTGTTTAATAGATTTTCCTTCAAGATTTTCCTTAGCCACTAATTTATTGTTTGGGATCACTCCTAACCATCAGATCTGTTCGATAGATTTTCTTTTAAACTTTTTTTTGGTTGTTGATTTATTGTGTGGGATCACTCTTAACCATCATATATCTACACACATCATGGATTATTCTGATTCCTCTACCTATCCTCTTCTCATCTGGATCATATGATTGGAACTACGTTTCCATCAATGACAACCAAATCACACTCTGATCTGTTTGCATATGACCGCAAAACCTCCAAAAAATAGGATTAGTCAATGGAATGGTAGGAATAGTTGTAACAATAGTGTGTGCAGTGGAAAAGGGACCGCTTCGACTAGGACCTGTCATTCTGGTGGAAGGGATACCTAGAATGATCGGTGGATTGGATGCAATCCCACTAGCAACCGCCCCCCATAAAATGGGTTAGGAGGTGTGCTAGCCATGGGGCTAGATGGGGTAGTGAACAAGGTAGGTTTATATTGATAGGAATCTAAACCATACTCAGAGGCAATATATGGCTCCAAAGGTGTTGAATGATGTCGAATATGGATCTGACAGTGACGGTTAAAAGAACAAAATTGAGGGGTATGAACATAATCCTATGCGAGTAGCATGGTTGAGCAATGATGACATAGTGGTGTGCTGTAAAATGAATGTGGGCGTAAGAGTGTCAAATGCAGGATCAAAGACGCAACTACAACTGAGTGTGCATAAGGAGAATGTATAACAAGATCTAAAACCAAAATGCAACAATGTGTTACAGCAGTTGATTCTACAACAAAGTGGTGAAAAACTTGACAAGAAACACTACCTAGAAAAAAATGATGCACTAACCTATGGGGTATGAGTGCAAGCAAACTCCTAGCTATAAGATGGAATACCCTCACAAACTGTATCCTCTGCAGGGTGATGAATTCCTAGTCAAACAATACAAAATGGAAGAACAATAGGCTAAGAGGATCCCACTCCCAAGAGGAATCTAAGGGAAACATCCGTAGATAGAAAGGAAACTAGGCTACCTCGTTCATGACACATCTAGAGTGGATTATTGGCACTTCATCCCTTTGTCTTGCGACACCCAGTATACTCTAGCATGCACGAGGAGGACTAAAGGGTTATCATTCGATACATAATGGAGTGCGGTATTCCACCCTAACTTCTGAAACCCCGTCGTTGTGGCTTACTCTCGCAGAGCGAGGCTCCATTTGACAGATTGGTCATGACCATGTCAACAAGTACAAGAGGATTTTGGTCCCCTAATGGACAACAACTATATCTCAAATGTATGTGACAGTTGATTCATTTTTGGATTCCTATCCCCAATGTCCTAACTTAACTACAAGATTGTTTTGGTCGTCAAATGAGGTTACAATGTTTTTATTAAGTTAATTTATTTGGGATACCTTGGGGTCATGAAAAAAGTGTTTTCCTTAGGGTGTGAGATGTGTGCAAGTGATTTCTATAAAAACCAACGATCTTATGGTAGAGACACAAAAATGAAGATAAATAACAGTAAATGGTAGTAAATATCATGCAAAATCACAACTAATTCTTCCAGAAATAAAACATACAGAAGTAAATGAACACATAAGGAACTTATCAAGATGTAGGAAACACAGATGGGGTTTGAACTACAAACCTTGACTAAATATTCTCACATACAAGGAAAAGAGGACCATAAAATGAACCAACGGGTTGTAATGGATCATATCTAGACAGAAACATAGACAAGGGGTCTGCAAAAAGGATCTCAACCACCGAAAAGGAGTGAAAAACTATAGGTCACACCTTTCAGTGGAACATGTGCGATCATGGTTGCATATAACTATGAATCAATAGAAGTCGTGACATAAAAAAAAATTGAAATAATCATGTCACACAAAAAAATGGTTTATACATTATGGGCCGCGCAAAACTAGCTCATAGTATCCATCAAGGTCTCTCTAAGAGTCGAGATAGCATGATCTAGAGTTTTGGTCTAGGCTGCACTTATCGAGGAAAAATGCATGACCTAGGTCGCTTTTATCAGGAAAAAATGTGCGACCTGGTCACATCTTTTTGTTGAATAAGTGTGATCTAGTCAGAACTGAGAATTTTTTGGAAAAAAAATTCTTCCTTAGGCCAGGGGGTAGGCACCATGGCAAGACAAGTTCAGATCTTCTACGAGGGGGTCATATGTGTGATATCTGTAGGTAGACAAGGATAGAAAACCTGTAAACACACCTACAAAAAAAAAGGTCCACAGGATCGACTGAGTGGAGTCACGAAAACTGTAGTGGGGATTTCTCCCCTACCACATGCAAAAGAACCTACCTTGGGTCATCCATATCATAGGGTAGAGTTCAATGGTTTAAAGGATTACTCTAATTTGACTAGCAATAATAAATGATGGAAATAATAAGAATATTTTTTATTTTTTAGATATATTCTACTAACTAATGCGAAACAAGAACAAAAAGTACCTTTCTTTTGAAGTTGGTCCATTGTAGCCATCTAAGGAAATGGTCTCGGAGCTTCATTGTTTGGGTCTTTAGTATATTCCATTAGTGGTTTTTCAAGTAGGGGGAATGGATCCAAATGGGTATGTAGAAAGATCAACATATACCGTGGGAAATCATATGGCGAAAAGTAATGCCATGTAATGTTTGTGGGGAGACCTTCACAATGGATTTATATGATGATCCAAGGTTTCTTGAACCATTGCATTTTATTATGCAAGGTATTTATCTATGGTTTTTGACCCATTCTCATTTTTAGGATTTTTTTTTCCTTTTTGCATAGAGTAGGGATAAATCACAATAAATGCTTAACTTCCCTTCATTTCTGGGGAAGGAATAATAATGTTTTAGACCGTATTTAGTGGAATTTTAATTGTGAAGATAAAAATCGAGGAAACAATGGAGGGAATATGATGTATGACTATGGTTTAGACCATGCGGAGATAGGTGAACAATTTTATGTGTTAACAAACACGATAAGGAGGATTGCAACTGTACCTTTCTTGAATACTCGAGTACCTGGACGACACGTAGTTAGTAGCTCCTCAACTGTTGTTATCGGTTTATTACTTAAAAAGTAAAACGAAAATAATTTTTTTAGTTGGTATCTACTCCTCGAAGGAATCTCCCGATATACACAAGGTACATGGGAGCTCAAATCCATGTTAGTGTTTTCTAATGCACAACCGTTCAAAATGGACCTTCTGATATACTATCGAGTATGTGATTAAATTTTTGATATACCTCGTAGGTACATGAAAATCCATTCAATATAATAATTGGTAAGTGGAAGAACCGCACCATCCCTGAGATGTAGTGCAGGAAAAGAACAACAAATCCTATGTTTATAGACATATAAACACGTCTTCTAACCTATTAGTGAAATTAATAAGAATATTTAACTTAAGATACCATTCAATTTTATCTAAATGGTTAGTGAATGTTTGTGGAATGTGAGGTAGTTGCAAGATTAAATTATTTAAATTCTTGTGCAATTTTGCTTTTGATGAAATCTATCTAGAGTAAGGGGTAAAGTTCTTCCTTTTCAAATTACGAAATGAAAACCATGTGATCCAAACAACTCATTCCTCAAACTTCAAATACTTTGAAAGAAGAAAAAAATCTAAAGTTAACATTTAAAAGATCCCTAATGTAAAAAGGAAAAGGATCCTTAATGCACAAATGCCTATTTTTCTTAATCAAGATTGAAAAATAAAACACTTCTATTCATTTAATCAAACCAAAAGAAAGAAATCTAACATTTACCTATTCGATTTCAAACTTCTATTGAGACAAATTTTCAATATCTAAACATAGAAAAAACATCTAAGACAAACACATATTATAAGATATGTCAATGAGAAGAAAAACATATTGACCAAGCCCAAAAATAAAGGAAAAATGTCAAGACAAAAATTCCTAGAGTTGGAGATGGCCTACCTCGGCTCACTATGCAAAGTAGGACCACGACGTCATGCCATAGCCACCCCTCTTTGCCTCTTTGTCAACAACGACATTGGTGCTTTCAGACTCTTGGAAGAAGGAACTAGTGACATTTTTTAACAATGGACAATAGGAATCAGGGGCAGTCCGACACTCTTTCAAATACACCTGGGTTTTTCGATGGATCTGGAAATCGAAAGAAACAAATAAAATTCAGAATAATCAACAGTAAATCAAACTTGAATTTTTGTAAGTACCAATACACAGGAAAGAAGGAAAATAAAGGTGAAATAAGTTGTATTACAAATCTTATATCCTTGAAATAGAGAGAAAAAACTTTGTAAGCTTGTAATCAAAAGAGAAATAAAAAATCATAGGCTTGATTAGTAATATCCCAAGTATGGTTGTAAGTTTTGTTACCGGAAATTATCAATTAGTGCAGACAAAGATTGTTTCCCTATTCCACATGGGGCATATCTAGAACAAAAAGCCACATCGATGCATCATTTACATAGATATTTGAACTACTTGAATGTCAAGATTTCCTTACCTTAATGTCGAAGGTTTTCCATTCTTTATGGATTCTTTTTTGGTCATCTCTACCTACAAAGAATGTGAATAACAAGACAAAGAAATGAAATCGACAAGATAATTAAAAGATCTATACTAATAGTGAGGGAGAAAAGTAATGAACAATTTTTATTGAAACAAATCGTTCATGGAAAAGGAGAACATGTTTGTATTAATAACATAAGAGAAATAAGTTACAACCAAATCCTTGATGTTGAAGCTTCATTCTCATGATGATTTTGAAATCACTTTCATACAGACACACTATAAAATTTGCAAGCCTTACTCGCAACTACATTATTTTCCTCATATACAAACATTGATTCCAAAAGCATAAGGGTGCTCTCTTGGTTCTCTTTTCCTCCCTTTACATGGTCCATGAAGCTTGCATATACATGCCAAGGGAAGATCAAAGGGGTTGAGATAATTTGGGAGGAAGGTGAGGAATGATCCCTAAAGGCTAGGGGCATTAATGCCACCTATTCCAAGTCGTTTGGATCAACCTCCATGACTACTTTCATCTAGAAGGTTCTTGAAATAATTTTTTTAGCTTTTTGATAGTGCTGATGCTCCTTGTACATGGGAAAGTTCCACCAATGCTCTTTGACTCGAGGAAAACAGTAGCATTGCTGCACTATGTCAACAAGAAAAAGGCATCAGGTAGGTCATATGGGCTCTGTCAAAAGACAAGGTGCATTAGAAATCATAGAACTGGAGAAAAAGATTTAAAAATTATGCCTTATCCATGTCACTTCAAGGGATTGAGCACAGAAACCAATTTCATATGTAACATACTTATGAAGTTTTTTCTAGGCATTGAAGTCCAAGATTCTAAAAGTCACATTTTTTATGTCATAGTCGAAGTATGCAATTGTAGTTTTAGAAATATTCAATATGTCTAATTGTAAGAAAACCCCTACACAAGTAATAACATGTTAAAAATTGAGCAAGGATGATGATGGATCAACTATAAATCATATAATTTTTAAGAGGCTTGTTGGTAGCCTTATATATTTAACTACAATAAGACCTAACATCATGTATGGATTAAATATGATCTCAAGATTCAAGGAGTCCCAAAAACACTCTCATTTGCAAGAATGAAAGACAATTACAAGGTATGTAAGTGGTACAAAGGATCTTGGAATTATGTATTGAACCTTAGAAAATTTCAAACTCATTAGATACACTTATAGTGACAATGGAGGAAACAAAGTTGAAAGGAAAAACACATATGGATACACATTTCATTTTGGTACAGGTGTTGGGTTTAGGGATTCAAATAAAAAACCCATTGTAACTCTTTGTTCTGTAGAAGCCAAGAACATCATAGCTACAAGTGTTGCATGTCAAGTCATTTGGATGCAGAGAATTTTAAGTGAACCAACAAGAACCAACGAACATTTTATGCAACAACAGTTTATCCATTGCATTGTCAAAGAATCGTATGTTCCACAAGAGATCCAAGAACATTGACAGAAGGTATCATTCCATAAGAGAATTAGTGAACACCAAATAATTTTTTTTAGAATTTTGCACGTTTGAAGATCAACTAGAAAACATCTTTATAAAACCATTTGAAATGGATACATTCTAGTATCTACGAAGTTATTTAGGAATGGCAAGTTCTTCTTAGTGAATTCTTTCGTGAACAGAGCAAGTTTATGCTTTAAAATATTTTGTAAATTTTTTGTTTGAAGATCCCAATATGGTCATAATTAAGGGGGATTGTTGGAACAATTAATTACTCACTAATCTACATATTTTCTTTTTCAATTCTCTCATAGTTTGTAGAAGTACATTGTTGTCATATAATATGTCGAGAAGACGATTTCATGCCTCTCCATATTTAAAGAGTCGAATTGAATTTATGAAGTTAGTTTTTTAGGGACAAATTTGTTATAGTCTTTAACGTAAGTTGGTATCTTCCAAGAGAAGCAAATTTTAGTCTTTGTGTATGAAGAAGAAGAAAAATGAAAAATAGTGAGGAGCATCTGGGAGAGGAACATAGTAAGAATAAAAGGAGAATAACATAAACCTTGAGAAGAGTTCGAGAGCTCAAGCTCATTTTTTCGGAAAGTGTTGAGAGCCGAAGCTTTGTAAAAGGTGAAATGTCCTTGCAAATTTCCAAGTTTGTAATTGCGGTTGTGGTTCTTCTGTTGTGTCTCGATAATATATAATTTCATAGTTTATGGCTCATTTCATGTCTTATTTATTCCGCACATATTCTAGAGAATTAATTGAGTAAATGTTGTTTACAGTTACCATTTAGTAAAATACACAAAGAACCCACATATATTCCAGTGTAAAAGTTTGAGTTTTTATTTGCAGAGTGCTCAACACAAGTCTTCCTTAATATTTGTTTATATGATACTATGATTCTATTGGAATATAGTTGTGTCAAGGTTTATCCTAAGTTACAAGTCAGTGAAAAGTGGTTTTCATAGTATAAGTCTTTAGACTAAGAAATATTTTTTTATAAAGTTCCACTAAAAGTGTTCTAGTCACAACCAAAAGTGTGTCGTGGGTAAATCCTATCACCGTAAAGGTCTGTAGAAGTCAAGTCGGTGTCTATCAGTATAAAAAGTGTGTCAGGACAAAAGTATGTAAAGTTTGTAGGAGACTTGCAGTAAATTTTGGTCGTAGTACAAATTCATGGCAGTCAATCTTCGTTGCAGCGATCGCAAGTTAATTCGTCGAAACAAAATGTGTGGTTTCTAAAGGCACTTTGTCAGAGGCACAAAATCCACATTGTTTATTTAGGCTCCCTCTTGCACTACCGGCATTTCCAAAACTACAAAAATTTGGATGGCAGATTCGCTCCCTCATGCACCGCCAACAACCTTAAAACTCTTGAATCTGGATGCCTACTTATTATCAAACGAAATAACACCACCCCCGTCTAGTGTCCACCCACATTGTTAATATCTCAAATATTCCTAGTTCCTTCCCCAACAAGACAATTTCATCGGAATCAAAGAGTGGCGTGATCCTTGGTTCAAAACTTAGACAAATTTCTCCAAGGTTTACATAAGTGACAATGAGATATGTCTCAAGTGTTATCCATCAATGTCCACCATTATGCAAAAATTATTCAACATTTAATGATCTACCTAACCGGCTAATAGATTAAATATCAACACTTGCCAATTCGCCTCATGGGTGAGCTGAATTCAGCCTAGACTTCAGCCTTTTAGTCCTATCCCTAGGTAATCTAGGCCCTCCTCTAAAATATATTAATGAATTTTTCAGAAAATAGTTGAACAACAAAATAACGTTTTATTAAAAATTTTAAAGTTCTAACAAAACACAAAAATGCCTAAAAACGAGCAAATGCCCCTCAAATTCTAACTCTAGTTAAATCTCAACCTTCTTCCTCCAATGAAAAATGATCTTTCCTTACAATGAAGAAACTATGAATAATATACTAATAACTTTTTTCACATCTAAAATAATAGTTTTTCTTCTTATTCTTTATTTATAATAATTAGAGATTTCTATATTATAGATTACAATATGCATCATTACAATATCTTTAATTATCCTCAAATATATATTTTCAACTTATATTTAATTGATTATTGCGTATACATTTATGTCTTGGCATGGCAAATGTATTACAATCTCTTTTCCTTAAAATTTAAGGTGTCATCATTGTATATAAGCACTATACAAATTTTATATCAAATTTTCAAAATAAATGGTCCATGCTTCCACATATCATCATTAACGTCCCAAGTTACTATGAGGTGGCCCATTGGACCTTCACAAATTGTTTTGTTCTTCAAGATTAAAACCTTTAATTATTATACAGGCATAACTTTCCCATACCTCTTTCCATTTCATTTTATTAGTCTTAATAAAATAATCCCTAAATTGAAGGGAGTTACTTTTGCTATAGAGCCTTAAATTAAACATCTTCCTAAATTATTCGGATACAATAGTTTCCTTAAATTGGTTGGAAATGGGAGAAGCTAGATTGGTTCGATGCAGTATGTTTAGATTTCTTAGCACGACATTTATTTGAAATAAAAATAATAAAAATTCTTAAACAAAAAAATATAGAAATTTTTACTGTGAAAGTAAATTTATAAGAAAAGAATGATGTTATTTTCTGAAGGAAAAAAAACTAAAGTTTAATGACTTTGATAAATTAATACAATGGGTATAATACATGATTGTGAATCAAACTGTAAAGAAATACTTGTGGAAAGTAGCTGGAAATGTTTCTGGAATTAATGACCACAACTACAACTATTATAGTTTTTACCTTGAAATAAACTTGAACGAAGAATAAGTTTGGCATTCACAAATATTGTTACCAGAAATGAAAAACAAATATGTTATATCTTATTAGAATGAGACTGGTTTGATTTTTTTCTTTATCATATAAATTATTCCTTCGAAGTCAAGATTATCTATGCACCGAGAAGGATGATAAATCAATCACAACCCACGTAAGAAGTATAAATCTTGTAAAATCCTTCGTACACAAAAGTCATACCTACCTACCTTTTTGCTGTAATTGCAAATCTTGTAATGTTATTAGCTTATGTTAGATGAGACATTTTCCGGAATATTTTTGTAACTAAAATTTTTATATTTTTAACTAAAAACTTTAGCACTTTATTTTTATAGAAAATTAGCATAATCATTTAATTTGTAGTTATTGAATATTTGTAAGTTACAAATTAAGTGGTACTAATAAGTTATCAGTTAGTTTTTTTTTTCTTTCTTCTAGTTAATTGAATTATCTCTCACAAGCTGCTATTTATCTATACATTAGATATCAGTTATCCATGCATAAGCCACCTCTCATCATTGCATTATTTGTATATTCTTTTTTTAATAATTATTTATTTTGAATTTGTCCTCATTACCATAAAATCAATTTGAAGAGTACACATATCTTATAATGTTGCAATCTAAAAAATAAATAAACTCTTATTTACACATAAAATGTCAAATAAAAACACTTATCTATATAATAATAAAAACATTAACTTGTAAAATATTTTTATTAAAATTTTAGATGCCACACTTTCATAAAAAAAATGAAACCATTGACTGTATAAATAATGGAACTTTGGAATTCTCAGTACAATTGAAATTTTGTATTTAATACATTAATATCAGGCTAACATTTGTTGTGTAATGGAAGTTTGGGAGTTAAGGTTTTTGGAATAAAAAATTCATTACAATGAGTGCGCGGTGGTTTTCTTTGTGGGTGGTGGTTTTTTTTAGCTCTTTATGGGGCTTTATCTTGAATGTATCTGCCAGCTTTAAGGTTGGGTATATATGTGTTAATGGACTTTTGTGCCATTGTTGAATGTAAATAAAGCTATTTACGAATTTTTTTCCTTGGACAAAAAAAAGAAAGGTAACATTAGTTAATATTTATGATGCTTATTTTTTATATTGTTTCATATTGGATTTATAATGTTTGGGAGTTTTCAAAATGAGAGTTTAAAGAATTTAATTTTATTAAATTTGATTTGGATTTTTTATTTGAATAAAAAATGCATTTTCATAATAAGTTATGATAAAAATAAATATTAATTTTAACAACACAAAAATGTGATTTATTAAAAAAGTTCTTATTTAAAATTGTATTATTGAAATTTATATCTTATTAAAAAGTACCAAATTACTATTTATTGAAATATGGAAACTATCACCCATCCTTTATCATTCTCAAGCTTTCATATATTGTTATAGCCGAGTTTACCTCCCCTGGTAGATCACACATTTATGGCCTTCTATGTCCCTCTGCAGACTCTTTGGACCCAATGGACTTATATTATACTTTGATGTTCCAATATCACCATGAAAAATCACCTCTTTATACCTATACGCGACATTTAAATCCATACTCACATGTATACGCACCTTTTGACCTCAAACCCACGTACATCGGGATGTGTGCATAAAGACAAATATTTTTGGAGTTTTCCTCATATGATTTCGAATATCTTGTCTCTTGGCCTTCCATATGCCTTGAGGACGCCGGATTTGACCCTCCATTACCTCTTTGGAGTGCTATATATTGAGCCTCTTAGTTACATTGAAGGAGGATAAATTGAAGAGTAAGGAAACCATAGTCCATTGTTGCCTGAGTTTTTCTTATACTTGAGTCTGCATCCCTTTGTCCCCTGGAGCACATAGTGTTCTTCCCAAGCTTGCCTTCGGTTTGTGAGCTTGTTATCGATAGATGGAAGACTGAAGTGGTGGAGGCCCAAGTGGAGGACTCACTTTCTTCGGTTCGCAAAAGTGCTGACAGAGTTTGTCACTATTATATCTTTGATTTATTAATAGAAATATCTTTTCTGATCCAATTCATGTGCATTTGATTATGAATATTGAATCCATCGATGTATTTACTTTGCTTATACATGGTTGTCTTAAGTAGGCGTGCGTTTACAACCTTCATTGACCAATGTTGCAGAGTATAGTGTCATTATTGAGTTATTGCGTGATTCCATTTCACATGGTATTCACTCTCTTGAGGTACATCTTTATTCATAGTTAGCAGTCTCACAACCAAATGGATTGTATCATGTTAGGGATCCAACTTTGTTATGAAGGTTCTTGCATGTCAAGATGCTAGAACGACAATTTGAGAGCATAACATACATCCATATTACAAGAAATTTTAATCAAGTTGTTGATTCATATGCTAATTATGTACTAGATTGGCATTTGTTTCACAGAATATAAGGCATTCACAAACACATTTACACATGTAAATAAAATGGTAACTGATCATCATAGGTATTTTTCATTAAAATATATGTCCAAATTGTGGTGTCATAATACATAAGTGTCATACACAAAAATGGGGCTTCCGGGCCACCAAAATATACTACACGGTCATACAACAAAAAATACACCCCAACCTCTAAGCCTGTGGGGGAGGAGGGTGATGATCATGGTACAAAAATATGGCTCTATCTAGCTAGCGAAATGAAAGAGCCCATGGCCATGGTACTTGAACCACCTGGCACTGCATGGCCTCAAGCAAGTCCTTGACTTGTGCCATGGGAACTCTATGTGTCAATTGAACAAAGTTTGTGTGAATTCTTTGGAGTGTATCTTGTGCATCCACACCCATGATCTCATCTCCTCTTCCCCTACGTCATTGACAAGGGAAACCATCTGGCCGTCGTAGTACGAAATCTCCATGTACATAAGTGAGTATCACTATATGTCATCACACCAAAATCATCTCTTTTTGATTCCATAAATAAAAAAACAAAAAAATAATAATAATTCAAAAAACAAGTTTGAGTCAGGATTGGTTACCTATCTCCCCATATCCATATCTTGGTGGAATGAGCATGTCTGGCTCCCCACGGAATTCTATCCCCTCGTATGGGTAGTCATCTATGGTGATTATTTTTCTGCGCCACTAGAGGAAGAAGTCTGTTGGGTACGAGTTGGTCACTCGCCCCCCCTCCTAGTCTCTGAATGACATTGGCCCAATGTATCTGATCCGGATCCTGAGCACGATGTGGGGAAATCTCAACTCTTAGGGTTATCCCCGGCACACACTCAAAAAAGAAATCAATCAAGACTCTTCCAAAACAAAAGTTCCTTATTCTGCCCATCTTGTAGTCTATAAGCTGCTGCTTCATGTTTGTCAATAGTGAGGTACTATCATCGTATATAGTAGGTAGCATACACTCCACCACATAGAAAATCAAAGACCATGAATCCTGGTGGATGGATGCCAACCCCACTATCCTTCCAAGTTCCAATAGTATGGCCTTTAGTCCTAGGCTTCGGATCGAGTTTGTTGGGATTTTCCTCCCATCCCTTACCATATATGGGAGGCAATAAAAAACATTGTACTCCTCTATGTTCAATCCACCTCCTATCCCATGAGCTCGTAGGTTTACCACTTCCCCTCTACAAGATAGTACTGTAATGAAATATATATCCTCAACCTCAAGGCTGAGGGGTCGAGCTAGAATTTATCTGAGTTAGGATCCCAATAGTATACTAGCATTTGGAGTAGCCTTAGTTTTTCCCTCAAGTGTCCAAGGCACCGAAACTTATAGAAACCATAATCCCTCAAATATTGTTGAGCCAATAGATCAGCTTCCATGTCCCTATCAACATCCTCATGCTCACGTTCTCTCCACTCAAGAACCATCCTACACAAGAATTTCCAAGTTTCATTAGTTTTTTACCTTGATTTTTTATTTGCGGCCCTATACGCAGCTGTTTTCATAACAACCATGTACATATGTGGGTATCACGGTGTTTTCTACATATGTCTAGCACTATATACGAAAAAACACCCGATTTCCATGTGGGACAAAACCACCTTCTTTAATATGGGCCAAGATAAAAAATATTTACAATCAAATTTAAAAATGAAAGCATGAAAATGGAAGAGTGGGGCATGATGATCTACCTGAACTAGACGTTGTGTGACTTCATCGATAGATGCTCCCGGAATCAACTTTTGAAGTTTTGAGTCCAAAAACACTATGTTAGGTAAATTTTCAAATGGTATGGAAATTTTTTTTTCACTATTTTATAGAAAAAAATTGAAACTTTTACCCACTTTCTATAGTCTGGCATAATATTGTGTTGTAGGGACCCATTTTGAGCACGTTTTGACTGAGTCTTTGATCCATTTGTGTTTATCATAGGTATAATGTCTGAACTGGCATATAGTTTAGGATCTCATATCCACTTGCATTTTGCATGACCTTATGACTGTTTCATCTTAACGTTAGGTATGAACCCATTCCACAATATCATGAAACCTTCATGTTGTTGTTAGAAGTGGTATTGTGCAAATGGTAGAGCTTTCCTATACATGGGGTACCCTAGTTAAATCCTATTTTTCATTTGGTACCCATGCTGATATGCCTCATTTAGGTTGTGGGAGTCCCTTTTTAGTCCCGCCATTTCCTTGAGAAAGAACTTTATACTTCTCTTGAACTTTATGCTAGCGATTTCCCAGAGGGACTCCCTTGTATATATCAAGTTGTAATTGCATTTCATTAGTTTTTTTTTCCTTATTGATCCTTATGCAAAATCCTTGCTTCAGAGTTATAAGCCATATAGTCCGAGCTTGTCTCATGTCTATCCAAGCATATCCTTTTATATATCCTTTGCAGCTTGATCACCCCTTTACCGAGAGGAGACCTTCCCTTGAGTGTTGTTATCCTACACATGTTTCCTTGCATTGAGCATAGGTATGTCCCACTGCCTCGAACTAGTTTTCCTGTCCCTGACACTCGTCTCCTCCTATATATGTACTATAAAGAACTTGTATTCTTTTTCAACCTTTTCAAGTTATCTGAAAAATTCCCAAAAAATTAAAAAACATAAAAATTCAGACGAGAAAAGACGTTATATTTTCCGGCAGTCGAGTTGTGTCACCTTTGAACCTAGCACTGTTTATCACATATGTTGGTTGGGTTATTAGTTTGACTTTAGTAGTTGTACTCTTTACTCTGAGTTTATCTCCATCGACTGGTTACGCTTCCAGTGCCCATGGAGCCTTTGTTGATGCCTCATGTGTCACAGAGATGTCCAAGTTTGCATATCGAGTCCATGCTTCCTACATTTACTCACCACTTTCCTTATGCTCTTGTTCGAAGGAAGTGGAATCCTAATTCGGCCATTCGTCAAGTATCTTGACTTTTCATGTCGGCCATTCCCGATACTGTTACTAGTTCGTGCACATCTTGATTGAATTCTTTCACATTATACAACTTTGTTGAGTGCCTCTTGTTAGTTCATGGGGGATACTTTAATTTCCTTCTTCCAATGCATTCCATTCCATCGACATAAGATCATTTATTATGGAATAGGATTCTAGAGTCCTTTGAGTGCCTTGAGACATACAGTCATCCGTGGTAGGTTCTCTCGGCATCGACATTTTTGGGAACACGTCAATGTCCCCTGATCGATGGATTGTTTCAGGTGTTCTACCTCAACACATTTATTCACATTTATTCGATTGCACTCTATACCTTGATTCTCATTTTCATTATCGGCGGGTGATCTCGCGTCTATTAACAATATACATCAATGACCGGTAATTAAAAGATGGACTATTTTGTTCAACCTTGACACATCTATTCACATACTAGGACATGTACTCTTATCCACAACTTCTCCAAAAAAAATTGCAACCCACTCATTTTTACAAGATCATTCCTTTCGCAAACATACAAACTATATGATATAAATGGGTTTCTTTTTTATGAACATCTCTAATGATACTACTTCATAATCATAAATATCACATTTTGTAATCACATATAAGCGCAATTCATATTCTTCATTCAAACCTCATCATAAATTTTTTTAATCAAAATAGAAAATTCATAACACTTTCTAAAAAGTCTTTAATAAAGTGACAAGAATCCACAAAAGAAAACAATAATATACTTGAAATCTTAACATAAGAGAACAGATCTCCATCTTCTCCTCGTCTCATTGAATGGGAATGGTTTGTGGATTAAGTTTATTCTTTTATTTATAATAAAGACAACTCCAAATATTTAATCCGCGCCTTAATGAGATTGGTTTGAGTTTTTTCTTTATCATATAAATCCATCTTTTGAAGTCAAGATTATCTATGCACCGAGAAGGATGATAAATCAATCACAACCCACTTGAGAAGTATAAATCTTGTAAAATCCTTCGTACACAGAAGTCATACCTACCTACCTCTTTGCTGTAATTGCAAATCTTGTAATGTTATTAGCTTATGTTAGATGAGACATTTTCCGAAATATTTTTGCAACTAAATTTTTTATATTTTTAACTAAAAAGTTTAGCACTTTATTTTTATAGAAAATTAGCATAATCATTTAATTTGTAGCTATTAAATATCTACAAGTTACAAATTAAGTAGTACTGATAAGTTATCAGTTAGTTATTTTTTTTCTTCTACTTAATTGAATTATCTCTGACAAACTGCTAGTTATCTATACATTAGATATCAGTTATCCATGCATAAGCCACCTCTCATCCATGCATTATTTGTATAATCTTTTTTTTAATAATTATTTATTTTGAATTTGTCTTCATTACCATAAAATCAATTTGAAGAGTACACATGTCTTATAATGCTGCAATCTAAAAAAATAAATAAACTCTTACTTACACTAAAATCTCAAATAAAAACACTTACCTATATAATAATAAAAACATTAAGTTATAAAATATTTTTATTAAAATTTTAGGTGCCACACTTTCATAAAAATAATGAAACCATTGACTCTATAAATAATGGAACTTCAAAATTCTCAATACAATTGAAATTTTGTATTTAATACATTAATATCAGGCTAACATTTGTTGTGTAATGGAAGTTTGGGACTTAAGGTTTTTCGAATAAAAAATTCATTACAACAAGTGGGCGGTGGTTTTCTTTGAGCTCTTTATGGGGCTTTATCTTGAATGTATTTATCAGCTTTAAGGTTGGGTATATATGTGTTAATGGACTTTTGTGCCATCTGCTGAATGTAAATAAAGCTATTTAAGAATTTTTTTCCTTGGAAAAAAAAGTAACATTAGTTAATATTTATGATGCTTATATTTTATATTGTTTCATATTGGATTTATAATGTTTGGGAGTTTTTAAAATTAGAGTTTAAAGAATTTAATTTTATTAAATATGATTTGGATTTTTATTTGAATAAAAAATGCATTTTCATAATAAGTTATGATAAAAATAAATATTGATTTTAACAACACAAAAATGTGATTTATTAAAAAAATTCTTATTTAAAATTGTATTATTGAAATTTATATTTTATTAAAAAGTACCAAATTAATATTTATTGAAATATGGAAACTATCACCCATCCTTTATCATTCTTAAGATTTCATACATTGTTATAGCTTAGTTTACCACCCCTGGTAGATCACACATTTATGGCCTTCCATGTCCCTCTGCAGACTCTTTGGACCCAATGGACTTATATTATACTTTGATGTTCCAAGATCACCATGAAAAATCACCTCTTTATACCTATACGTGACATTTAAAGCCATACTCACATGTATATGCACCTTTTGACCTTAAACCCACGTACATCGGGATGTGTGCATAAAGACAAATATTTTTGGAGTTTTCCTTATATGATTTCGAATATCTTGTCTCTTGGCCTTCCATATGCCTTGAGGACGCCGGATTTGACCCTCCATTACCTCTTTGGAGTGCTATATATTGAGCCTCTTGGTTACATTGAAGGAGGATAAATTGAAGAGTAAGGAAACTATAGTCCATTGTTGCCTCAGTTTTGCTTATACTTGAGTCTACATCCCTTTGTCCCTTGGAGCACATAGTGTTCTTCCCAAGCTTGCCTTTGGTTTGTGAACTTTCTATCGAGAGATGGAGGATTGAAGTGGTGGAGGCCCAGGTGCAGGACTCACTTTCTCCGGTTCGCAAAAGTGCCGAGAGAGTTTGTCACTATTATATCTTTGATTTATTAATAGAAATATCTTTTCCAATCCAATTCATGTGCATTTGATTATGAATATTAAATCCATGGATGTATTTACTTTGCTTATACATGGTTGATTTTATATACTAGAGTAGCTCTAACACATTTATATATATCATGCTTGATTTGTTTGTTTTTGTTGAGAGAAAATTATAATTGCATTTGCATTGGAAGAACTCAATGGGGATCTACTTCAACCGTCTAGAATAAGGTACGATTCTATATCCCTTGGTGTTAGATTTTCTTACTGCTCTTGCATATTGGGATAGATCGATTTTTGGTGTCATACTATCTATTGTGATACCGCCAAGCTGTAAGAAGTTTCTCTGCATAACACAATTAGCGACTTTGTTGGGGCAGTTCCTAGTTGTTTTTTCTTTGGGGATTGGGTATACAATGTGCTTGAATTTCTCTTTATTTTTTTTGTTTCTGTGTCGGGTTTGGAGGTATGTTTTCCCAATAGTGTCCTATAGGAGTAATTTGATCTTGGATTTTCAGTTTTCCCTCTTTTTCTTCTTGTTTGTGAGTATTTTCATTACAGTTGTGTA
Source organism: Pseudotsuga menziesii (assembly GCA_001517045.1). Classification (NCBI taxonomy): domain Eukaryota; kingdom Viridiplantae; phylum Streptophyta; class Pinopsida; order Pinales; family Pinaceae; genus Pseudotsuga; species Pseudotsuga menziesii. The sequence goes on from LPNX010175181.1 coordinate 393,283, forward strand.
TACATATGGTTTTCTCTTGAATTCTCATCTATGTAGGAAGGTTTATTGCATATAGTCATGTATGATTTTGTTTTGATCTTTATTTGGAGAATAGAGTGTTTCTAGGTGATTTTTGATGATTGATGAGTCTTCTTGGGTGTTGTTGGTGTGTGTATACAGCCTTTGTTTCTCACCACAGACCGCTTTTGGTTTATTTTTAATTAGATTTTGTTCGTGTCATTCATTTTTTCCTTTTTATTTTGGGATTAGTGAATTAGGTCTCTTTTATCTTGGTGCCTTGCTTGGTTGTTGTCTCTCAGTGGTTGCAGGTTTGGAGATTTGTAGAGTGTGTTATTGATTTTATATCTCATTTATTTCAAAAAATAAAATAAAAAAATCTTTGCATACTTATGCATTCTTGCATTTTTGCACTCACATGGCACTTGCATTAGGTTTTTCTTATTGAATTATAGTGAGGTGTTCATTTAGGAATGATTGCATTCTCATTTGAAGGAAAAAATACATCTCATGTAGTGGCATACCCTGTTTTGCACTTGGCATTGTTTGTTAGGTGTGCACATTTATTTCACTACTGAGTCACAATATCATTAGTCGCATGACCATTTCCCTTTGAGTAATCACAACCATTAAAATAAAGGCTTAATTAAAATGAATTACACTTTTTTATTTTATAGGGTTCACTAACAAGATTGAGATTTAGAGTATTGGAATAGTTCATTATGAGTCAATTCGCTAAGACTACTAAACAAAACAATTAGGTGTCTGTCCATGTGAGAGTGAGAAATCCTTGGTATAATTATTGTTTCTGAGGAAGCTCCTCTTACACAAGAGTCAAGCACAAGGAAACGTGCACAATTGTGATTGGGATAGCCCTTGGTAATTTTTTATGAGTGACAGAGATATTTCCAGGATCATATTCATATCTCAGGTCTTTTGAGGTATCAGTTGGTGATTTTGAGGTTTGGGCTTTGCTACCCTACCCATATGGTAGATCCCTCCTGCGATTGCTTGCATGAGAATTGATTATATTGGGGTGACCTTAGTTTCCTTACCTAGGTATCGCAGGGGGTGCTTACAGAGGTTATTCTGTAAGTGCCCTTCCTAGAGAGGGGTCGTACAACAAAGTCTCTTTACATGTTGAAGTTGAGGGACACTATAATTGGTTACAAACCTCCTCTTGTAGTGTATGAGAGTTTGAAGTCTCTCTTGGGAGAGGCATATCTGCTGCATTCAGGAGCTCACATATCTTTCCTTGGTTTGCTTGTATTTTGGCTCTAGATTTTCTTAGGAGTGTGCTCTGTGTACTCTAGATTTCTTAGGTTTACGTAGCTATATCGAGTCTTTGTGTTTTTTTGTTTATAGTGGATCCGGGTGCGACACTCCAACATTCTCGACATTTAGAAGGACTTCCACCTTCTATGTCTCCTCCTCCTTTGGGAGAGAGAACCAGACAATCTAGGGGGACTAATTCTCACTTTGATTCACACACAGATCTCTCCCGAGAGCGATTTAGAACCCAATGACAGAGTGGGTTTTGACCTTGGTGTTACACCTGGGGGGACCTCCATTCCTTTCGAGGCAGAGAGGTTTTGTAGTACTAGTCATATTGCACCTTCCATCCATGCGGTGGGAGGACCTTCACACATGCATCCTATTCCTAGCACTATGATTCCCATTTGGGGAATTGACCCTAGAAATGTGAATATTGGGGGAACAAGTTACATCCTTGCCCATATTCCATCGTATTCAACATCGGTTCCTTCAAATATAGTTTTGATGACACATCCTCTTCTTAACTCACATGGTCCTTTGGGCATGAGTTCTACCGTTAGCCATGTGCATCCCACATCTACTCACACCATAGTGTCACAAGGTTATGTGCCTCCTTATGTGTCAGCCAGGTATGTGCCATCTTATGGATAGTCTTATGGACCAGCTTATGGACCATCCTATGGAGAATATTATGGACAAAATTATACACCTTATGGGTCTAGGTATCAACCCGCTTATCCATATCCTAACTATGGCTTTGTAGCACCTTAGCTTCAAGGTACTCCAAACTACAATATGCAGCCCTATATGGGTCAAATGGGAGGAGGTTACTATCCCACTGGCCAAGGCCATGGTGTCTATAACAATCAAAATTATGTGAATGAGCATTATCAGGGAGTATGGAACCAAATGGCTCATTCTAAGCTCCCTTTCCTTGCAATGTTAAATTTACCTAACTTTTTGAGTTTGAGAAATGATCCTGTGTCTCATGACACGGCATGGACATTCGTTCCCTCCAAGCTTTCTTCGGACATTCCAAAGTTAGAAGGTAAGGATGGTGAAGATCCTGGTGAGCATGTTATGACTTTCCCCCTTTGGTTCTCTTCAAACTCCTTGAATCACGATTCAATTTGCTTAAGGATATTTCAATGCACCCTCATGAGGACTGTGAAAAAATAGTACATAGAGTTTCTTGGGGGGAATTATACATAATTTAATGACCTAGCTATGACCTTCCTCAATAACTTTCGGATACCCATGTGTTACGATGTCTATACTGAACTTTTGTCAACATTTCGGCAGGACAAAAACACCCATATCTCTGATCACATTCAAGAGTGCAGTAGATGGAATAAATTGATCAAGGCCTTCATTCCACTAGAGTTCCTTTTGGAATGGTTCTTGAAATCTTTATTTCCTTACATAGCAAAGGATGTTTCACATCCAGAGTGCAAAATGAGGAATAAGCTATATTTAGAGCTCAACAATTGGATTTGATTTATGCTCAGTCTGGGATCTTGTATGAGATTATACTAAATGCACCTAGATCCAATTTCAATCCTAATTTTAAAATTGGGCCACATGTCGATCAAATTGTTGGCTCTGCAAGTGCTAAGCCTGTCGGCTCAGTTACAAATCAAATGAATAACTTGTCTATTAACCAGCCTGCATCAGGACAAGCTACCCTTTGTCTCATCCTACCCAAATAACGGATGTACTCTCAGTGCCATTGTCAAACCAAAAAGGTAACTAGCAACCTGGATGGAATAAGAAGGGTAAAAACAATCGAAAGGGTGGGAATAGGAATGAAAATGATAATAATGGAAAGAACAAAAACAATGTTGTGGGGGACAAGAAGCCTAAGCATACTTGGTCAAATTTCCTTGTAAGATTTGTGGGGATGATCACCTCACTCACTTGTTCCCTCGGATAGAATATGCCATGGAGTTCATCGCACAGAGCCCATCTATGTTGACAAATCATTTACCACAAAAATAGAATATGAACTTGATGACTGTGGATCTTGGTAGTTCTTCTGGTGGGACTCGAAACCCACCAGACACTGTTAGTGGCCATGGTTGCATTAATATGATGTCTGCCAAAAATGTTGTAACACATTCTAAGGATTATGGTACGTCGCAAGCGTACCTGGGAAAAGAACCACCTCCGCCTGAGATCACTTTGCGTATTGAAAAGCCTAGTGATAATCCTTAATCTCCACCTCAAATTTATAAAGGAGTTCTAAAGAGTTTGAGGCACAATACTAATTCTCGCAATTCCCACAACTATTCTATTGTCAAGTATTTGGGCCATAATCCTTGCACGATTTCTACTTTAGAAGTTCTCCAGACTTGTCCTTGACAAAAGAAATTCTTTTTGTCTGCACTTAGGGTGGCTAATAGAAGCTCTCCTTCGATGATCAAATTTGAAAATCATGGAGTCAAACCTTGCTTACTTTACTATCTGTCTCTTTTGGTTCATGTAGAGTGTTTAAACAACACCATCAAGCGCACAGTGATTGATGAAGACATTGTGGCTTGCGTGATGTCTTTGGCATGTTGGAAGGGGTTGGGTTATCCTACATTTTCTAAGTCAAGCACCATGTTGACTGTGTTTGACAAAAGATATTTTCAGCCACATGGCATGCTTTCTTCCCTTGAGGTCCAATTGGGAGGGAAGACCATTGCGATCAAAGTTGAGGTGGTTGATGCACCCCTCGACTATAATATTTTACTACGTAGGAACTGGATTTACAACATGCAAGCGATCACATTATCACTATTCTCGGTTGTTTATTTTCCTTTCAACGGGAAGATTATGACAATCGATCAAAGATCCTTTGATAATTATATTTTTAAAGCATCGTCAGGAGCCTCTATCCTGGTTATTGATCAGTCTTAGCCAACAACTAAGAATATTGGGGTGGGAATGTATCCTTCATTAACAGAAATTTTTAGTTGTGTTGCCCCCATTCTTATGATAGGTTCTAGTATTGGTAAGGCTTCAACATCATTGAGTTCGGTTCCTTTTCACACTTTGCGTATGGAGGATCCTTGGGCTTTTCCTTCTTCGAGTACTTTGGGTGAATATTCTATACCTACCGAGATGTACATGGCATTGTCTATAGCCATGGTGGTTTATCAAGCTAATTTTGATCCAGTTGTAGATTTGAGTCCTTCCTCTTCGCTGATGGAGGAGGAGGACCCTTCTGCACTGCTTACTTGGGCGGTTGCATCATCTCACTCGCATGAATTCCTCGACGAAATTTTTCCTACGGACAAATCTATTCATGAGGCTATGTCTGTGTTGGAACAACCTTGGGGAGAGTTGCATCATAGATCTTATTTTCTTCCTAAGCTTGATGATATTGAGTGTGATGACTATAAGGCAATATTTAGTGATAAAATTTGTAGGCCCGTGCTCCCATTAGGATCTTCTAGCAAGTATGCCGAAGGGAACATGGCCAACTTGTCACCAACTATACCTATCAATATTTCTTGCATTCCTGGAAAGGTTGAAAACATGTACATTGGGGTGGATTGTTCTCCCAATGAGATTAGAGAATACACCAATATTTTTAAATAATTTTAGATGTGTTTGCTTGGTCATATGAATAAATGTCAGGAATTGACCCTCTCATCATCGAGCATGAAATCAAAACCTATCCGAATGTTAAACTTGTTCAACAATGTTTGCATGCAATGAATCCTAGGAAAGAACTCGCTATTAAGGAAGAGATAGAGAATTTGCTCAAAGCTAGCTTCATATATCTCGTCTCCTTGACAGAGTGGGTGTCAAATCCCATTTCGGTGGATAAGAAGTAGAGAATTATCCATGTATGCACTGATTTTAGAGACTTGAATCATGGCTTTCCTAAGGAAAATCTCCCCACACCATTTATTAATCAGATTTTGGATGAGTGTGCAGGGAGCGAATTTTTCTTCTTTATGGATGGATTTTTAGGATAAAATCAGATCCATATTAAATCTGAGGACCAACATAAGACTTCTTTAATTTTTCCTTGGGGTACTTTTTCATATCGGAATATTCCCTTTGGACTTAAAAATGTCGAAGCCATGTTTCAATGGGATATGACCTCTACCTTTCATGATCTTAAAAATATTATTGAAATGTATTTGGATGACTTAGTTGCTAACTCTCGTATGAGGGAGCATCATCCTTATCATTTGAATTTTGTTTTCGAAATATGATATCGTTATCAAATTCGGTTAAATCCTCATAAGTGCATCTTTTGCATGAAGGTTGGTCGCTTACTAGGATTCATTCGTTTGTTGAAGAAAGACACTTTGTTTATCTGGGATGAGCAAGCCCAGGAGTATTTCAATGCTTTGAAGAGAGCCTTGGCATCGACCCTCATGCTTAGTCCACCCAACTATATCCATGAATTTTTTATTTATGTGGACGTGTCTTAAGAGATTATTTGGTATTAGTTCAAGAGGATGAGGAACTTCATGAGCATGCCATCTACTATCTTAGCCAAAACCTTATTGATGTGTAGCTTTGTTATACCCATGTTAAGAATTTTTCCTTAGCTATTTTACATGTGGTTAAGCGTTTGAGGAACTATATCCTTCTTCGCTAAACTTTTGTTGTAGCTCACATTAATCCATTTCAGTTCATCCTTACCAGAAGGAAGGATGATAGGGGGAAAGTACAATAAGTGGATTGTGATATTGTAAGAATTTGACCTCGAGTTTGTTTTGGAAAATTCAAAGAATTCATTGATTTTTGCTAAGCTCATATATGATTTTCTGAGTTTGGATGAAGGAGAGGTTCATGATAATTCTTTCATTGATGAGCACATTTTTCTCATTTCGATTGTGGACCCATGGTATGGGGAAATTATTTTCTAATTGCAAACATTGAAGGTTCCTTCTCACCTTTCATGAGATGAGCATAGACTACTACGTCATGTAGTGAATAATTACCTCATTGTGGATAACACTTTCTATCGTTGTGGGGTTGATTCCATTTTGTGTCGTTTGTTAACTCACAAAGAGGCTGAGGTTGTGTTGAATGGTTGCCACAGAGGGGCATGTGGTGGTCATTTATCTTGGCTTTATATAGCTCAAAATATTTTGAGAGCAATATATTTTTGGCCGTCCATCTTTAAAGATTGTGTTAATGCTGTCAAGCAATACCACCCTTGCCAGGTGTTTGCATGGAACATGTGCTCACATCATGCCCATTTGCATCCAATTATCACCATCGATCCCTTCACCAAGTGGGGGGTCAATTTTATTGATTACAACCCATCTTTTGCTGGGGGGCACCATCACATTATTATGGCTGTTGACTATTTGACGAAATGGGAAGAGGTTATTCCCACTATTAAATTTGACGATGAGACAGCTGCGCATTTCATATTCACCAGGTTCGGTATCGCAAAGGAGCTTATCACTAACCATGGAAAGAAATTTCAAAACAATATGATGGATGATTTATCTTTGAAGGTAGGGTATAATAAAGAGAATTACCCTTCTTACTATCCTCAAGAAAATGGGTAGGTTGATGTAGTAAACAAGTCATTTAAGTCTATTCTCCAATGAGCCATCACAAAAAGCAAGACCAATTGGCATATCATGTTGTATCCTACTTTGTGGGGTTATTGAACTGCAATTATGACTACTACTAGTTTTTCTCCATATCAACTTGTGCATGGGGTGGAGTCGATCTTATCAGCTGAGTGTGAAATCTCTTCGTTGAAGCTAGCTGTGGAGTTTTTACCAGAGAATTCTACATTGGAAGAGGGTTTGGTCCACTTGGAGTAGCTTGATGAGTAGCATCAACATGCTTTAGTGGCTCTTGAGATTAATAACCATCATGTTAAGGTCTAGTATGATAAGTATGTCTGTCCTAGGAGTTTTAGTAAAGGTTACTTGGTTCTTTTGTGGGACCAAGCTAAGGAACCCTCAGGGGAAGGAAATTTTAACCCTATGTGGCATGGTCCTTACATAGTAGAGCATGTATTATAGTAAGGTGCCAAAGAGTTAGTCGATTATGAAGGGATGACATTGGAGGATCCTAGAAATGGGCTCTATCTTAACAAGTACTATGCATGATTCTCAGTCAATGCTGATTTGTTGTATATTATTGTACATTTGCATAGCTTAGTTTTGGTCTACTTATGGTGATTGAGTTTGCTGAATAGATTGTGTTTGTTGTGGAAGATTTCGACAGGGTCTTCGGTTTATGTGTGGTTCACTGATGGTGCTAGATTCAACACTCAAAATGCAGTTTCGACTTCCTTGGTGATTTACACTCCTACAGGTTAGGTGTTGTATTAATTAGGTGTGTGTTTATGACCTCCATTAACCAATGTTGCAGAGTATTATTGTTTGATTCCATTTCACATGGTATTCACTCTCTTGAGGTACGTCTTTATTCACAGTTAGTAGTCTCACAAAGAAATGGATTGTATCATGTTATGGATTCAACTTTGTTATGAAGGTTCTTGCATTTCAGGCTACTAGAATGAAAATTTGAGAGCATAACATACATCCATATTACAAGAAATTTTAATCAATTTGTTGATTCATATGCTAACTATGTACTAGATTGACATTTGTTTCATAGAATATAAGGCATTCACAAACACATTTACACTTGTAAATAAAATGATAACCGATCATCATAGTTATTTGTCATTAAAATATATGTCCAAATTGTGGTGTCATAATACATAAGTGTCATATACAAAAATGGGGCTTCCATGCCACCAAAATATACTACACGGTCATACAAGAAAAAATACACCCCAGCCTCTAAGCCCGTGGGGGAGGAGGGTGATGATCATGGTAGAAAACTATGGCTCTAGCTAGCCAACGAAATAAATGAACCCATGCCCATGGTGCTCCAACCACCTGGCGCTGCATGGGCTCAGGCAAGTCCTTCACTTGCGCCATGGGAACTCTATGTGTGAATTGAACAAAGTTCTTGTGAATTGTTTGGAGCGTATGCTGCGCATCCACACCCATGATCTCATCTCCTCTTCCCCTGCATCAATGATAAGGGAAACCATCTGGCCATCGTAGTACGAAATATCCATGTACATAAGTGAGTATCACTATATGTCATCACACCAAAAACATCTCTTTTTTATTCCATAAACAAAAAAAACAAAACAAAGTTAATAATTCAAAAAAAAAGTTTGAGTTGGGATTGGTTACCTATTTCCCCGTATCCATATCTTGGTGGAATGGGCATGTCTGGGTCTCCACGGAATTCTATCCCCTCGTATGGGTAGTCATCTATGGTAATTATTTTCCTGTGCCACCAGAGGAAGAAGTTTGTTGGGTATGGGTTGGTCACTCGCCCCCCCTCCTAGTCTCTGAATGACATTGGCCCAATGTAGCTGAGTCGAATATCAAGCACCATGTGGGGAAATATCAACTCTTAGGGTTATCCTGAACACACACTCAAAAAAGAAATCAATTAATATGCTTCCGAAAAAAAAGTTCCTTATTCTGCCCATCTTGCAGTCCATAAGCTGCTGCTTCATGTTTGTCAATAGTGAGGTACTATAATCGTATATAGTAGGTCGTATATACTCCACCACATAGAACATAAAACACCATGAAACCTGGTGGAGGGATTCCAACCCCAATATCCTTCCAAGTTCCAATAGTATGGCCTTTAGCCCTAGGTTACGGATTGAGTTTGTTAGGATTTTCCTCCCATCCCTTTCTGTTTATGGGAGGTAATAAAAAACATTGTACTCCTATATGTTCAATACACCTCCTATCCCATGAGGTCGTAGGTATATCACTTCCCCTCTATAGGATAGTATTGTAATGAAATATATATCCTCAACCTCAAGGCCGAGGGGCATCCCGTCGAGATGGAATGTCTCTGAGTTAGGATCCCAATAGTATACTAAAATTTGGAGTAGCCTTAGTTTTTCCCTCAAGTGTCCAAGGCACCGAAACTTATACACATCATAAGCCCTCAACTCTTGTTGAGCCAATAGATTAGCTTGCACATCCCTGTGAACATCCTCATGTTCACATTCTCTCCACTCAAGAACCATCCTACACAAAAATTTCCAAGTTTCATTATTTTTTGACCTTGATTTTTTATTTGTGGCCCTATACGCAGTTGTTTTCAAAACAACCACGTACATATGCAGGTATCACGGTGTTTTCTGCATATGTCCAGCAGTATACATGGAAAAAGACCCAATTTCTATGTCGGACGAAACCGCCTCCTTTAAGATGGCCCAAGATAAAAAAATATTTACAATAAAATTTTAAAATAAAAGCATGAAAATGGAAGAGTGGGGCATGATGATCTACCTAAACCAGACGTTGTGTGATTTCATTGATAGATGATCCTGGAATTAGCTTCTGAAGTTTTGAGTCCAAAAACACTATGTTGGGTAAATTTTCAAATGGTATGGAATTTTTTTTTCACTATTTTATAGAAAAAAATTTAAATTTTACCCACTTTCTATAGTTCGGCCTAATATTGTGTTGTAGGGACCCATTTTGAACACGTTTTGGACGATTCTTTGATCCATTTGTGCTTATCATAGGTATAATGTCTGAACTGGAATATAGGTTAGGATTTCACATCCACTTTCATTTTGCATGACCTTATGACCATTTCATATTAACCTTAGGTACGAACCCATTCCACGATATCACCAAACCTTCATGTTGTTGTTAGAAGTGGTATTGTGCAAATGGTAGAGCTTTCCTATACATGGGTACCCTAGTTAGATCCTATTTCTCATTTGGTACCCATGCTGAGATGCCTCCTTTAGGTTGTGGGAGTCCATTTTTAGTCTCACCATTTCCTTGAGAAAGAGCTTCATACTTCTCTTGAACTTTATGCTGGCCATTTCCTATAGGGACTCCCTTATATATATCAAGTTGTAATTGCATTTCATGAGTTTTGTTTTCCTTATTGATCCTTATGCCAAATCCTTGCTTCAGAGTTATAAGCCATATATCCTGAGCTTGTCTCATGTCTATCCAAGGAGATCCTTTTATATATCCTTTGCAGCTTGATCACCCCTTTACACAGAGGACACCTTCCCTTGAGTGTCGTTATCCTGCACATGTTTTCTTGCATTGAGCATAGGTATGTCCCACTGTCTCGAACTAGTTTTTCGTCCCCTGACACTCATCTCCTCCTATATATGTACTATAAATAACCTTTATTTTTTTCAATCTTTTCAAATTATCTGAAAAAATTCCAAAAAAATTAAAAAACATAAAAATCGGGATGAGAAAAGATGTTATATTTTCCAGCAGTTGAGTTGTGTCACCTTTGAACGTAGCACTATATATAACATCTGTTGGTTAAGTTATTAGTTTGACTTTAGTAGTTGTACTCTTTACTCTGAGTTTATCTCCATTGACTGTCATGTCCCCATCCTCTGTCACGTCCCCATCCCTCCGACCGGCAAAGAGGATGCGACGAACACCACATACAGCCGGGAAACAGCCCCATGAACATGGACAAGAATGAATGCTGAAATTAAAAGCTTAAACAACATGCATAACAGAATGCATAAAACATCATACAAGATGCATAATTCCTCAATCATACAGAATTACTCAATAACCAGCGGAAGCAATACACATACATTCCAACATTCACATGTTCATCATAATTCGTAAAACAATAGATATAAATTGTAGAGATGGGATAACAACAGCACTTATCTTTTGATGATGAACTCATCCGGAAACCAGCTACGTCACTGCAACGTTCCACCCAACCATAGGCCAGCGTGCTCATCAATCTCTCGGCAATGTTGCCACCCCCGAGCTGGGCATGATTCCTCCAAGGATAAGGGTCAATGCAGGCTTACACATAGCCGAGGGACACAATCAGCCAAACCAACACCACTGGGTTTACCAAGCCTTCCACAATCGGCCAAGCCAACACCGTCTGAAGACCAACCACTACTTACATGCAGCAAAAAAATCCCTTCACAGCCCTGTGAAGAAGGTAAAGATGACCGACTAACAGTCCCAACCAAAGATGAACATGGCTCAAGTCCACAAAACAACTCAGAGTTGTTCTTGGCCCTAACGTGGCCAAAACAACTCAGCTACAACCCAAAACCAAGGTACTCCAGCAGCCACAAACACATAATGAATGATAGCAGCAATCCACAATCCCAAAATAGGGAAACTCAGCCAACAGGTTGGAAATCAACAGCCCACAGCACACACAATTCCTCCAGGTAATGGCTGGGCAACTTACATAGTCCCAAACAAAGGAGAAGCCAACTCCCAGCGTGGACAGAGGGAAACTCAACCAACAGATTAGAAATCCACAATGACCCAAAATGAATTTGAGCACCACAGCCAACAAAACGTAGGGAAGACAACAATCCCAAAACATAATCAGTGAGCATGGATTACAACATGGAAAAATGACCCCAAAGAGTCTGTGCGTGAGGAAACTTGCACTAGACCGTAAAACACAGAGGAAAACATATGCACGGCCACAAATCAGTAAGAAAACTTACACACAGTCCCTGAGTGTAGAAATGGCTCTTGCACCCGAAAATCCTGAGTGACAGCCATGATTTCACCCGTTCCTTGCATGAGGAAAACCAACGCAGAACTCCCGTGCATGAGAAGAAGACAGAATCGATCTCGTTGCGTGAGGGTCCCAACCTACGCATGAGGAGAAACAGCTTCGCCTATGTGCGTGAATCAACCAAAGTGAGGAAACAGAATGAAGAATCCCCTATGTGCGTGAATGAACAAAACAACGGTGCACAGGCGGAAGCTAAACTCATCTCTGCATGAGGCATCCACAGACCAAATCCCGCGTGAGGATTAACAGGCAATCGAGAGGAACCAACAAACCTCTGCGTGAGGAAGACGAACAGACCATGGAAAGAGTTCCTAGCCGTGGAAGGAATGGAGTGAATGTAGTCATGGGTGGAGTGGGCATGTGGGCAAGGGACTGACAGTCTTTCCACCCCACTCCCAAAGGCATTAACTGCCTCAACCACCACCAGCCATTCAGCAATAACTCCCCAACTAACAAAACAAAGAATTGAAGAGGTTGGATGAGACAAGGGAAGGTGGAAAACACACAAGGGTGGTAAAACATGGGCTTTTCCCCCATATACCAAGGTTTGACATCCCCCACCCCTTATCCTTCGGAATCATGCCCTTTTCATTCAACATTGCACTGTCGTAGCTGGTTCTGGTTTTAGTTTTATTTGATGTGCGTATTTACATGATGCCAACAATAATGTTCCGGATAGCATGACATACCATCGGCAAATATCCCCATTGCCGAAACATACACAACCAAATCGATGGTGGGGATTTTGCCTTTATCTCCTCACCATGATTAATTACATTATATACATCATGCAATCAGGGTCAAAACTGGGACATTACATCGATTGGTTATGCTTCCAGTCCCCATGGAGCCTTTGTTGATGCCTCATGTGTCACAGAGATGTCCCAGTTTGCATATCGAGTCCATGCTTCCTACCTTTAGTCATCACTTTCCTTATGCTCTTGTTCAAAGGAAGTGGAATCCTAATTCAGCCATTCATCAAGTATCTTGACTATTCATGTCGGCCATTCCCGATACTGTTGCTGGTTCATGCACATCTTGTTCGAATTCTTCCACATTATACAACGTTGTTGAGTGCCTCTTGTTAGTTGATGGGGGATGCCTTAATTTTCTTCTTCCAACGGATTCCATTCCATTGACATAAGATCATTTATTATGGAAGAGGATTCTAGAGTCCTTTGAGTGTCTTCAGACATACAATCATCCGTGGTAGGTTCTCTCGACATCGACATTTTTGGGAACACGTCAATGTCTCCTGATCGATGAATTCTTTCAAGTGTTCGACCTCAACACATTTATTCACATTTATTCAATTGCACTCTATACCTTGATTCCCATTTTCATTATTGGTGGGTGATCTCGCATCTGTTAATGATATACATCAATGACCAGTAATTAAATGATGGACTATTTTGTTCGACCTCGAGACATATATTCACATAGTAGGACATGTACTCATAGCAGTTTGTGTATAAGACCTTCTATATTGGTGGCATTCCATATATGCTACCTCCTTGATCGTGTCAGTATTCATGAGATTTCAGCTCTCGTGATCTTGATTCCAGTGCTTCCATTGTATATCAGATATCTTCATCCACTATGAATATCTTGATGCATTGTATATTTTACATGGTGATGAACACACATGACACTTTGTATATCATGCCTATTCATTGCCATTGTACTTTTATGTATCTCGGACTACTATATGTATTTGCAGTCACATGCAGAGATTGCTTATTGCTCTTGCATATTGGTAAAAATTGATTTCTGGTCTCATACTGTCTGTTGTGGTACCCCCAAGCCATAGGAAGTTTCTCTTTGTAACATATGTCATGAGAATAATTAACACCATTGATGGTGTCTATCCAACCTCCTCTCAGCTTTCCATGTAACTTCTTTTACATTGGCCTTGCTTTGGATTTCATTATAGTCCAATTCTCTTCTAGGTAATGTTGCATCATCCATGTTTGATGGGATAAATGTATCATTTTTTGATCAATTTGGAACACATAAAATATGTATGTATATTGTCATTAAAATATGTTGTAGTAAAAAATATTCTCAAAATATATAAACTAAACCCTTATTAAGGATTTAACTTAGAATTTTCATGGTTTTTCATTGGAATTTGTAATAACCCAAATTTATGACCTTGATTATATTGAGCAGAATCCCCACTTCGCATGAGTTACTTTGATGTTATATTTATATTTAGATATTGGGCATATGCCCCACTACATATGATTTATTTTGGTTATATAGATATACTGAGCATATGCTCCAATGCACATGTTTTACTATTTTGTTATATAATTATATATTGGGCATAGGCTTTGTTGGACAAGGACTATTGGTTTTTACTAGCCATAGGCCCCGATGTACTTGATTTATTTAGTATGTTATTGGGCACAAGCCTTAATATAGTGAGATAATGTTTTTGTGATGTATTCTGTAGAAAACTGATATACATGATTGATCTCTATGATGTGCTGGACATAACCTTAGAGCACATGGGTTAAGAGTCCATGTGTTGAGTGTATTCTGTGGAGAACATAGGTAACCCCATCAAGTAAATGATATAAGTGTTGAGCATAAGCTGTGGAGCACTCCAACATGATGTTTAACATAAGCTCTAGAGCATCGGATCTTTGGCCACTATACCCTTAGGTGTATTGTGAAAATGTAGCCTAGTACTAGTGTTGAGCAAAAGGATCTAGAATTGCACCAGTGTAACACTTGTTTGAGAGTGTTGAGCATAATATCTAAATAGAACTAGGGGTTACCTTAATTAAGGGTGTTGAGTTGGAAAGAATATGAATAGACCAATCTTTATCATACTTATTGAAGCTTCTTAATTGAAATCAAAATCTATTTATCATCAATAACTGCAAGATATTGCCACAAATATGAGGTAATCCAACATGTAAGGAAATCTAGGGCTACCTATCCTAGTTGAATGAACAAATCCCGCATGAGGAATTGTTAAAGAATTATATAAACTAAGGAAGCATAGAATAAACAATGAGTCTATTTAATTCTTGGATAATAAAAGATAACAAAATTTAGTAAGTAAAAGTTTATGTAAATATTATTTTATAAACTAAATAAATAAATTAAAATTATTTTCTAAACTCAGGTAGGAACTAATAGATAGTTCCTAGGTATCAAAATTTATTGTCTTTTAAAATATATTACATATATATCAAACTAAAAGTTATTTTCAAGAAAGTATTAAAATATTTATGTAATTGAATATAACCAATTGCTCCTTTCAAAAGAATATCTATAAAAACAAGAGCCACGAGAGGGCATCAGATCATACCATTATTTTATATATCGAATTGGGGGAGAATTCTGAACCCAGTACTTAGAGAATACAGGGCTTAACTCCAAGATATGAGTAACCTCATCCTTAGGTGTTCTAGTTTCTCTTGCATGTTGGAGCTAGCTCGAGGGGATCTGATTAAGAACGAAAAATAGTTTTGGGTCAACGATGGGAGGAACGTGGTAGTTATGAGGTCATCTAGTTACCACTCCATAGTTCAGAGACATAGTATTTCTATTAATTTTTTGTTTGAAGTGTGTAGGGTGATAGAGCTATTACATGCCACGCAACTGCAGGTAAGAGGTTTACCCTATATTAAATTTTGTTTTTGTTCTTAAATAGGTTTACAGGATGAGATTTATAGTTATTAATATTTGCATTGAGAGCTGCAAATTAACCTTCATAAACTTGAATAAAACATTTATTTTTGTGGATCCATTGACATAATTAATTATTCATGGTACTTTGGATTTTATTTTGTTGGATTCATTAGCCAACCCACGCACCTCTTTTGGTCAATTTTGGCCTAGTCAATCACTATCCTAAGTTAATTAAATCGAATTGCCATCATATTAGAACACCATGACATCAACATGAGGACACCCACGCCCTCCTTCAATCAGGGAGGTCAACTAATCCTTCTCCTTCAATTAGGAAGGCTAACTAGTATTCCTCCTTCAATCAAGGAGCAAGTCTGGGGTGATATGAGTGTCATAAGTAAACAAAATAGATAATTGATTGTTGTTTCACCTAACAATCAGTTAAGATAAGTTGTGTCATTGTCCATTTTGCACTGATTTGGGTGATCTGAAGTGAGTTAATGCACCTATAACCACTTTTGATGATTGGTATCAGTGCATTTCACTTCATCAGAGTTGACTGGAGTTACTGATGCACCCCCACTATTGATTGTCATGTAGATTGAGTTACATTCAGTTAGAATCAGTCATTGAGTTCACTCTGATTCAGTTAGGACTCAATTAGAATCAATTATGGCTATATTAGTGGTTAACTAGTGTGTTTAGTGTGGCTAATAGACAGTTAAGCTGCACCCATCCATTCAATTTGAATGACCTCTACTGAATTCGAATTGTATCCATTCATGAAAGTTTTCATGACATTGTATTATTGATTTTCATTCCATTATTTGATTATACAAAGCTATGACCTCCTATTGCAGTATCGTTATGTCATTTCATGCCTATTTTGTCTTAAATCTCTTGTGAGTCTGTTCTTTGTCTCAAGATTGCTGTGACAGAATTAATATGGTATTAGATCCATGGAGGGATGAAGTTATTTCTTCAAAAAAACATGATTTTTGTTGGATCTAGCATGAAAAATTGAGCAAAAAAACTCAAAAATTCGAACACTGCACAGGAGCGAAAGGTTTACCACTTAATACCTTAAGTAAAGGAATTTTTGATCAAGCTTGCTTGATCATCTATGTTGGGTGTGATAAAAACCTTGAAATGTGTAGGATGTCCGACCTTACGGTTCCCTTTTTTTGTTGATTGCAAGTTTTTACAAATTCATCACTGCATTCTATATATTAGCTCCATGAATTATTCGATGGAACCTCTTACCTCTTTCAATTACCTTCAAAGGAAGGAGGATTTGGAGATTCAAATCCGTTCAAAAGGGATCTACCGGGTCACAATGAACACAGAAACAGAGCTTAATGCTGCTGCAGAGATGATAAAATACTGGAATAAGATGGATGAGGCTTATGCTTTCTTGTGCGTTTCTATGTCCAAACATATTCTTTTCCACATATCTAGATTGAAGACTCTGAAGGAGAGTTGGGATCATCTCGCTTCCTTGTTTGATAAACAATATGATCTATGGATCTATCATCTTGAGAATGAGTTGATTTCCTTGAATCCAGGTAGCTTAAAAACTATGAATGATTTTTTTCACTAAATTCAAGCATTTCATGCTCCAGTTAAAGTAGTGCAAGGTTAGAAGGATGATTATTAGCTCATCCTATCTATCCTCTCAAAAATTGGTCTAGATTATTCATTATTTGTTTCAACATTCCATACTAAGAAGCTAACAACCCCAAATTGGAAAATTCCTTCTCTTGATTCCTTCATCAAGACCCTCACAAACGAGCATGACAAGCTTGTACAGATAGGGATTCTCAGATCCTCAAAAGTTCAAGCTTTGTTTGCTTCGGAGATATTCGAAGGGAAAAGGAAAGTAGAAGAATTAAAAGGCTAAATTTGATGCTCCAAAACCTAAAGAAAAGAAATAGCAACAAGAAGAGTCTTTTTTCTGAAAGAAACACAAGAAAAAAGGAAACCAAGGAAAAGAGAAAGGCAAGTGTTCTTATTGTGGGAAGGGATTCCACCATGAACATTCTTGCACAAACAAGATGCTTGATGAGTGTTACAAAGAAAGCTTCCTATGTCTTGGGGTACCACAACAGACAGAGTAACCACATAAATCAATCCCTTCCTAATATGCAAGAGAAGTAAACATCTAACACTAAAGGATCTTGAAACATACCTTATTCGGGATGGTTGATGTAGATCCTTGTTGAGCTTTTCCAATCTCTCTTTTGTTAGAAATTTTCTCTTTCAACAATCAACAAAGAAGACAAGAATGCTATATAATAGTGTTAGACCTAATCTAGCATATATAATCAATAGAATATAAGCATTTAAAAGCATCCATGGATTCAATATTCATTTAAATGCACATTATTGGACAAGAAAAAATATTTCTATTAATATAAATCATATATTACAAGAATGACAACCTCTGTCGGCATGTTTGTGAATAGGAGAAACTAAGTCCTCCACATGGGCCTCCACCACTTCAATCCTCCATCACTCGATAGAAAGCTCACAAGCAAAGGCAAGCTTGGGAAGAACACAAAGTTCCCCAAGGGACAAAGGGATGCAGACTCAAGTATAAGCTTTGGCAACAATGGACTATAGTTTTCTTTCTCTTCAATTCCTCTCCCTCCAATGTATCCAAAGGGTTCCTTATATAGTGCCTCAATGGGGTAATGGAAGGTCATAAATGAGCGATCTCAAGGAATATGGAAGGCCAAGAGACAAGTGACTTAGCTCCACATCAAGGAAAACTCAAAAACTATTTGGCCTTTTGCACACATCCCGATGTACACGGGTTTAAGAATCATATCCGCATGTATACATGTGAATAGGTTTAAAAGTCACATATGCCAAATAATGCACGTTTTTAGGGATGATCTTGGAAACATCAAAGGTACAAAAATGGTCCATGGGGTCCAATGAGTCTGTCAAGGGACAAGGAAGGCCATAAATGTGTGATCCACCATGTGTGGTAAAATCAGCTGTAACAGATGCCCCCTAATGTGTGAGATCAGAGGGGTGATACGATGGATGGAATACATTATAAGTCCATCCCAGAAGTGGAGTGATGAAGAACCAAGTGGAAGAACCATCCATCCAACAGTATAATACAATAATCAAAATTTGCACATGACTGCAAGTATATACAACAGTCCCAGATACATAAGAGTACAATGACCATGAATAGGCATGATACAAAATATAGCATGTGTGGTCATCGCCACGTATAATATAAATAGATCAGAATCTCCATGATGAATATATACAATGGATCAATATCTCCATGAAATATGAAGATATACAATGGATCAATATCTCCATAATGGCTAAAGATATCTGACATACACTAGAATCAAGTCACGAGAGATAAAATATCATGAACACTGGTATGATCAAGGAGGTAGCATATATAAAATGCCACCAATATGGAACGTCTTCTACACAATCCGCTACGAGTACATGTCCTAATATGTGAATAGAGGTGTCGAGGTTGAGCATAGTATTCCATCGTCTGATTACCATTCATTGATGTATAACGATAACAGATGCGAGATCACCCATCGATAATGAAAATGGGAATCAAGGTACTAGAGTGAAAACTAATAAGTGTGAGTAAATGTGTTGAGTTCGAATACTGGAAATAATCCATCAATCAGAGGAAATTGATGTATTCCCACAAATGTCAATTGCGAGAGAATGTGCCACTGATGACTGCAAGTCTCAAGGCACTCATAATGACTCTAGAATCCTCTGCCAGAATAAACGATCTGAAGTCGATGGGATGAAATATGTTGGAAGGAGGGATTTAAGGAATCCCCCATCATCCAACATGAGGTACTCAACAAAGCTATATAATGTGGAAGGACTCGATCCTAATGTGCACGAACCAGTACTAGTACTGGGAATGGCTAGCATGCAAAGTCAAGAGAACTGAGGAATGGATGAATCAGGTTTCAACTTCCTTCGAACAAGAGCATAAAGGTGAATGGTGATTGAATGTAGGTAGCATAGACTCAATATACAAAACTGGGACATCTCTTCGACACAGGAGGCATCAATAGAGGCTCCATAGGCACTGGAAGCTGAACCAGTCAATGGAGATAAACTCAGAGAAATGAGTACAACTCCTAAAGTCAAACTATTAACACAACCAATAGATGTGATATACAGTGCTCTATTCGAAGGCGACATGACTCGACTGCTGCCAAAGATAACGTCTTTTCCTATCCGGCTTTTTGGTTTTTTTATTTTTTTGGACTTTTTCAAATATTTTGAAAAGATTGAAAAAGAATAAAAGTGCTTTATAGCTATAGACTAGGAGGAGATGAGTTTCAAGGGGCAAACAAACTAGTTTCAAGGAGCGGAACATACCTATGCTCAATGTAAGGACACATGTGTAGGATAACGACACTCAGGGGAAAGTCTTCTCCCAGTAAAAATGGGGAATCAAGTTGCAAAGGATATGTAAAATGGCTCTACTTGGCTAGACATGAGATAAGCTTGGGCTATATAGTTGATAATCAAAGTCAGGGAAGCCAACATAAGGCTCAATAAGGCAAGCAAAACTCATGATAATGCAATTACAACTTGACATAAGGGAGTCCTAGGGAAAAAGGCCAACAAAAAGATCAAGAGGAGTATGAGGCTCTTGTGCAAAGTGATGGCGATACTATACAAAGGAATCCCACACACTAAAGGAAAAATGTCAACACGGGCACCAAATGCAAAATAAGATCTAACTAGGGCACCCATGTATGGTTAAGCTCTACCATTCACATCATGTCACTTCTAAAAGCAACAAGAAGGTTTCGTGACAAGATAGAATGGGTTCATACCTAAGGTTATAATAAAACGTTCATAAGGCCATGCAAAGTGAAAATGGATGTGAAACCTAACCTATATGCCAGTTTAGACATAATAGCTAAAATCGACATGAACAGGTCAAAACCACGGCCAAACTATGTTCAAAACGGACTCCTACATCATCAAATTAGTATAAAATGGTCCAAAATGATCAGAAACTGTCCAAAACTATAGAAAGTGGGTAAAAAATTTCAAAAAATTCAAAAAAATTCTATAAATAGTAAAAAATTCAAAAATTCCATATCATTTGAAATTTTTACCCATTTGAGCTCAAAACTTCCAAAGCGAATTCCGGGAGCATCGTCTGACGAAATTTGACACCGTTTTTTCTAGGTAACTCCTCATGTCCTCCTCTTCCCATCTCATGCAAATTTTTTAAGTTTCCATGGTCAATTTCATTTTCAATGGAAATCTAAAGTATGTGTTTCGGCCCACATGGATATCGGGGTTTTTTTCGTGTATAGGGCTGCACATATGTGGAAAAACCTCCCAAAACCGCGTACATACGTGGATGTTTTTTGCAAATAGTCACATATGCGGCTGTGAATAAGTATTTCTAAGGCAAATAATAATAAAAAATCATGTTTTCTGTGCAGGATGGTTCTAGAATGGAAGGAGAGGGAACATGGTGATGTAGAAGAGGTTGTACAAGGTGACTTAATGGATCAACAAGCTCTATGTGCATGTGGTTTGTATAAGTTTTGGTGTCTTGATAGCTTGAGGGCCAAACCAAGACTCCTACAGATGCTAGTGGATTACTGGGATCCAGCCTCTAAGTCTTTTCACATTGATGGGATGTCACTCAGTATAGAGATTGAGGACATATACTTTATCACTGGATTATCTCGACGAGGAGAGGTGGAAAATATCTGATCTTGCAAGCCAGGAGGTGGCTTGACTACTGATGAGTACATTGTAGTGGATTGCTTTCCAGACATGAAAAAGGTTGGGAGTCAAATCCCAATAAACTTGATCCAGGTGGTGGGAATAAAGACCATACTATTGGCACTCGATAGGATAGTCGAACTAGCTTCACTCCACCAGGCCTCATGACCATTAATGTTCTATGTGGTGGAGTGTATGAGACCCACAATGTATGACTAGAGCACTGCGCTATTGAGTAACATGAAGCAGAAACTCAATTACTGCAAGATGGGCAGGGTGAGAAACTTAAGTTTCGATAGCATACTGAGGATGTTCTTCTTTTAGCATGTACCGGGGCTAAGCCCTAGAGTACACATTCCTCCACATAGAGTTCGAGATCCAACCCAATGACGTTGGGAAATTGCTATGCACAGACTGGGAAGAGGTAGGGTGGCTAACCCCTACCCAGTGGAATTCTTTCCATGGTGGTAGAGGCAGATCATTGCCATCGATTACTACCCCTATGCAGTGATAGATTTTTGGGGAGATATGAACATACCCCTACCACCAGTAGTGGCTTATGGAAACATAGGTAATGAATCCCAAACCCTCTTTTTAAGTTTTTTTTTTAATTATTAACTTTTTTTGTGTTTTTTGATATATTGACTCAAAAGACATGTTTTGGCGTGAGGACACATAATGACAATCTGTCATGTGTATACAGATGTTGGAGCATGAAAACCTGATGGTTTCCCTTGTCATAGATGGAGGGGAAGAGGAGATGACATCATGGGTGTGTATACAGAGTGGACACTCCAAAGCATCCACACAAACTTTGTACGTTTGACACACAGGGCACCCATGGCGCAAGTCGAGGGATTTCCTGAGGCCATGCAACGGCAAGTGTTTGGTGTACCATGGGCATGGGTTCGATTATTTCAATGTCTATCTAGAGTCATGGTGTGCTACCACAAACAGAGCCCCCATCCTCCTCCTCAGGCTTAGAGACCTCAAAGTATTTCTTTTTGTACTACCGTGTATAATATTTTGGTGGCTCGGAAGCCCCAATTTTATATCATGAAACTTATGTATTATGACATCACATTTTGGATGTTTAATGAAACACTTTTATGATGATCGATTTTATCTTTTTACATATGTGTAAAAATTTATGTTTTCAATATGCTTATGGTCTATGAAATAAATGCCTATCTAACACATAGTTAGCATATGAGTCAGGAAATTGATTAACAATTCTTGAAACATGAATGCATGTTATATTCTCAAATTGTAGTTCTAGCAATCTCACACATAAGAATCTTCATAATAATGTCCGATCCTTAATATGATACAAGCCATTAAGCTATGAAACCACTAACTACGAATCAATATGTACCTCAAGAGAGAGAACACCATGTGAAAGGGCATCCCACAATAACTTGATAACATCACTATATTAAACAACATTGTTCGAAGAAGTCCATAAACATATGCCTCCTGAAGACAATACTTGGCCCATAGGGGTATAAATCACCCAAGCAGCCAAAGCTGAGTTTTGAGTGTGACGGCTAGCACCATTAGCGAATCCTATGTAAGTGGAAGGCTCCATTGAAATTTTCCATATGAAATGAAAGCTAATCAACAAACTTGATCACCATAAGAAAACCTCACTATGCAATTGAAAAATTGTACAATAATATACAACAATTAGCCCTGCCTAAAGATCATGCATATTATTTTTTAAGGTAGAGCCCATTTCTAGGCTCTACCAAGGTTGTCCCTTCATAATGTACTAGCTCATAGGGGCCCTTCTCTAACACGCGTTTGACTACGTAAGGACCATGCCACATGGGATTAAACTTCCCTACCCCCAAGGTTTCTTTAGCTTGAACCCACAATAGGACCAAATCACCTTCACTAAACTTCTTCAGATGGATAGACCTATCATATTGGACCTTAACGCGATGATTATTTACTTCTAGAGCCACTAAGGCATCTCGACGTTGCTCATCAAGCTGCTCTAAGTGGACAAAATGCTCCTCCAATGTGGAAGTGTCTAGTAAAATCTCTATAGCTAGCTTCAACAAAGGGATTTCACATTCAACTGGCAAGACAAACTCCACCCCATGTATGAGCTGATATAGAGAGAAACCGATGGCATTCTTAACCATGGTTATATAGTCCCACGAAGCAGGATATAATGTGATATGCCAGGTTGTCTTGCTTTGTACGATGGTTCATTGGAGAATATACTTAAGTGACTTATTCACTACTTCAATCTGTCCATTCACTTGAGGGTAATAAGAAGAGGATTGCTCCTACTTATACCCTAACTTTGAATCCAACTCTTCCATCATTTTATTCTGAAAGTGCCTACCATGGCCAGTGACAAGCTCTTTCAGAATGTCAAACCGAGTAATAATTTGGTTGAAAATGAAATGCACGGTTGTCTCAGCATCAGATTTAATAATGGGCATAGCCTCTACCCATTTTGTGAAATAATCGATGGCCACTATAATGTGATGATGCCCCCCAGTTGAAGCTGGGTTGAAATCCATGAAGTCAAGCACCCACATGGTGAAGGGATCGATAGTGATAATAGGATGTAACAAGGTAGGATGCGAGCACATATTCCATGCAAACATCTATAAAGGGTGACACTTCTTGACTGCATTGACACAATATTTGAAGATCGACAGGTAAAAATATCCCACTCTCAAGATTGTTTGGGCTATAGAAAGCCCAGATAAATGACCACAACATGCCCCTTCGTGGCAATCATTCAGCACAACCTTAGCCTTATCATGGGTTAAATAATGACATAAAATGGAATCTACCCCATGGTGGTACAAATTTTTATCCACTATAAGGTAGTTCTTAGCTACATGATGTAATCTTCATCGCTCATCCCATGAAAGGTGAGTAGGGACCTTCAACATTTGCAAATATACAATGATATCCCCATACCATGGGTCCAAAATTGATATAAGGAAAATATGCTCATCGACAAACATATCCTCATAAACCTCCTCCTCCTCCACACTTGGAAAATCAGATATGAGCTCCGCAAAGATCAACGATTTCTTCGATTTCACTGAAACGAATTTGAGATCAAACTCTTGCAAAATAAAAATCCATTTATTTTATTTTCCCCTAGTCATCATTCTAGTGAGGACGAACTAAAACGGATTGAAATGAGCTACCACCAAGGTTTGGCGAAGGATAATGTAATGTCTCAATCTCTGAACCGCATGAACGGTGGCCAAGGAAAGTTTCTCCACATGGGAATAAAAGATTTCCGCATCCATAAGGTTTCGACTCAAATAATATATGACATGCTCATGGAGCTCCTCATCCTCCTAAACAAAAACCATACGAACTGTCTCCATGGACGCGGCAACATAAATTAAAAAATCATGGCTATAGTCGGGTGGAATAAGCACGGGGGCCGATGCTAAGGCTCACTTAAGAGCATCAAAGGACTCCTGGGATCACTCATCTCAGCAAAAAGTAGTGTGCTTCTTTAAAAGATGCATAAATCCTTTAGTCAAATTGGCAAAATTAACCACGAATCTCCACAAGAAATTTTCCATGCCTTGCAAACACTGAAGATGTCTAATATTACGTGGGGGATACAGTTGAAGTATTTCCTCAACCTTTAAGGGATCGAATCTTATCCCCTCATTGGATACAATGAACCCTAGCAAGAGACCACATTAGAGGAAATTTGGGGTCTAAAATGGGCCTTATAAGAAAACATGCCAAAATAAGTTTTTGTGAGTTGGAATTCAAGAACCAATAGAATTTCAATAAAATAAGTCAACCATAATGGTTGAATTGACATATTTGTCATTAAAAAAAATTACTTTTTTTGTTCGTATTTTCGACATATCTCATTGTGTTTTTACTCAAATTTCGATCGGGAGAGCTCATTTGGATGCGGAATTTGATTCCGCATCCAACGAGTACCCACACTGCATACTTTTGATGGACCCCACTACCCCAAAAATAAGAAATACCTGAAAAAATGTGTTGATGATGTCATCATCACGTTTTTTCAGGTATTTCTTGTTTTTGGGGTAGTGGGGTCCATCAAAAGTATGCAGTGTGGGTACTCGTTGGATGCGGAATCAAATTCCGCATCCAACAAGCTCTCCCGATCGAAATTTGAGTAAAAACACAAGGAGATATGTCGAAAATACGAACACAAAAGTAGTTTTTTTCTTTCTTCCTCCAAAATTAATCAATATTATTTTATTATTTTAACTATTATTTTATTATTTTCCTTAGGAGGCCCATTTTAGACCCCAAAATTCCTCTAATGATAGTCATGCAAAAGATGCACTTATGAGGATTTAACCTAACCTAGTAATGGCAACATATTTCAAATACTAATTTCAAATGGTATGGATGACACACTCTCAGATGAGAAATGAGCAGCAAGGTCATCCAAATACACTTCGATAATTGTTTTGAGATCATGAAAAATTAAGGTCATAGCCTGCTGAAATGTAGCTCCAGCATTTGTAAGACCGGAAGGAATCTTCCAATATGCAAAAGTACCCCAAGGACAAATAAATGTAGTTTTATTTTGATCCTTAGGTTTGATCTGAATCTCATTATATCCAGAAAAACCGTCCATGAAGGAGAATACCTAGATTCTCACACACTCATCCAAAATATGATCAATAAATGGTGTGGGAAAATTATCCTTAGGACAAGCATGATTTAAATCACGGAAGTCAGTGCATATACGGATCACTCCCTGCTTCTTATCAACCAGAACGAGATTTGAAACCCACTTTGTCAGGGGAACAGGATACATAAAACTGGCTTTAACCGCTTCTCTATCTCAGCTTTAATAGCGGGTGATTTTCTAGGATTCATGGCATGCAAATGTTGTTGAACCGGCTTCACATTCGGATAGGTCTTAATATCATGTTCAACAATACGAGGGTTAATACCTAGAATTTTTTCGTATGACCAAGAAACCATGTCACGAAACTCTTTAAATAGCTTGGTAGACTCCTTGATTTCATTAGGGGAACAATCCGCCCCAATGTAGATGTTCTCAACTTTTCCAAGATCGCGAGAAATAGTTATAGGAATAGTAGGTGATAAATTCCCCATGTTCCCATCAGCCATCTGACCAGGAGAGCTCAATGGAACCATGGGACTACCAATCTTCTCACTAAGAATCTCCCTAAATTCCTCATGCTCCATATGGTCAAGCTCGAGAAGAAAATATGTTCGATGATGTAGCTCTTCCCAAGGTTTCTCAACACCAGACATGGCCTCAATAATGGCTTCATCCGATGGAAAAGCATCATCGAGGAAATCATGTGCATGAGAGGACTCAATTACCCATGCAGGCAATACATACAGGTCTTCCTCCTCCATCCACGAAGAGGAAGGACTAGGCTCTACAACAGAATCAAGATTCACTTGATATGCTATCATAGTTGTACGCAACGACACATCCATTTCTATAGGTCCATTCGAAGGACTCGGTGAAGGAAGACTCCAAGGGTATTCCATATGGCTAATGCAAAAAGACACCAAATTCAACGAGGACGAAGCCGCCAAAACTAGATCCGATCATAAGAATGGGCGCAGGACAATTAAAGGTTCCCATAAGAGACGGATACATACCCACATTCACACTCCTAGTTGTTAGCTGAGAATGATCGATAATCGAGATAGAAGCTCCCGATGATGCACTAACACTCGGTTTTAAGTAATGATGTCTGATCAATCGTAACTATCTTCCAATTAAATGGAAAACATACCACTAGAAAGAGAGAAGATGCTACGGCTTGCATACTATACATCCAATTCTGTCCCAGCAAAATATTGTAGTCAAGGGGTGCATCAAGCACCTCAACCTCGATCGCGACGGTCTTCCCTCCCAATTGGACCTTAAGAGAAGGAAGAATCTCATGTGCCTGGAATGATCTACCATCAAAGGAAGTCAAAATAGTAGTGGATTGAGACAACTTGAGAGAACCCAAACCCTTCCAACATCACAAAGACATCACAGAAGCAATAGTGCCTTCATCAATCATAGTTCGTTTCATAGTCATATTAAGAGACTCTACATGAATCAAAAGAGACACGTAGTAAGGCAAGCAAGGCTGCAGTCCCATGGTTTCAAATTTGATAATGGAAGAAGAGTTATCATCATTAACCCCAAGAGTATGAAACAAGGCTTTCCTTTGTGGAGGACAACTCTGAAGTACTTCAATCATAGACATCGCACAAGGAGTTTGGCCCAAATCCTCGACAAGGGAATGGTTCCGGGTGGCTCGGGAATTAGGATTGTACCCCTGTAACACCCCGATTTTGACCCCATTGCATTATATGTATATGATGTATATATTATAAGTAATCATGGTGTGGAGATAAAGGCCAAGGCCCCACCATCGATTGGTTATGCTATGTTTCGAGTTGAAATTGTCACCGATGGTATATTAGGGCATGTGGCATACATATTGAGTTTTGTCATCATGTAAATATACATCTTTAATTAAATGAACCCAACCAGATATTCTCACTGCAACCATAATGAAAAGGGCATGGTTTTCACAAGAAACAGGGGGGGATATTAAACCTTGAGCCATGATAGAAAATCCATGTGTCACCACCCTGTTTTGATTTTTCCATCTTTCCTTGTTTTATCCAACCACCACCATTAAATATTTTGCTGAGTAGTGGAGGCAGTTATTGTTCAGGAGTGGGGCTGGTAGGATTGTCAGTCATTTCCCACACGCACACTCCAACAGTGGATTGAACCTCACGATGGGAAAAATAATGACTACGCCCCTCATTCCATCCTCTCCACTACACCACTCTTGCGATTATCTGTTCATTTTCTCATGCACAGGATTCTTTCTTGTTGGGTATTATGCATCCAGGAGGGAGGAGCCATCTCCACTGTCATTCACATTTTCCATAGAGAGGGATCTGGTGTGTTTCGATCTGTATTTGGGATTTGGTGTAAATCTTCTCTCACGCAGCAAGCTGTGGGCCGTTCGGTCACTATCACCCACCGTTTTTTTATGGAGAGCCATTTTATGCTCAGGGACTATGTGTAAGTTTTTCTTACCGATTTGTGTCTCATGCATATGTTTTCCCCTGTGTATTTTGGGGTCTGCTGCAATTTTTCCTCACACACAGGTTGGGAGACTGTATTTTCTTCCCTGATGTGGTCTGTGTAAGTTTTCCCGGTGACTCCGTTGTCTAGGATGGACTGTTGTCTTCCCCGTGTTGTGAGTTGTTTTTACTGATACGTTTTTAGACTGTTGTAATTTGCTTGGGAGTCATTTTTGCCACGATAGGGCTATGAACGACTCAGGAGTTGTTTTACCTGTTTAAGTTGTAACTACTAATTGATTTCATGAGTACAATGGTTGGTCTTAGGGCTGTGTTAGGAGCAGGGATGGGGGCTTGGGTTGCTTGATAAACTTGGTTTGTTTGGAAACCACATGGACAGAGCTAAAGGGTTGACTTTCTTCTCCACAACCCCTGAATAGCACTAGAAGGGAAGTTAGGGCCTGAGGGACTATGTAGCAGAGAAGGGCCTGATTCCTTGTGTTGGATGTGTGTGGGTGTCTTAGAAGTCAGGCTAGTTCTGGTGTAGGTATTCCTAGCACTATAATGAGCTCACCAGCTTAGCATTTAGCCTTTCCCAACTCCTGGATGGCATGATAAACCTGACCATGTTGGCTTGGTTGTCTTGTTGATGGCCTGATAAACCCAACTGTGTTGGCTTGGCTGTGTTTTGTGTATCCTTGGCTATGTGTAAGCCTGCTTTCTCCCTATTCCTTGGAGAATCATGCCTAGCTTGGGGGTGGCAACGTTGCTGAGAGATTAAGTAGCACACTGGACTATGGTTGGGTGGAACATTGCAGCGATGTAGCTGGTTGTGGAACGAGTTCTTCATAAGATAAGTAATCTTGTCTATTTTACTTCTACAATCATATTTTCTGTTAATGAATGTGATGAACATGTTGAATGCTTGTATGAATGTATGTTTGCTTCCGATGTATGATAAAGGATCATGTATGCATGTTCTAGTTCAAAGCATTTTGTTTCATCATTTCAGCATCTTCTGAATGCACATTTTCATGGGGCTGGTTTTTCAGATGGTTAACACCATGGTAGCGTCCTCTTCGCCGATTGAAGGGTTGGGGAGGTTACAGCCCCGAACGCTTTAGGACTCCCTTAGGAATGTGAGGTGCAACTTTAGGTTTATCCATATTGTTTTCGATATGCAAAGGGATCTCAAGTGGAGTTGGTTCTTTTCCATGGTCCGGTTGTGACAAACCATAATCCTTCGCATGAGTCACAACCTTAGTAGCATGCACCATGTTGATGGAACCATGACCAGTATTTCCCTCTAGTGGATTTTGATCTCCACCCGATGCAAAATGAGGATCAATGGTCCTCAAGTTCATATTTTGATTATGGGGTAAAGGATTAGTTAGCATAGCTGGGTCCTATGCTATGAATCTTGAGCCATATTCCATATGAGGGCACAAGTGAGTGAGGTGGTCCTCCTTACACAACTTGCAAGGAAACGTTACCTTACATTTAGACTACTTGTCCCCCCCAGCATTATGAGTGTTCTTGTCATTATAATTAGCATTTTCATTCTTGTTCCCACCCTTATGATTATTTTTACCCTTTTTCGTATTCCTTCACAGATGCTAGTTTCCCTTCTCGTCCAACGATTACAGGAAAAATAAACTCGTCGTTTGGGTGGGTTGAGATGAAGCCATGGCTTGTCCTAATGCAGATAGACAATTGGCTCATTTGTTTCACAACAAAATCCATAGGTTTGGCACTTGTACAACCCACAATGCCATCAGCATGTGGTCTAGGTTTGATCTTGGGATCAAAACTAGATCACGAAGCGTTAGGTATAATCTCATACAAAAGTCTGGATTGAGCGTAGATCAAATCCAACTCTTGTTCCCTAAATATTGCTTGTTCCTCATTTTGGACTCCAAATGTAGAAACATCCTTCACGATGTAAGGTAATAATGACTTGAGGAACCACTCAAGGATAAATTCCGGTGGTATAAAGGATTTAATCAACCACTTTTGTCTATGCCACTCTTGAATATGGTCCGAGATATGTGTGGATTTGTCTTGTAAAAATGTCGACAAGAGTTCTGTACCAGCGTCGTAACACATCAATAGCTGAAAGTGATCGAGGAAAGTCATGGAAAGGTCATCAAATAAAATGAATTCCCCCATTGGTAACTCTATATACCATTTCATTGCGAGCCCGATGAGGGTGCGTTGAAATAGCCCCAAACGGATTGAATTGTCATGTAAGGAATTGGAAGAGCACCAAAGGTGAAAAGCAGTGACATGCTCACTAGGATCTTCTCCATATTTTCCCTCAAACTTGGTAATGTTCGAAGGAAGCTTGTTAGGGACTTCCGTCCAAGATGGGTCATGAGATACCAAATCATTCATAAGTCTTGAAAAGCCAGGTAAGTTCCACGTTGTGAGGAAAGGGAGCCTAGGTTGAGCCAGTCTATGCCACGCTCCATGATAGTTTGGGTTCATGTAAGGCTGATTGCTATAAATACCATGGCCTTGGCCATAATATCCCCCTCCCATTTGACCCGTATAGGGCTACATGGAAACATTATGATGTGGCGTACCTTGACTATGCGGTGCTACAAATCCATAATTGGAAGAGTAAGTAGGTTGTTGATACACATACCCATAGGGTTGATAGTTATGTCCATACTGCAGTCCATAAGAATGTCCATGAGAATATCCATAGTTAGGGATATGGGGAACTCGTTATGATGGACCATTAGATGATACAGAAACAGGAATATGACCCCCCAAGACAACGTGAGGTACTTGACTCCGAGATACTGCCATGCAAGCAGTCGCAGTATGAACGTGGCTAGTAGCGATATTCCATCCCGAAGGACCACAGGAATGACGGGGATGAAGGGTTGTCAAAAATTCATTCGAAGGAGTAGGGTTTGAGGATGAAGGTACATGTGAAGGGATGTAAGTGGTGTTCCCTATGGTCACTCATCTCGGTTCTGGTACCCACATATGGGTACTAACACTAGGTCTAGGACAGACATGTGAGGTAGCTTCCACCACTGGGATGGAAGGTGCAATGTGACTAGTGCTCCCTAATCTCTCCGCATGGAAAGGAATAGGAGTTCCCCTAGGCATATTGCTAGGTTCAAATTATGAATCAACATGATGTGCTGGAATGGGTGCAAAGATATCTGACATGCCATAACGAACATGACTAGTTCTTATGGGTTCATGATGAGTCTCGCTGCCTAGAAACCAATACCGATAACGTGTGAATGAGGGATTATAACTAGAATGTGAAGCTATTTCCAGTGAAGGATCATATACAGGAGTAGAATATACATCCCCAACCTCGTGAGGTGGAGAATACATATTAGGAATCTCATCCTCATGTTCTCCCATCATGTGTGAATAATAGTGAGAAGTAGTCCGCTCGGACTGTCTGTTTCTCTCTCCCAAAGGAGGAGAAGACGTGGAAGGTGGAAATCCTGCTAAATGATGAGAACGGTGAAGTGCCATGCTTAAATCAATAATGACTCAAAAATGAAAAAGACTCGATCTAATTACACAAACACTAGGCCAACTAGCATGCACAGAGAATACACCTATAAAATGTAAAGCCAAATCATTAGCAAACAAGGGTAGGATATGTGAGCTCCCGAATGAATCAGGTATGTCTCGCCTAGGAGAGGCTTGAGACTCCCATTCACAACAAGTGGAGGTTCATAACTAATTATAGTGGCCCTCAGCGTCAATGCATATAACGAGGGTGCTGTCCGACCCCTACCTGGCTAGGAAACCTACAGAATAACCTTTGCGAAGTACCCCTTTGATAACCTAGGTAAGGAAACTAAGGTCACCTCAATATAATCAATGCTGAGGTGGAAAGTCGTAGGAGGGATTGACCATATGGGTAGGGTAGCAAAACCCAAAACTCTTGAAAGAGCCCCCAGATATGAATATAATCCTTGAAATATCTCTGATGCTACTCAGTTATGACCAGGGGTTATCCCAATCAATAACCACTCACACTGCCTCGTGCTTAACTCCCTTGTAAGAGGAGGATCCTGAGAAACACTAATTATATAAAGCAATTTCACACTCTCACCTGGACAGACACATAAATGTTTTGTTTAGTGGTATTGGAGAATTTACTCACAATGAACTATTCCAAGAACCTAAAACCTAATCTTATTGGTGCACCCTATATAAGAAAAGAGTGTAATTCATTTTATTATGTCTTGATTTTAATTGTCTTGTTACTCAAAAAGGGCAAATGGTCATGCAACTAATGATGTTATGATGCAACAAGAATTAAAATGCACACCTAACAATCAATGCAAATGCACTATGCCAAATGCAAAATAGGGTATGCTACTATGTGAAGTGCAAAATTTTCCTTCAAATGAATATGCAATCATTCCTATATGAAAATCTGACTAATACTCTCCAAGCAAACCTAATGCANTGAAACAATACGTAATGATGCAAAAAGAAAATGTTTTTGTATTTTTTGAATTATAAAAAGCAAAAGTATAACTCTACAACCCCAAAACTCTGCAAGCACTACCAGACAAAACCCAAGCAAAGCACTAAGGTAAAAGAGACCTAATGCATTAATCCCAAAACAAAAAATAGAAAATGAAATGACAACAACATTTTCAAAAATTTAAACTAAAAAACATCTCTAGTTAGAAACAGAGGTGTGTACAGACTCCAGAAGCATCCAACAAGACTCAGTAATCATCCAAACTCACCCGACAACACTTAATCTTCCCCAAAAAGGAAAAAATCAGGGCATATGCGACTGTGTGCAGAAAATCTACGTGTATACATGGCTATTCTAGTAAAAATGGCATGTACACGTGACTGTGAAGACAAAACTCGCGTACGGGATGAAAAATAGATAAAAAAGAAGGTAAACAAACAAGCTGAGACAAAATTTACTCCTATTAGACACTACTAGGAAAACATGACCCCAGACCCGAATCAGAAATAAAGAAAACCCCCAAAGAACATTGAATGCTGATGAAACCCCTAAAGGAAATGACTAGGAACTCCCCAGTATGATCGCCAATTCTGTTATGGAGAAAAGTTCCTATGGCTTGTGGTACCACAATAGATAGAGTAACTATCAAAATAAATCCCTTCCCAATATGCAAGAGAAGTAAACATCCAACACTAAAGGATCTCGAAACATACCTTATTACAGATGGTTGATGTAGATCCCCGTTCAGGTTTTTCAATCTCGCTTGTGTTAGCAATTTTCTCTCTCAAAAATCAACAAACAAGATAAGCATGCTATATAATAGTGTTAGCCCTACTCTATCATATATAATCAATAACTTATAAGCATTTAAAAGCATCCATGGATTCAATATTCATTTAAATACACATTATTGGATAGGAAAAGATATTTCTATTAATATAAATCAGAAATTACAATAATGACAACCTTTGTCGGCACGTATGTGAACTGGAAAAACTAAGTCCTTTACCTGGGCCTCCACCACTTCAACCCTCCATCTCTCGATAGCAAGCTCACAAGGAAAGGCAAGCTTGGGAAGAACACAAAGTTCTCCAAGGGACAAAGGGATGAAGACTCAAGTATAAGCTCTGGAAACAATGGACTATAGTTTTCTTGCTCTTCAATTCCTCTCCCTCCAATGTATCCAAAGGGTTCCTTATATAGTGCTTCAATGGGGCAATTGAAGTTCAAAACCAAGCGATATCAAGGCATATGGAAGGCCAAGAGACAAGTGACTCAACTCCACATCAAGAAAAACTCCAAAACTATTTGTCCTTTTTCACACATTTCGATGTACACGAGTTTAAGGGCCATATCCGCTTATATACGTGAGAATAGGTTTAAAAGTCATGTATGGAAAATAATGCATGTTTTTAGGGATGATCTTGGAAACATCAAAGGTACAAAAATGGTCCATGGGTTCCAAAGAGTCTGTAGAGTGACAGGGAAGGCCATAAATGTGTGATCAATCATGTATGGTAAAATCAGCTGTAACAATGAGATGAATTCTCTCCTCGAGAGAAACAATATCAATCTTCTGGAGAGTGTTTGGAAGAGATATAATCAAGATCAGGATACTCAGCAAGAAAGAGGACATGCTCTCATGGAAATCACCTCGAATCCCAATGCTATCCTCATAGACTCTGGATCTTCAAATCACATGATGGAAATCAGATATTCCTTCTCATCCCTGGACAGTGACAAAATAATTCCCATCAACATCAAAGA
Organism: Pseudotsuga menziesii; assembly: GCA_001517045.1. Taxonomy (NCBI): domain Eukaryota; kingdom Viridiplantae; phylum Streptophyta; class Pinopsida; order Pinales; family Pinaceae; genus Pseudotsuga; species Pseudotsuga menziesii. The sequence goes on from LPNX010175181.1 coordinate 427,868, forward strand.
CGATTCTACCATGATTTCGAAAGGAAAAGGTACTGTAAATCTTGAACATGGCAGTTTTTTTATGTTCTGTATGTACCCTCCTTGGCCTCCAACCTCTTGAGTGCATATCAAATGACTCATAACGGAGTGCCCAATTAAGTAAATTTTATCCTCAATGATATATAAATCATTGATATTGCATCCAGGAAACTTGTTGCAATAGGATTATCAAACCGTCATGTTAAGCCCTATGAGTTTTCCCATTTTGTGGCGGATGCAAAGCCCACTGCTCTTCTGAATTGTGGAGATGAGGTCAGTAGAATATGAGATAAGATATTTTGTCATTTTAAATTCAATTACATGCATAAAATTCAGATAAATTCCATGGTTGAAGGCCTCCCATCCATCAAAACTTCTAACGGAATTTGTAAAGGTTGTATTGTAGGCAAGCACCCTGAGCACAAGTTTTATTGGGAAAAGGAAAGTCGTGCATCAAGAATATTTGGGTTGATTCATTATGATATCAGTGGACCTATTCCCACCACATCGATGAATGGATCTTGGTATATACTCACCTTCATAGATGATTTTTCTAGTTACACTTGGGTTTTCTTCATCAAGAAAAAATATTAAGTTTTGGAAAAATTCATTGAGTTGAAAGCACTGGTTGAGAATGCCTCTCAAAGAAAGGTTAAATCTATGCGATATGATGATGGAGGTGAATATATAATTCTTGAATTGCTGCAAATGTGTTCATATAGTGGGATCAAGATCCAATGCTCCATTTCCTACACTCCCCAGCAGAACGGTGTAGTGGAGAGAAATAATCGGTCTCTCAAGGAGATGACCACCTTCATGCTAGAAGCCAAGAGTTTGGCTGAAAATTTATGGGATGAGGCCATGAATTTTTATTCATACATTTATCAAATATTACCTCACTCTTCCATTAAATTCAAGACTCATTTCAAATCCTATTTTGGACACAAGCCGGATGTGTCAAATTTCAAGGTTTTTGGGTCCGCTGCATGGGCTCGAATTCCACATGACAAGATGAAATATTTGAAACTGAAAATTATTAAATGTTTCTTAATTGGATATCTAGAAGAATATAATGGATTCAAGCTTCTGAATATTAGAACAAAACAAATTTTCATTGAAATAACTGTCCCATTTGAAGAGCCTCTCCGAGAAGTAGAACTAGTTGAAGACAATTCTTCTAAAATTTCCTTGTGTTGTACAGATCATTTGGGTGATTAAAGTGGGAGTGAAGGCTATGATTTTTCAGAAATGATATCTGATATTAGTGAGAAATATATATCAGGTTCATAATAATATTCTTAACTTCAAATGCATCTCCCAACTTGGGCCAAAAAGACACTCTCTTCCGCCAGGGAAAACATTGGAAATCCTGCTTATCCTAGAAGAACCTGGTCTGATTTTCAAAGAGTAGGTATTGATCTCTCTTGTCATGATTATCTGATGTTAAAAAAATGTTATTTAATGATTGGTTTAGATCCTAATTCCTACTACTATGCTCGGAAATATCTGAGATGGAAATTTGCTATGGACGAAGAGTTTAATTATCTTCGGGAAAATGCTACTTGGGAGCTATTTCTCTTCCACATGGGAGGAAATTAGTTCAATGCAAGTGGGTGTTTCAAAAACAGGTGGCTGCTGATGGCACAACCTAAAAATATAAGGCAATTCTAGTTGCAAAATGGTTCTCCCATGTCCAAGGAGTAGACCATCATGAGACCTTTGCTCTAGTGGCAAACATGGACTCCATCAGGCTATTTTTGGCCATTTCCACATCTAAGAACCAGGAGGTGCATCACATGGATATCAAGAGTGCCTTTATTCATGGATACCTACATGAGGAAATATACATGAAGCAGCTCAAGGGATATATATCATATAGTTCTTTGGTTTGCAAATTGCAGAAGTCAGTATATGGGTTGAAACAGTCATGGTATGCCAAGATGGATGACTTTTTGCTTTCACAAAACTTCCAAAGATACAAAAATGATCCAAATGTGTATTTACAGAAGTATGATGGTAATTTTCTTATCATTTTCTTATATGTTGATGATATTTTGATAACTGCAATCACACCTGATTCGATTACTTTCATAAAAACTGCCCTCCATGATGCATTTGAGATGAGCGATTCAGGCCTGCTAAAATAGTTTTTTGGGATCAAAATTGCACAAGAATTTGATGGGATAATGGTAAATAAGTATAAATATATTGCATACCTGTTAGCGAAGTTTACCATGTCTGATTGCAAGACTGCACCACTCCCTTTCTTCTTAAAAATCAGCCTTGAATAGATAAAAACAACTCCACCCATGGATCCCACAATTTACCGCTAGCTGAACGGTAGATTGCTTTACTTGACACATTCAAGGCCTGATATTTGTTATTCCATGAATTTTTTTATCAATATATATGAAGAAGAATCATGAGCTCCATTGGAAGGAAGCCAGGAGGATCCTTCAGTACATTCGAGGCATAAGATCCTCCGACATTCACTATGCTGCAGATTCTGAGCTAGAGTTGATTGGTTTTATTGATTCAAATTGGGTAGGGCATTCCATAGATTGGAATTCCACTTCCAGGTGTGTATTTATGTTTAGTGGTAGCCCGATTTTTTGGTATAGCACCAAAAATCAGGCTTCCATTGCATTGTCTTCAACAGAGGTCGAGTACAGGGGAGTAGTGAATGCTTGCATCCAAGTTGTTTGGTTGCAAGGCATTCTTTCAGATTTTGGGATTGGTAGTGCTTTTTCCATAGTAATATTTTGTGACAATAAAAGTGCTATTAATATCTCCATAGATCAGGTTACCAGGAAGAGGACCTTGTTAGGATTATTAATCCTCCCTTGTCCAAATTTGGTCATATGTCTAAATCGGCAGTCATGTCTAAATTGAGAGTCCATCCAGTCTATTTATAGTCATTAGCACCATTGGTTAAACTTGACCTAATCGGGGCACATGTTTCAGTTACCTAAGTGTGGGGAACACTAATTCAGGCTCACTGCCACTTATTGCACTTGATTGCATAAGTTTAGGAGTCTCCTAGATCAATCCCTACAATTTAGGAAGCAACTGGGAGTACCAAAATCAACCAAGGTCAGTTCACTTCCATTAATGACTAGTCAAGCCAAGTTAGGAGTCAGTTACATTCAGTTCTATCCCTCTACATTCAGTTAAATGATGGTTTAATTAATTGCACACATGTGGGGAAAATTTCTCACCTACCACAGTCAGTTAAACATTATTTAATACTAAATGTAACACTTGGTTGTGTTTTAGAACTTTGGTTATGATTTAGACAAGGACAGTTAACTACTGGGTCCTCCAATAGTGATTTAGACAATGTCTTGGTTACCTACAGTCAAGTAGAGTCATCAATTCGAACTTCCTCATGTGGATTCGAATTGCTTGTGGCTATTAAAGCCATTTTACATCATTGTAATTATTATCTGAATTACTTTTTTTATTAATGAAAGCATTCACAGCTGCAAGTCTTTTGCATTGTTTCATTCTTCAATTACTGAGTAAATTGTGAGATCTTTCTTTGTGAGTTGTGTTTTTGTCTACAGATATATATGCTAAAATTTACATGGTATCAGAGCCTCGGTGGACAAGACTCTTCTCCTCCTCAAATCTCCAACCGGATCATTTTGTTTGTTTGATTGTGTTATAGGTTATCAGGTTTTCTCAGAGCATTCGCTACAAGAAGCCTCTACTTCTCATTGCATTCGCTACAGTAGCTCAGTTCTTCCTATTACTTCGAAATGTCTCATAAAATAGATCTTCTAACTCCCTTCAACTATCACCAGTGGAAGGAAGACATGAAAATATTGCTCCGCACCAAGCATCTCTTCAGACTCATAGAAGAAACAGAGGAAGAACCAGAATCAGATAAAGACAAAGCTAAGTACATGAACAGACTTGATGAAGCCATTAGTCTCATGCAATACTCAGTCTCTAAGGATATTCACTTTCACATCCATGACTTGGAGACTCCCAAGGAGGTTTGGGACAAGCTTTCTTCTTTGTTTGATAAGCATGATGAGATGAGGATCCATTAGCTAGAAAATGATCTGATTACTCTCAATCCATCAGACTTCGAATCTCTAAATGAATTCTTCTCAAAGTTTAAGAACCTGATATATCAGTTGAAGCAATGCAACGTGAAGAAGGATGGAGATCAGGTCATTCTTTCTATTATCACAAAGCTCAATTCAGACTACTCAGTATTTGTATCCACCTTCCAAACAGTAAGGCTCACTACTCCAAATTGGAAGATGCTCACTCTTAATGCTTTCATTCAATCTCTTATTTCTGAGAATGATAAATTGATCCAAATGGGGATCATTTGATCTCCCAAAGATCTAGCTCTTGTTGCAAGAGGATATAAGGTAGTGAATGACAGAGGGAAGCAAAGAGATGAGTCTGAATAGTCAAAAGAACCTTCAAGTTCGAAGAGAAGCAAGAAGAATGGAAAAGGCAAGGTTCTCTTCCCTTACTGTGGAAGGGGCTTCCATTCAGAAAGCTCCTGTATGAGAAGAAAACTTGATGAAATGGCTCTTCTTTTGAAAAGGTACAACATTTCTGTACCTGCTAGCGCAAGGAAGGAAGACTCTGAAGAAGAAGAAGAAGAATACCCAAGGAAAGGACATGCACTGAAAGCTTGCTGCACATCAACACCTGCATTCCTCATTGATTTTGGAGCTTCCAACCATATGGCTACATCCATAGAATCATTCTCTTCTTTTCAGTCCTTTGATGGTCTTAGTATTCAGATGGGAAATAACAGTAAAATCCAAACCAAAGGGAAGGGATTTATCCAACTTGAACATGGAAGGTTCAAATATGTGTTGTTTGTTCCCTCCCTGACTTCAAACCTGTTATCTGTTTATCAGATGACCCATACTGGATCTCCAAAGCAAGTGATATTTGGTCCTGACTCAATGGATATCATAGATATCTCTACTGGGAGCATCATAGCAAAAGGTATTGTGAATCATGCCTCAAAATCATATGAGTTCTCACATTTCATGTCTCCTTCAGAACCAGTGCACTCTCAGCAGCCACCTGCAAGGAAAGGTAAAACCATTGCATCTACTTCTTTTACAGCTTCTACTAGTATTGCAGATCCATCTATATTAGTTTATGACATTAAGATTCAGGGTGACTCAGATCTAGATGCAGTCCCTACTTCCAAATTGGAAGCTAGGAAGATGACTGGAAACTCACCTGACACTCAAAAAGGAAAAAATATTGCGCTATGCCATACTGTTTTGCCTCCTTCAGAGAGATGCAATAGACTTCCTGTAAGATGAAATATGGCAAGGGATCAGTATTCCTACATCCAGAAGAATGGATATGATCATACACCTATTCATTCAGCAAGAGACAAAGGTTACATTCCTCCTTCCTCCCATCATCCTTTTCGGAGAAGAAGGAGAAGTCTACATGCCAGGCCCCAGAATACATGTGCACATCACACCATGCATGCTGCTTCACTACCTCACAGAGATGAAGATTGTAGCAACATATTTTCAAGTTTTTCAAACTTGAGACCTGATTCTACCTGCTTAGATAGAAGGAGGGATTTTTTCCCATGTGGTTTTTGTCCTAGTTACTTGTATTAAGCAGTTACTTTATTTTACTTGATGTAATGGGTGACCTATGGTCTTAGTTACCAGGTCCCACAGTTTGTCCAAGTTAGCATTCAGGGGGGGTGTTAGGATTATTAATCCTCCCTTCTCCAAATTTGGTCATATGTCTAAATCGGGAGTCCATCTAGTCTATTTATAGTCATTAGCACCATTGGTTAAAATTGACCTAATTGGGGCACATGTTTCAGTTACCTAAGTGTGGGGAACACTAATTGAGGCTCACTGCCACTTATTGCACTTGATTGCATAAGTTTAGGAGTCTCCTAGATCAATCCCTACAATTTAGGAAGCAACTGGGAGTGCCTAAATCAACCAAGGTCAGTTCACTTCCATTAATGACTAGTCAAGCCAAGTTAGGAGTCAGTTACATTCAGTTAAATAATGGTTTAATTAATTGCACACATGTGGGGCGAATTTCTCACCTACCACAGTCAGTTAACCATTATTTAATACTAAATGTAACACTTGGTTGTGTTTTAGAACTCCGGTTATGATTTAGATAAGGACAGTTAACTACTGGGTCCTCCAATAGTGATTTAGACAATGTGTTGGTTACCTACAGTCAAGTAGAGTCATCAATTCGAACTTCCTCATGTGGATTCGAATTGCTTGTGGCTATTAAAGCCATTTTACATCATTGTAATTATTATTTGAATTACTTTTTTTTATTAATGAAAGCATTCACAGCTGCAAGTCTTTTGCACTGTTTCATTCTTCAATTGCTAAGTAAATTGTGAGATCTTTATTTGTGAGTTGTGTTTTTGTCTACAGATCTATATGCTCAAATTTGCAAACCTAACATGTTGAGATACACATGCACTACATCAGGGAGTTGGTGCATGACAAGACTATTGTTCTACAATACTGCCCTATATATGAGCAGATTGTAAATATCTTCACCAAGAGATTTATTGAGAAAAAATTCACTTACCTCTATTCATTGTTGGGGGTGATTTCATCGGGTGATCAATTACTTCTTTAGTGTTCATCTTGAGGGGGGGTTTTGTTCCCACTAGGTTTTCCCTCTTTCCTCACTTAGCATTTTATTTTGAGCATTGTTAGAGTTACTTTTTGTACAAGATGACCTATGGAATTTGTTTCTGGGGCCCTAGTATTTCATGCATTATATTTTTACTCCTCCTGAGTATAGCTTAATAAAGGGCGTTAGAGTCATTATCCAACCCACATACCTCTTTTAGTCAATTTTGGCCTAATTAATCAGTATCCTAAGTTAATTGGCTCGAATTGGCATCATATTAGCACACCATGACATCAACATGAGCACACACATGCCCTCCTTCAATCAGGGAGGCAAACTAAACCTTCTCGTTCAATCAGCTGGGCCAACTAGGCTTCCCCCTTCAATCAGGAAGCAATTCTGGGATGATCTAAGTTTCATAAGTGCACCAAATAGCTAACTGATTGTTGTTTCAGATAACAATTATCAGCTAAGTTTTAAAGGTGCTTCCTTCATGCCATTGTATATTTTGGGCTAATTTGGGTGAGTTGGAGTCAGTTAATGTGCCTCCAACTACTTCTAATGACCAGTATCAGTGAAGTTCACTTCATCAGAGCTGACTGGAGTTATTGATGTGACCCCACTACTGATTGGCATGCATATTGAGTTAGATTCAGTTAGACTTAGTCATTCATTGTACTTTCATTCAGTTAGGACTCGGTTAGAGTCAATTATGGCTATATTAGTGGTTAACTAGTGTGTCTAGTCTAGCTAACAGACAGTTAATCTACACCCATATATTCAATTCGAATGACCTCTAGTGAATTCAAATTGTCTCCATTAATGCAAGTTTGCATGAAATTTAATTATTTGTTTTCATTCCATTATTTGATTATACAGAGCTGCAACCTCCTATTGTAGTACTGTTATGTAATTTCATGTCTAATTTGTCTTGACTCTCTTGTGAGTCTGTACTTTGTCTCAAGACTGCTGTGAAAAAATTAATATAATTAAAAAGATTTTTAGAGATAGGATAGCTTTTAAAAAAAAATTATGGTTTAGGTTATATTCTAGCATTTATCTACTATAAATATTATTATAATTTATTTCCAAACATCTTGAACAATGTTAATTCTATACAGAATCCTCAAACATATGAACCATATATCCTATAAAGAAAAGATTTTAACAATTAAATAATTATTTAAACCATTTAAAATATAGGACAGTTTTTTTTCAAGCGAAGATCACTCCAACGAAGCAAGCTCGTGATGGATATCTCTTTCATAAAACCATAATATACTTATCACTTATTACAGATCATCCATGCAAGGTTTACAAACTTAGACAATAAATAAACCAGCAACAGAGTCCCTTACAAGATTACTCCTTTCTGTTCTTCTTAAGGGTGAAAACACGAAGTTGGTATATAGTTTTTGCCAGTTTTTGACAAAAAAGTCCAAAATTTTATGTTTTTCAACTTAAACCCTTTCAAAAACACCCTCCTTAGGAACTTCACATTGATGTAAACACAAGAGGTTTAAAGAATTCTATTAGCTTCATACTCATATTTTTTTGAAATTATTTTATGGACATATAGTAGGACAAATTTGGTGGGCACCAATGATGTATACTTTAAATTTTTAGGTTTGGATAATGAGTGACCTGTGTTCCCTTAATTTATTTTAGAGATGGTTATTTACTTTACGGAAACCAAATGTACCTTCAAAATCTACACGGATTTTACTTTTCAATGGACTATATGTTGAGTATTTTCAAACCGAAACACTATCTTTTATTATTTTTAAAAATTTAACATATATTTAAAAAATAGTGCCTTACACACACGTGTGTGTCCTCCCATTTCATTTGAAATATAACTCTTATAATACAAACTACATATACCCTTTGAAGAGGACAATGCAAGGAACATCACTGTGAGTTTTTAGATTTTTTTTCTTTTCATTGTGATGACTATTATGGAGAGAAAATTCCTATGGCTAGGGGGTACCACAACAGATAGTATGACACAAGAAATCAATATTTTCCAATATGCGAGAACAGTACGCAAATATACCACTAATGGATATCGAATCGTACCTTATTCCGGACAGTTGAAGTAGATCCCCATTGAGATTTTCCAATGCAATTGTGATTATAATTTGCTCTCAACAACAACAAACAAAGAAATCGTGATGTATACAAATGTGTTAGAGCTATCCTACCATATATAATCAACCATGTATAAGAAATTAAATACATCCATGGATTCAATATTCCTATTCAAAATGCACATGAATTGGATAGGAAAAGATATTTCTATTAATAAATCAGAGATACAATAGTGACAAAGTCTGTCGGTACTTGTATGAACCGAAGAAACCAATTCCTCCACCTGGGCCTCCACCACTTCAATCCTCCATATATCGACAACAAGCTCACAAAGAAAATGAAAGATTTGGAAGAACACTATGTGCTCCAAGGGACAAAGGGATGCAGACTCAAGTATAATAAAAGTGGAGGCAACAACGGACTATAGTTTCCTTGCTCTTCAATTTGTCCTCCTTCAATGTATCTAAGGAGTTGCTTATATAGAACTCCAAAGAGGTGATGGAGGGTCGAATATGAGTGTTCTCAAGGCATTTGGAAGGCAAAAGGTCAAGTTATTTAGACTCAAATGACAAAGACTCAAAAAATATTTTTCATTTTGCACACATCCCGATGTATGCAGGTTTAAGGTCAAAATATGTGTATACACATGGGTATTTCTTTAAAATTCACTTATATTTATAAACAAGCAATTTTTTGGGATTATCTTGGAACAGAAAGGTATAATATAAGTCGATGGGGTCTAAGGGTTCTGTAGGGGGATAGTGAAGGCCATAAATATGTGATTTACCTGGTGTGGTGAAATCAACTACAAAAGATGCCCCATAATGTACGAGGTCAAAGGGGTAACATGATCGCCAAAATACATTATGAAATCCATCCCATAAGTGGATTAATGAAGACACAGGTGGAATGACCAACCACCCAGAAGTACAATACAATGATAAATATCTGCATGTGAATGCAAATACATGTAGCAGTCTCGGATACATAAGAGTACAATGGCCATGAATAGGCATGATATACAAAGTGTCATGTTTGGTGATGTCCACGTACATTATACAATGGATTAAGATCTCCATAATCGATGAAGACATCTGATATACACTGGAAATACTGGAACCATGATCACAAGAGATGAAATCTCATGAATACTGACATGATCAAGGAGATATCATATATGGAATGCATGTGGAAATTGAACCCAAGAGATAGAACAATTACACTCACAAAATTGCTAATCAAACATGAAAAATTAACACCAAAGCAGATTAAAATTGGAGAATAACAATAATATGTACTGAGTAAGTGTACAATATCCAAAATTATCCTAATATATAATCACATGATAGAATCGAATGCATAAAGATGCCATTTGAAATAGTAAAAAATAGGCTTACAAAAACTAGTCAAATCACCCATATGTGCATAAAGCAGTTTCTAAGTCTAGGTAGATGCTCACGAATTGGATAAGTCAAGTGGGAAAGATAAAGAGGGATGTAAATAAAACTCATACATGCTTTTATTTGGATAAAATGAGGGAGGATGATGTGGGTAAAAAACAAGGAAACTACACCTAGTTTAGCTTTTCCTTTTGCCTTAATTCAGAAATAAAACAAGGCAGCTTTTTAGAAAAATAAGATATGCGCTTTAGAGAATATGGAATAAAGAAGACATGATAAATTGGGTTTCTAGGATGTTTCCCAAGTGCTCCATGACTCAGTTTTAGCATGTGTTGACTTCTAGTATGTGTAGAAGGAAACTAACATAGAATGGAATCTAGGAAACTAGGTAATAAGACAAACAATATTTAAATTAATGTCTAATGTATATAACTATGGGTTGATTATTCTAACAACCCCTGTTAAGCCTGAGTTTATGAGTAAATATCAGAAAACTATAGGGAAATGCAACAAGGCTTAGTCACCCTTTACATACTGCTTGTCCATACAACCAAGGAAAGAAGCAAAAACCGAGTGGGAAAATACTTCCTTAAACATGGACAGGAAAAACAAAATTTTGGAAATCTTGTCATCAATCATGCTTCACAGCATGATCAGAAATCCCCAGTAGTGATTTGAGATTGATGAGTGTATTCCCACAAAAAACTTTGGTGAAAATGTATGCTACTTGTTCTGAAGATGCACAGAAGAGTAGATCAATGGTACCATCATACACAAGATGTCTGATGTAGTGCATATGGATCTCAATGTGCTTGGTTCACTATACCTGAACTAGATCATTGCAGATTCAAATGCTTCTTTGATTATCACAATAGATAATAGTTGAAAACTTTGATTCGAAGCCACATTCTCCAAGTATCCCCTGCAACCACAAATATTGAGTTGCTGCATTTACGACTCCTCTATATTCTTATTCTGTAGATGAGAGTTCTATGGCACTCTGCTTCTTGCTTGACCAAATGATTAGTCCTTCTGCAAGCATTAACACATATCCTGATGTAGACTTTCTATATTTGTTGTCACCTATGCAATCACTGTCAATAAACCCAATCAAATCAAGATCAAATTTTTGTTTGTAGAATATCCCATGAGTTCTTATTCCTTGAACAAAGTTTAGGATCCTTTTTTATGCTCTCCAGTGGATCTCATGGGGCTAATCCATGTATCTCAAAGCCACACGAACTGCATAATATAGATCAGGTCAAGTGTGTGTAAGATAAAGCAAACACCCAATCAACTACCTATACAGTGTATTATTTACCATAGGAGAAGAACTTGCTTCTTCAAGCTTAACTCCTGAAAGGAAGGGAGTCTTTATTTGATTGAAATATTTCAAGTTGGACTTCTTCAAAAAATCCAAAGCATACTTGGACTGATGTACTTTTATTCCATGTTTTGATTGAGCAATTTCGAGGCCCAAAAATTGGCTCAACAATCCCAAATTTGTCATAGAAATGCATGGTTCATTTCATCCTTCAAGGAGGCAATCTCTTTCTTTGAACTTCCTGTAATCAGAAGGTCATCCACATACAAGACAATAATCATCAAAGAACCATGAATCAGATTAAAATATACATTAGGATCAGAATTGCATCGAACAAAACTCAGTGATAGAAAAAATCCATCAATCTTGGCATACCAAGTCCTGGGGACTTGCTTGAGCCCATACAATGATTTCTTTAACCTGCACACTAAATATGGATTAGAAAAAAACCATTCAGGATGCTACATGTAAATCTTCTAGGTGATATCTCCATTTAGGAAAGCACACTTCACATCCATGTGATGCACTTCCCACTGCTTTGAAGCTGCAATGGCTAGAGCTAGCCTTATGGTGTCCATATTTGCCACTGGTGCAAAGGTTTCATTGTAGCCAACACCATGTACTTGTGAGTATCCCTTGGCTACCAATATTTCCTTATATTTCAAATGTGAACCATTGGCAACAAACTTAGTCTTGAATACACACTTACATTGAACTAGCTTCCTCCCTCGAGGAAGATCAACCAGTTCCCAAGTGTTGTTCTTCTGGAGCGAGCTGAATTCTTCTTTCATGGATGTTTGCCATATTGGATCATGTGCTGTATATTCATATTCCTGTATATCTGATTCAACCATGAGATAGCACTTCTCAACAAATAGAATATCTTTCAAACAAAGGGAACTCTCAAATTGAAATCTAGTCCTCATAGTGTCACTAGGATTTCTAGCTAGTTCCCCAGCTGTATGAATGGTATTTGCTGCCCATTTTGGTCTTGTAGTACTATTAGGATCTGAAATCAAATCATCATTACCAAACATATCAGAATCAGAAAACTCATTAGTCTCTTCACTTACAATCAATGGTTCTGGTGGTGAAGAAGACTCTCCAACTTCAACTGCTACTAAAGGCTCTTCCTGGAAATGAACACTTCTTTCAATGAAAGATTTGTTAGCGCTCAAGTTTATCAGATTGCAACATATTGAATATTTAGAATACCCAACAAATAGGCACTCTTAGCTTTGGGGATGCAAATTATTCCTCTTTTCAGTTGGAATTCTAGCCCAAGCCTTTGAGCCAAAAATCCTAAAATGGGTCACATCTGGCTTGTTCCCACTCCAAGCTTCAAAAGGAGTCATACCATAAAGCTACTTGTGAGGCACCCTATGCTGGATGTAGGATGCACATTTTATAGCCTCGGCCCAAAACTTTGGTGGCAAATTCTTGGACTCCATCATGTAGGTTTCCATCTCATTCAGTGATCAGTTCTTTCTCTCAGCAACACCATTTTGTTGTGGTCTGTAAGGGATTGAATGCTGCATCTGAATACCTACATCTTTACAATACTAAATGAAATCAGACTTGACATACTCACCACCATTGTCAGATTTGAGGATCTTGATTTTCCTCCTAGATTGGTTTTCAACCAGGGCTCTAAAGACTTTGAAGAGGTCAAAAACTTTAGACTTATTCTTTAGGAAGTGAACCCAACGATACCTGGAAAAGTAATCTATGAAGGCCTGTGAATATTTTTCTTAACACATGGAAATATGAGCGAATGTACCAACAATGTCACTATGGATCAGCTCAGGAGGTGCGAAGGTTCTCTCATGACTAGCTTTCTCATATTTGTTCTGTGTGTGTTTTCCTAGGATACAACCTTGACAGAATCCCTTTGAAAACTTGATCTTTGGTAACCCTATGAAAATATATTTTTCACTCAAATGAGAAATATAATTGTAGTTAATATGGCCAAATATTTCATGCCAAATCTTGCTTGCTTCATTAGCATGAATTAGAAGAGTAGAGGGGTTTTAGTAGGGTAGAAAATGGGAAAACTTGTATACCTTCGAAGTGTGATCAATAACACCTTTTTATATGACTTTACCATTCAAAATATCAGTGATTTCAACATCATCAAGGGAGAATATTACCTTCTTTGGAGACCCATTATGAGTCATCTGATACACTGAAAAGAGATTAGAGGAAATACCTGAAACATACAACACATTATTGAACTTACCATGGTTAAGATCAATGCTTCCCTTCCCCAAACTGTCAGTGAGAGAGTCATCTCCCAACACTATTGGTGGACCTTTCGACATGTGAAGAGAGGAGAATGTCTCTTTTCTCAAAACCATATGTCTAGAAGCTCCAGAGTCTATGATGAAGCTAGGTGAGCTTGATGTGCCACAAACCAAGGAATGTACCGTCTCTCTGTCCTCTGAATTTGATCCTCCTTCCTTCTTCTTTTAGTAGAGGGGTTTTAGTAGGGTAGAAAATGGGAAAACTTGTATACATTTGAAGTTTGATCAATAACACCTTTTTCTATGACTTTACCATTCGAAATATCAGTGGTTTCAACATCATCGGTGGAGAATATTACCTTCTTTGGAGACCCAGTATGTGTCATCTGATACACTAAAAAGAGATTAGAGGAAAGACCTGGAACATACAACACATTATTGAACTTACCATGGTCAAGATCAATCCTTCCCTTCCCTAAACTGTCAGTGAGAGAGTCATCTCCCAACACTATTGGTGGACCTTTCGACATGTCAAGAGAGGATAATGTCTCTTTTCTTGAAACCATATGTCTAGAAGCTTCAGATTCTATGATGAAGTTAGGTGATATTGATGTGACAACAACCAAGGCATGTAATCTCTCTCTGTCCTATGAATTTGATCCTCCTTCCCTCTTATTTCAGCAATCAGGAAGGGAGATGTTAATCTTCTCTAGGATTTGATTCAACATGTCAATTTGTTTCTTCATACAAGAGCTCTCAAGATGATAGCCCTTACTGCAGTATGCACACTTACTCATTTCTCCTTTCTTCTTCTTCTTCTGGTAGTTCTTCTTAGAACCTTGGGGATCCTTTAGAGACTTGTTCTTGTCTGTATTTTGCTCAGGTGTATTTTTATCTTTTTATTTCTTTTTGAATCCACCCTTGAATCTCCAGCAACCAAATATTGGTCCTTGGAAGGTTTTATGGTGCCCATCATCACTGACTTATCTTTCTCTTTTGTGAGGGATTCCATGAACTCTGCAAGTTTAGGCATCTTCCAGGCTCAAGCTATCAACTTCATGGCATGGAAGGTCGAAATAAACACTGCATTGTCAGGACCAAGCTTAGAGAGTATGGACAATACTAGTTTATCTTCCTTCGTTTCAATCCCACACTATTTCAACTACAAAACACGGGCCTTAAACTTGGAAAAATAGAGTTGCAATGATTTGAAGCTATTGGGACTCAAGGAGATCAGCTCATTCTTTATTTGGTGTTGTCTCATCTCATCTGTCTTTCCAAAAATATATTCTATATTCTCCCACACTTCATTAGGTGATGTCAATCCATCAAGATCGAAGAGGAGGTCTCTTGAAATGCTCAGACACAAAAGACCATAGGCCTCATTCCTCCTGTTGTGCTATTTAGTTTTCTCTGTAGCTGCATTGGGCTCTACCTCAATTCCCATATTCACCCTGTAGAGACCTTTCTCTCTCAACAATATCTCCATCTCATCTTTCCACTCAAATAAATTGAATGGAGTCAAGATGATCTTTTGAGATTGGTCCATAGCTCAGAAACTGTGCCCTCCAATCAGTAGAAGGCGCTCCCAGTCAATGATGTAGAACCTGAAATAACAATTTGGAAGGATAGAAATAAATATACAAAGGCTCTTATACAATGTGGAAATTGAACCCAGGAGATAAAACAATTACACTAACAAAATTGCTAATCAAACATGCAAAATTAACACCAAAGGAGACTAAAATTAGAGCATAACACTAATATATATTGAGTAAGTGTACAATATAAAACATTATAAATTAATAGGATACTGAAATATATAATTACATGAGAGAATTGAATGCATAAATATGCCATTCAAAATAGTCAAAAAGTAGGCTTACCAAAACTAGTCAAATCCCCCATAGGTGCATAAACCAGTTTCGAAAAATAGGTAGATGCTCACGAGTTGGCTAAGTCAAGTGGGAAAGATAAATAGGGATTGAAATAAAACTCATACATGGTTTTATTTGGAGAAAAGGAAGAAGGATCGTGTGGGAAAAAAGCAAGTCAACTACACCTAGTCTAGCTTTTTCTTTTGCCTTGATTCAAAAATAAAACAAGGAAGCTTTTCAAAAAAAGCAGATATGTACTTTAGAGAATATGGAATAAAGAATAAATGTTAAATTGGTTTTATAAGATGTTTCCCAAGTGCTCCATGACTCAATTTTATCATGTGTTGACTTCTAGGATGTGTACAAGGAAACTAGCATAAAATGGAATCTAGGAAACTAGGTAATAAGACAAAAATAATTAAAGTAATGTATAATGTAGGTAACTATGGGTTGATTATTCTAAAAATTCCTCCAAGCTGGAAGGTATTCAACACACACCACTATGAGTACATGTCCTACTATGTGAATATAGTTGTCAAGGTTGAACATAGCAGTCCATCATCTGATTACTGGTCATTGATGTATACTGTTAACTTACGTGAGATAACCCATAGATAATGAAAATGGGAATCAAGGTATAAAGTGAAATCTAAGAAGTATGAATAAATGTGTTGAGTTCAAACGCTTGGAAGAATCCATCGATCAAGGGACATTGATGTATTCCCAAAAATGTGGATGGTGAGAGAACCTACCATCAATGACTGTATGTCTCAAGGCACTCAAATAACTCTAGACTCCTAGTACAGAATAAATGATCTAATATCGATGGAATGGAATCTGCTAGAAGGAGGGATATACGGAATACCCCATCAACCAACACGAGGTACTCAGCAACGTTGTATAATGTGGAATAAATCAATGAACAAGATATGCACGAACTAGTAAGAGTACTAGGAATGGTTGACATGCAAAATCAAGATAACTGAGGAATGGTTGACTCAGTATTCAACTTTTTTCAAAGCTTGGGCTATATGGATGATAACTTGAAGTAAGGGAGCCAACATAAAGCTTAAGAAGGAAATCAGAACTCATGAAACACAATTAAAACTTGAGATATACAAAGGACTCCCGATGGGAAAAACCAGCATAAAGTTCAAGAGGAGTATGAAGCTCTTGCTCAAGGACATGGCATGACTAAAAAGGGACTCCCACAACCTAAAGGAGGTATCTCAGCATGAGCACCAAATGCAAAATAGGATCTAACTAGGGAACCCATGTATAGAAAATCTATACCATTCACACAATACCACTTCTAACAGTAGCATGAAGGTTCTGTGATATGATCGAACGGGTTAGTACCTAAGGTTAAAATGAAATGGTCATAAGGTCATGCAAAATGCAGGCGAATGTGAAATCCTAACATATATGCTAGTTCAGACATTATACCTATAATAGACAGGAACGGATCAAAGAATCAGTCAAAACATGCTCAAAATGGGTCCCTACAACACCATATTAGTCCAAACGGTCCAAAAATGGTCAAAAACATGTCAAAACTATAGAAAGTGGATAAAAATTTAAAAACCGTTTCTATAAAATAGTGAAAAAATAAAAAAATTCATAGCATTTGAAAATTTACCCACCATAGTGATTTTGTACTCAGAACTTCAGAAGTTGATTATGGGACCATCCTCTGAAGAAATCACTCCTTGTTTGGCCCCTTTAACTCATCATGCCCTACTCTTCCATTTCCATGCATTTATTTTTCAATTTGGTGGTCAATTTTTAAATTTGGGCCATCCCAAATCATGTGTTTCAGCCAACACAAAAATTAGGTATTTTTTCGTGTATAGGGCTAGGTATATGCGGAAAATACCATGATACCCACATACGTACGTGGCTATTTTAGAAACAATTACGCATAGGGTCGTAAATTGTAAATGCAAGGTCAAAATATCATGAAACTTGGTAATCTTTGTGCATGATGGTGCTAGAGTGGAGAGAGTGTGAACATCATGATGTTGAAGAGGCTATGCAAGATGATCTCATGGCTCAACAAACATTAAGGGAATGTGGACTATACAAGTTTTGGTGCCTTTGAATCGTAAGGGAAAATCCAAGGCTACTCGAACTGCTAGTAGATTACTGGGATCCTGACTGAGAGACTTTTCAGCTAGATGGGATGTCCCTTAGCATCGAGGTTGAGGAAATTTACTTTATCATAGGATTGTCCTATAGATGAGAGGTGCTAAAATTACAATCTTGTGATCCAAGAGGAGGACTCACTATAGATGAGTACATTGTCATGTATTGTGTCCCAAATATGGAGAAGGTTTGGAGTCAAATACCAACAAACTCAATCCAAAAACTAGGGCTGAAGGCCATACTGTTGGCTCTGGGAAGGATAGTGGGATTGACATATATCCACCAGGATTCAAGGCCATTGATGTTCTATGTGGTTGAGTGTATGCATCCTATAATATATAAATGGTGTACCTCACTATTGAGCAACATGAAACAACAGGTTACCGACTACAAGAATGGGTAGGTGAGAAACTTAATCTATGGAAGCATCTTGAGTGCTTTATTTTTTTAGCATGTCTAGGGGCTAAGCCCTAGAGTTGAGATTCCCCCACACAGAGTTCAAGATTCATCTTAGCTATGCTGGGAAAACTTCATGCAAAGAATAGGAGGGGGGTGGGTGGCCAACCCCTACCCAGCATACTTCTTTCTCTGGTGGCAGAGACAGATCATCGCCATAGATGACCATCCCTATGCAGGGATTGACTTTCATGGAGACCCATAAATGACTATACCACTAGGATCTGTATATGGAGAGATAGGTAATGAATCACACTTCCAACTTGTTTTTTAAATTATTAATTTTTTTTGTGTTTTTTAATATATGGAATCGAAGAAGTCATTAATTTTTGTTGATCTTATCTCTGATTTTTTGAGTTTGGATGAAGGAGAGGTTCATGAGGACTCATTCATTGATGATCACATATTTCTCATCTCGACTACTCACCCATGGTATGGGGACATCATTGTCTACTTGCAAAATTTGAAGGTTCCTTCTCACCTCTCATGGGATGAGTGTCGACGACTATGTCATGTATCAAAGAATTACCTCATTGTGGATAAAAATTTGTACCACCATGGGGTATATTCCATTTTACGTTGTTGCTTAACTCATGAGGAGTATGAGGTTGTGATGAATGAATTCCACAAAGGGGCATGTGGTGGTCATTTATCTTAGATTTATAGAGCCCAAAATTTTTTGAGAGAAGGGTATCTTTGGCCCTCCATATTTAAAGATTGCGTTATTGTAGTCAAGATGTACCACACTTACCAAGTGTTTGTATCTAATATGTGCTCTCACCCGGACCTTTGTATCCAATCATCATCATCGGTCTTTTCACCAAGCAGAGGTCGATTTTATTGATTGCAACCCAACTTCAGTTGGGGGGCACCATCATATTATTGTGGCTGTTGACTAATTCATGAAACGGGAAGAGGCTATTTAGTGGAGTCACCAATTCTGTTCCAGAGATAAACTTCCTATGGATTGGGGGTACCAAAATAGACAGTATGACACTAGAAAACAATATTTCCCAATATGCAAGAAGAGTAAGAAAATATAACCCTAAGGAATATTGATCATACCTTATTTTATACGGTTGAAGTAAATCCCCATTGAGATTTTCCAATGCAATTGCGATTATAATTTTCTCTCAACAAAAATAAACAAACAAAGCATGATATTTATAAGTGTGTTAGAGCTATCCTAGCATATATAATCAACCATGTATAAGAAATTAAATGCACACATGGATTCAATATTCATATTCAAAATGCACATGACTTGGACAGTAAAATGTATTTCTATTAATAAATCAGAGATACAATAGTGACAAAATATGTTGGCACTTCTACGACCCAAAGAAATTGAGTCCTCCACCTAGGCCTCCACCACTTCAATCCTCCATCTCTCGAAAGCAAGATGACAGAGAAAAGACAAGCTTTGGAAGAACACTATGTGCTCCAAGGGATAAAGGGATGCGGAATAAAGTACAAGCAAAGCTAAGGAAACAATGGAATATAGTTTCCTTACTCTTCAATTTCTCCTCCTTCAATGTATCGAAGGGGTTCCCTATATAGAACTCCAAAGAGTTAATAAAGGGTCAAATCCAAGCATTCTCAATGCATTTGGAAGGCCAAGAGTCAATTTATTTGGTCTCAACAGTGAAAGACTCCAAAAATATTTGTCATTTTGCACACATCTCGATATGCATGTGTTTGAGGTCAAAACCTGCGTATACACAGAGGTATTTCTATAAAAGTCATGTATATGTATATAGACAGGCAATTTTTGGGGATGAAATTGGAACATCAAAGTATAATATAAATCCATGGTATCCAAGGGGTCTGCAGAGGGACAAGGAAGACCATAAATACGCGATCTACCTGGTGTGGTAAAATCAGATATAACAGATGTGCCCTAATGTGGAAGTTCAAAGGGGTAACATGATGGCCAAAATACATTATAAAATACATCCCAAAAGTGGAGTACTGAAGACCCAAGTGGACGAACCAGCCACCCATCAGTACAATATAATGATAAATCTCTGCATGTGACTACAAATACATGTAGCAGTCCCAAATACATAAGAGTACAATAGCCATGAATAGGCATGATATATAAAGTGTCATGTGTGGTCATCGCCATGTATAATATACAATGGATCAAGATATCCATAATGGATGAAGACATATGATATACACTGAAAATACTAGAATCATGATCACGAGAGATGAAATCTCATGAATACCGACAAAATCAAGGAGGTAGCATATATGGAATTCCACAAAGCTGGAGGGTTTTCTACACACACCTCTATGAGTACATGTACTACTATGTGAATAGATGTGTCGAGGTCAAACATAGTAGTCGATCATCTCATTACCAGTTATTGATGTATACCATTAATAGACGCAAGATAACCCATAGAAAATGAAAATGGGAATCAAGGTGTAGAGCGCAATTTAACAAGTGTGAATAGATGTGTTGAGGTCGAACACTTGGAAGAATCCATCGATCAAGGAACATTTATGTATTCCAAAAACTATTGATGGTGAGAGAACCTACCACTGATGACTGTAAGTCTCAAGGAGCTCAAATGACTCTAGACTCCTATTCCATAATAAATGATTTGATGTTGATGGAATGGAATCCGTTGAAAGGAGGGAATTAAGGCATTACCCATCAACCATCATGAGGTACTCAACAATGTTGTATAATGTGGAAGAACTCAACAAACAAGATGTGCATGAAACAGTAACAATACCAAGAATGGCCGACATGCAAAGTCAATATAACTAAGGAATGACCGACTCAGGCTTCAAATTCCTTCAAACAAGAGAATAAGGAAAATGGCGACTGAAGGTAGGCAACATGGACTCATTATGCAAGCTGGGACATCTCTATGCCATGGGAGCTATCAATTGAGAGAAACTTCCTATGGCTTTGGGTTACCACAACAGACAATATGATACCAAAAATCATTCTTTCCCAATATGCAAGAACAATAAGAAAATATAACACTAAGGGATATTGAATCTTAATGTATTCTTGATGGTTGAAGTAGATCCTCGTTGAGATTTTCCAATGCAATTGCTATTATAATTTTCTCTCAAGAACACAAAACAAAGAAAGGATGATATATATAAATGTGTTAGAGCTATCCTAGCATATGTAGTCAACCATGTATAAGCAATTAAATACATCCATGGATTCAATATTCATATTCAAAATGCATATGAATTTGACGGGAAAAGATATTTCTATTAATAAATCAGAGATGCAATAGTGACAAACTTTGTTGGCACTTCTGCGAACAAGAGAAACCGAGTCCTCCACCTGGGACTCCACCACTTCAATCCTCCATTTGTCGATAGCAAGATCACAAAGAAAATGCAAGATTGGGAAGAACACTATGTGCCCCAAGGGATAAACGGATGCAGACTCAAGTATAAGGAAAGTTGAGGAAACAATGGACTATAGTTTCATTTCTCTTCAATTTATCCTCTTTCAATGTATGCAAGGGGTTTCTTATATAACACTCCAAAGAGGTAATGGAGGGTCAAATATGAGCGTTCTGAAGCCATTTGGAAGGCCAAGAGTCAAGTTATTCAGAATCAAATGAGGAAGATTCCAAAAATATTTGGCATTTTGCACACATCCTGATGTATGCGGGTTTGAGGTCAAAATTTGCGTATACACATGGATGTTGCTTTAAAAGTCACGTATATGTATAAATAGGAAATTTTTGGGGATGATATTGCAACATCAAAGTATAATATAATTCAATGGGGTCCAAGGGGTCTATAGAGGGATAGGGAAGGACATAAATATGTTATCTACCTAGTGTGGTAAAATCATCTATAACAATGATCATGTATTTATAGTGTGACTGATTCTCAAAAAAATGTATAGAAACTTCACGTTTTCACCCTTAAGAATAAAAATTATTGACTATTATTTTTACGATACTCTAGAATCCTCTAAAAATAGCATTTAAATAAATGATTACATGCCAACAATAAACATAATAGTGAACCATAGGTCATCCACGATAGGTCAAATTCCTTAGAGTTCCAAATCTACGCTATGAATGTTTCCATATTTACAAGTAAACTAGTACAAAATGATAAATTAAAGACTAAAAGCATGACTAAAATCCAACTATAAACAACTATTTTTTAGTCGACGATTAGTAGTAGCCAAATTCTAGTATCTTATAGCTTGACTAACTTAGTCGTATTTTTCAGAGTCATTAATAGGTTGACTTATTAGTCATTGATTTAGTCATTGATAGTCAATGATTTAGTCACAAATTTAGTCACAAATTTAGCCACAGATTTAGTCACTAATTGCAATAATTAATCACCAAATATATAACTAAGTAAACTACTAGATGATAACATATTAATGACTAAGATAAATATCAATAAATGTTAATCTCTCTATAAGATACGGGAAATTAGCTACTACTATTCGTATATATGCAAATTTAGTCATTTTCGTAGTCACAAATTTTACAATAGGGCGCGAAGGAATCGAACCACCAACCTCCTAGCTATAATTAGGGAGGTGCTCTACCATTGAGCAAGAACACTTTAAAATGTTTTTATTGCTTGATAATGATGATATTCAAACAAATTTTGCATCATTCAAGCATACAAAATAATGATTATCAAGTTACTATAGATCCATAATGGATTACCCTGTACTAGTCTTTCAAGTCCTTGCACTTAATAAATACACTTGAAAGACTTGAAGGACTATTACAAGGTAAGCCATTATGTATCTATAGTAGCTTGATAATCATTATTTTGTATGCTCGAATGATACAAAATTCAAAAATCCCATAAATTTATAGGAATGAGAAACATGCATCCAATGTTAAACTATCTACTGAGTCATCTAGAGTCATGCCAAGATATCTAAATTTGTCTAAAAATTCATAAGTAACTTGAATATAGTGGTGGATGATGTCATGGAAAGGAGAATTTCAGTTTATATAGAAGCAAAGGATGAGAAAATGGAGAAACTCATCACCCAAAATGCATATAGAATAGTAAAAATAAATATAAAGCTAATTCAATTTCACATCAAGAAGAATGGGAATTAACAGTAAGTACTATTATCCACTAGATAAATGGAAATGAAATGAGATGAAATATTAGCAACAATACATTCGCGTTTGCTTGATGACAAGAAGTGTGAATACTTATGTGATCATTTTATTCAGAGGTGACTTAAACAACCACTAAACTCCAATCAAGGCAAGAAACCATGTTCATATTGATATATCAACAAAACAAAATAAAAGTTAAATATAGAATATGCCAATCCCACTATCATATATACCTCGAAATAGAACTAGGAAGTCTCCAACAGCCGTTTAACTTTGTCCAAAATTTCCACTTGGAATGCCAATGTTTAAACAAAATAAAAAAGAAATTGAAAACATGAAAGTAGTAGTTAAATCTACCTGTATATTGGATGCAAAGGTCCATAGCTATAAACCAAAATTAGTCAAGCACGTGCAATAAAATTATAAATGAAAAAAAAAAGATAACAGTTTGGTTTAGACCTTCCTTTATATACTCAGATATATATTATGATCATACTTTGTCTCTTTGGATACAATTCACTAATGAAACAATTGACATACATGAGAGGGAGATGGATAGCTAGCTATAGGGAGAGTGAGACAAATACAACCCTCAATATATTAATCAAAATAGTCTATAAATGAGGATCAACTTTCAATCCCATTGCTGCAATAAATGATAGTATTTTAAGATAGTCATACATCAAGAAAATAAAATCTCCTTTCAAACATGCAGAGGCCACCTTAACCCACACTCTAGCACGTCCATCAGACTGCGGTACGCTTCCATACATAGTAACAACTTCAAGGAGGTTGATAAGGAGCCTAAAAAACCACTATAAAGTTTAAAAAAGCTCTAGATGCTACAACATGATGAAAAAGAACCGCATCAGCCCTAGTAAATAACATGGTAAACACCAATAGTAACACACTCATAAAAAAGACCTCAGAAAAGTTAGCAAACCATAGGTCCAGTCAAGGCAGTGCAAGGAACAATCATGGTTCAGTCTAGTAGACTCAAAAAAGTTCACAACCAATATTTGCAGCCAAAAAAAGGTCATGTCTTATTACAAAAAACCCACACAGGTCACGACTCTATCCAGAAATCCCACAGAGGTCATGGTTCTTTCCAAACAACCCACAAAGATCATGGTTTTATTCTAGCATAGGTCACAGCTCAGTCCAAGGAATCCCACAAGGTCATGACTCAATACTAGCAACCTCAGAGGTCATGGTAGGAACCAACAAAAATAAAATCATAGAAAAGACCTCAAACAGTTAGTAGACCATAGATCAAGTCAACGAAGCCCAAGGAATCCACCCCCTCTATAACAAGCTACAAGCTATAACTAGCCATGGAGTGTAAACACATAGTCTTGGATGGAAAGAAGGATTAAGAGTTATAAAGCTCTTGTATACATCCACATTGTTGGGTTATATCATTTTGTGTAATAAACACGTTATGATCAACCATTTCCTGATATCTTAGTTAACCACACAAAATCACTAACACTACACAAGGAGAGGTTCAACTCTAAAGGGTTGTACTTGTATGCATGGAAGGCCATTCCGCTAGACTAACATAGTTACTAATATTTAATGAACAACATAAACAAACTAACACTAGGATATGACAAATTCAACTCTAGAAGATTGTACACATATACAAGGAAGGGAATTGTACTAAACTAACACAGTTCCCTAATTTCATCGCCATGATCAATTGCAGATCTTGATTTGATCATGTAAAGCAGTGGCACCTTAATTTTGGGCAGAGTATTTAATAATATAGCAAGTTATTTACTAATACGGGAATCTTATGAATCTCATATTCTAATAAGTATGTTTGATAGAGGTGGAACATGTGGTATTTTATAATGGGCATCTCGCAACATATGACAAATAAGAAAGATAAGTATGTGGTTGAAGGGTGTTGGAAATGTACCTTGATTGTTCATGCAAAGAGGACCAATACTAGGGTAAGTTGAAATGGTGAAGGGAATTAATAGTATATATGTCTATATTTTTTGTTCAAAATGTAATTTGTCTTGGGCTCTTCAATTATGACTATTGACCCTTTGACATAATTTGAGAATAAATGCATGGAAATGAGATTCTCTGATGATGTTTTAAGTCTATATCATAAATTTATTGGAAAAGAATGAATATTATACTTTTTTAGATGCATTGTCCATGGTTTTCTAATTTTTTTCAAGTCAACAAGTCAGGATCCCAACCTTAGGAATTCCCGACTCCAAGTTCTCAAAGGACCAACACTGATATGTACGACATCAAAGTTCATTGCTAATTTGTATCCAATATTTCGTACCCTTTTTTTTTATAGATTTTTTATCATTTAGTAAATATGATATAGAATCTCATTTGAGAGAATAACATGCATAGCAATAATCACAAGAGGCAAGAGACACAAAGAGTTTTCCTCAGGGAAACCATAAAGGAGAAAACACCACAACTTCCTCAGAGATAAAATGAGCACCAATAGCAAAAGTAAAACCCAAAAACACAAAGATGGTCTTTGACATTTGTTCTCTCTCTCACTTGTGTGAGCTCCTATTATCTCACTCATACGCTACAGTTGAGTGAGTGTGTGTTTCAAATAGAGAGTCTCAATCTCTATTTATACTTGTTTTCCACTTGCCTTTTACTCTATAGGCCGACCTCACTAGGAGAGTCTAGTAACCCTAATACCACTTAACTGTGGGGACTATTTCTTCTCCTTACAATGGAGGGTTAACCTCAATGACTTTAAATGACTTTATTATATTAATGACTCTCCCGATCGAAGGAACAAACATCTCCATTGGGGCAAAATGAAATACAATATAAAATATACAAGTGAATACATTTCGAAGTTACAAATACATCAACACTCCCTCTTAACTGGGAAGGTATTCTCTTGACACAATTCATCAGTAGAAGTCTTCATCATTGGATCATCATCAAATCTTGATCATCAGTGGACCATATTCATCAATGGATCATCATCATCACTGCTCCTGCTTCAAGAAAATGGTTCTATCTCTCAATTATACTCATCATATGAAGTTCTACAGAGCCATCCTTGATGGATGTAGTCCTAGCCTCCATGTAGGCATTCACATATTCAACACTTATATCTGACCATGAGAGGAACCAATCCTTCCACCATGTCAAAAAGGCATAACACTTATATCTGACCATGGGAGGAACCAATCCTTCCACCATGTCAAAAAGGCATAACACTTATATCTAACCATGGGAGGAACCAATCCTTCCACCGTGTTAGAAAGGAACAACACTTACATATGACCATCGGAGGAACCAATCCTGCCACCATGTCAGAAAGGAACAACACTTACATATGACCATGGGAGAAACTAATCCTACCACCATGTTAGAAAGGCACAACACCTACATTTGTCCATGGGAGGAAACAATCCTGCCACCATGTTAGAAAGGAAAAAAACTTACATCTGACCATGGGAGGAACCAATCCTACCACCATGTCAGAAAGGAAAAACACTTACATTTGACCATGAGAAGAACCAATACTACCACCATGTCAGAAATGCACCAAAACTTACATCTGACCATGAGAGGTGCAACCTGCCACCATGTCAAAAAGTATCTAACACTCACATCTAACCATGGGAGGTGCAACCTGCTACAATGTCAAAAAGGCGCCAACACTTACATATAATAATGGGAGGTGAAACATGCCACCATGTTGGAAAGTATTCATGGACTCATCACTTCCCCTTTCAAGGAACCTCGATCTTATGAACACCAAGCTTCTCTATGAAGTACTCAAACTTCACTCTATCCATTTCTGGCATAGAATCATATCACGGTTGATTACGTCCAAGGATAGCCTACGAGCTTTTCCAATAATGATTACATATGAGGACAACGTATAGGACTATTTACATCAGAGAAACCTATGAGCGTCGCCATGATTTTATGCTCAGATAACCTATATCACCAGATATGATAGAACTTCATCCTTCGAAAGATCTTGATCTAGATCACAAACTATAACTTCGATGCTCCTCTCTCCTAAGTAGCCGAGCAAGTGGCAAAATATTTTTCCTCAGCTGTACTTAGTGCCATACAGGACTTCTTCCTTCTAAACCAAGAGATCACACCTGATTCCAGACTAAAGCAACACCCTGAACTGCTCTTCCTATCAATGGCACTTCCTGTCCAATATGAATCCACATATCCCTCAAGGTTAATTTTTTGATTCGCTCATATTTGAGCCCATAATCAATGGTACCCTTCAGGTACCTCAGAATATGCTTTGCAGCAATCAAGTGAGCATGTCTCAGATCTATCAGGAACTGGCTCAATGTGTTCACAACAAACCAAATATCTAGTCTCGTATTCATTAGGAAGAACAATGACCCAATCATATGAGGATACATTGTGGCATCAACTGACTCTGATGAAGCATCAATCAATAACTTCAAGTTGGATTCCATAGTTGTGGCCATGTCCTTGTAGTCCATCATCCTGAACCTCTTTAGGATCTCCATTGCATACTTCCCTTGTGCAAGGGAGATTCCATTCGCACTCTACCACACCTCCATGTCTAGAAGGTACCATACCCAAGTCCTTTATCTCAAACTCGGAAACAAGTCTCCTTATTGCAACTTTAATGACTTCCACTTTTTCTATAAGGAACAAGTCATCAACATATAACAGGAGCATCACTGGTATCCCATCTTCAACCTTGAATTAAATGTTGGAATCTGATTTACTCTCAGTAAATCCTAGAGTAATCAGTAAGCTATACATCCTGTCATACCATGTCGAGCCTCAGGATCATCTACAGTCACTCCCTATGAAGTGGAGCATCATTCTCCCTCCACCTTTCACACTCTATTTATTGAAACATTATGTACTGGAGTGACAAGTAGCTTCCTCTTCTACTAATATTCTATGTATCCATCTAGGGTCACTGGATACCAATATCCTGTATCTTGAACCTTTTCAAAATTTCTTCTCACAACCATCTGTGAGCTTGTCATCCTCTATAGGTTTTCATCTTCAACCTTGTAGAAAAGGTTAAGATATTCATCACTCTTGGTGATATTAAAGTTCCTCATGTATGTGTTATCACATGGCTTCCTTCTGAGCTCATGCAAGGCCTTCTTTAATTTTCACACATGAGTCTGACTGTCACGTGTCTCAATTTCCAGTGGCTGCAAATGTCTCTCCGTAGTCTATGCCTTCTTTCTGTGAGAAGCCATGTTCTACGAATATTGCCTTGTATCCCATGATGTTGTCATCTATTACACTCTAGGTCTTGTAGATCAATATGGAGTATACTACAGACTTCCTTTCAGGTATCCGACATCACATTCTAGTCATCATTCTTCATTTTGGAATATTAGAGTGAATCTTGAACTGTCGTCACTTTTTCTTTGGAACAACCCTCATCCTTATTTTCTTATAGGTGATTGTACATGATCTTTATTAGAAGTCAAATGCACCATTTGTATGGTTAGAAACATTTCATAATGGAAAATTCTTATGCATAAACATATAATCATGAAACTATTTTAGCCAATACAACATTCATCCATATCTCACAAAACATTTCTAGACGCCTTCCATCTCTACCTTGACATCATTGATATTGTGCACTAATCCAATATGTCGGCAAAGAGGTTTCATTCTAGATAATTAGAAATGAAGAGTTGTATAGCACCATGGGCTACTTACCCATCAAATGCATAGTAGTAGTACACTATCATTAATGCAAACATTCTATCATGCATAGCACATAAACTGAATATAAACAAATGCATAACCAAACAATATCATGAAATGACAATTGAGCACTTATAGTTATTTGTTTCATGGTAGACTCCTTCTTTCAGATTCATCATCTTCTTCATTCATAAAAACAACATTTCTTATCCAAATTCTAAGATGGATAAGATGTTCTTCAAGAATTGAGTTCTTCATATTCCTCATTGCTTAAGGGATCTTCTTTGAATCGTGAGTGCTTGATCTTAAGTTGCTCCCATATTCTCTTCTCTTATTATGAGTTGATATTCTTCTTGTGTGCACTCTTTCCAGAGTCTTCTGAAGGTAATCACTCCCTTCTTGTACACATTCCTCAAATGAATGAATCCCATGATCCCGGGAGGCCATTCAAGGTGGCTATAACAATATCTTTTCTTCTTTGATTTCTTCATCATAGCAACGAACACTTCCTTTTGGTGTCTTCAAGGATGACAAATGAGGCATGAGATGATATTTAATATAATATGCAATGATTCTCTTACATACCCCTAAATATTTTGTAAATTTGGAATGCTCGAATGTACTTGTTTTTTGGTGAAGAGCACAAGGAAAAGGCCCCACCAGAAAAATACCCTGAAAATTTTATATAAGATAACTCCCTGAGTTCTAGACTTAGGATAGTTAGGACGTTGATGCAACTTAATGATGAGAAATGAAAAATAACCACTAGGGGGAAAACAAATGGTGACAGAACCATGAGTATGGAGATGCTAGGGGTAATTTTTGGACCCGATTTCGTCATAATTATCCAAACCAAGAGACGATAGCATAGTAATATCAAAAATATCCGTGATAGAGTAGATTTCAAGCGTTCTTGACCTCAACTTAAAGGGGAAATATCACACAATAGAGGATATCATCATGAGCATACCCCATGATAGATTTTAAGTGATGGTGTACCAATTGCATGGACTATTGCAAAGTTACTTATATTAATATATACTTATGCCTTAGTTAACTTATGACAATATATATATATATATATATATATATATATATATATATATANTAATTCAAATTGCATGTCATTGTGTGTTAACCAATGAAATTGCTTTAAATTTGAAATACCGTATAGGTCTTAAATAATTTTTTAATATAAATTTGGGGATAGGTATCATAAAAAAAACTTCTTTTTTTGTTTGTATTTTCGACATATCTCCTCGTGTTTTTACTAAAATTTTGATTGGGAGAGCTTGTTGGATGAGAAATTAAATTCAACATCCAACGAGTACCCACTCAGCATACTTTTTACGGACCCCGCTACCCCAAAAACAAGAAATACCTAAAGAAATGTGATGATGACATCATCTTCACTTTCTTTCAGGTATTTCTTATTTTTGGGGTTGCGGGGTCTATCAAAAGTATGCCGAGTGGGTACTCGTTGGATGCGGAATTTAATTCCACGTCCAACGAGCTCCCCTAATTGAAATTTGAGTAAAAAAACAAGGAGATATGTCAAAAATACAAACAAAAAAGTAGTTTTTTTCTTTTCTTCCTCCAAAATTAATAAATATTATATTATTATTGTAGCTATTATTTCATTATTTTTTTTAGGAGGCGCAGTTTGTGTTGAAATTTTCTCTAATGTAGATATATAGATATAGTTATAACCATTTTCTTAGTAACCCTAAAACATAGTTTGATATATAAATATATATATCAAAGCGAAAGTGTTGAAAGTATAAACATGAAGGGTTAATACATCAGTAAAATAGGAATTTGTGTTTTGTTCCTAATGAAGGAGATTGGTTTCCGTTGTATAAATTTAGACTACTCATTTATGAGAAACCAGCTTACTCAAGGGATACTTTCTGTGATTATGTCAGGGGTCTTTACTTTCGGTTGAAACTTTCCAAAAATTACCCTTTAGAATAGGAGGAGCGTATCAGTAATTGATACTAGCATTTAAAAGAAAAATCCAAACGAGGAAGAAAATTCTGTCTCATGATATAAGTATAAGGCAAGTGCAAGGTTATAGTACGGGGCCGGGGGGGGGGCATAGTTAGTAGGTGGACTTCTGGGCGTAAGCAAGGATTCTTCTACCTGTTCTTTCAGATGGTGGGATTTATTCTGACCAACATTTCTTTCCACCTAGGTTTGTGTCTCTCCTGAACATTTTCGAGTGATGGTTTGTAGATCCATTGTTGGTATGCATTCTCTTAGACTGTGTTTTATTTTTATAGAGCTGGGTGAGACCATAGTGAGGCATGTCCTTGTCTACATTTTAATCACTGTTGT
Organism: Pseudotsuga menziesii; assembly: GCA_001517045.1. Classification (NCBI taxonomy): domain Eukaryota; kingdom Viridiplantae; phylum Streptophyta; class Pinopsida; order Pinales; family Pinaceae; genus Pseudotsuga; species Pseudotsuga menziesii. Next base: position 459,182 of record LPNX010175181.1, read on the forward strand.
TTTTATTATTTTGGATAATAGATTTGTATGATTTTTAACTACTATGTATTGAAGCGAATTAGATTCATAATGATTCATATTTGAACATCAGTATTAGATATTTATAATTTATGAACTTGGGCAGGTCAAACTAGAACCAGATATGAATGCGGATATGTTTTAATAATGCCTTTTGGATCTGAATGTTAGGCGCTAACAAATTTGTGCATATTGAGATTTGATTATGGATCTGAATGGTGCTACGCTGTAATAATTCCTTTTGATCTGAAGGATAGGCACTAAGGAATTTGTGCACTATGTGATTGGATGATTTGATCAGAACTGTTATGTTTTAAGAATGCCATTTCTAGATCTGAATTTTATGTGCAAAGGAATAGCTTCTTTTGAGAGAGGTTTCTTTATCTGAACTGTCATATTGTGTTCATTCCTATTTGGATCTGATCTAAACGTCAGTTTCATGGCTGCGAGTTCCTTTGTAAGACTATCTATCGATTATGCTTTGATTTCTTATTAGAGCTGCTTCCATGGCTACGATTTCATTTGGGAATTTTCTATTGACCGAAATTCATGTTAATGTTTTTGCTTGCGGGCTCCTCCTAACCAATATGAATACGGTTTCATTTCCTATGTTTTCTATAATTGGTAATCTTTTATTTTATTTTACGACGTTGATACCTGCGATCAATTTATTTGAGCGTTGGCCCTCATCATGGATTTATGTTGCACACATGTTTCTGGCAGATCGAAATAGTTGCCTATGATTTAATTTAAATGTTGTGGATCTCAAAACATAGACCATCAACATTTAATTGACTGATCTGTTGTTTTCGGTATGATTTAATAGAGATCGCAAGCTCCTTATTAGGCACTTTCTCTCATTATTGTTGTCTTACAGGCTGGAATATTTAGTTAACGCCTCTTAGAGCCCAGTGAAGTGGTGGGTTATGATATTTTGGGAGTAATATGTGTACCCATAAATTTTGTAGTTCTCGATTTTGCACCAGTGTTGACATTGTGAAGACGTAATCCATATATTTGTTATCTAAATATATTACAGTCAACCATGTGAAGATGTTTAGGTATTATCTCTCTCTCTCTCTATATATATATACACATACATACATATATATCAATGCATGCCCTTCTAGTACATACAATATGTATGCGGATGGACTACATGATGGACAATTCATGTAGGAGTCTTTCCTAATTGGATTATGGTTAAAATATAGTAGAAATGGGTTCTATGTCCAAATCATATTTTGACGAGAGTTTGAATGTTATAAGTATATTTTATAGATACCTTCCTAATACATGGAGTAGGTATGCGATCTACAATCTGAACAAGATCATTTTGACTCATGTATGTTATAAAGATATTGATTGGCTTGTCTATGAATGGCTTGACTCATGTTTATGTATCTCGCTTGTACAAAATTTGTTAAGGGTATCCGCAAGGGGAATGGGATCCAGCGAAAGAATATCTGTTCATTTAAGCAAAGCATCTGACTTATCCTTTTGTCATGGACCGTGCATGATGGGGTTAGTTATAAGTAAACATTTACTTTTTCCTATATGGATATAGTTTTATATATGGGATGGGTTTTGGTGTGAGAGCACAACAATACTATTTGATTGTTTTTAAATAACGAATAACATAACTTTAATTGGTTTTAGATTCATTAATCCAGGTTAATGAAAGTCATATACAAACAATTTCCATATGCTTGCAAGTAGTGGAAACATAGCAAGGACTTGTTGTAGCCTAAGAAGAGATGTTTCTAATAATAAGTACAAATTTGTGTAGAATTATATCATATTATGATGGGTGGATAAAACACTGTTAGTACATATATATGAGTTGAATTATAGTTTTGATAAATCTCCCATATTTTTTTGAGTCTACTTGGTTGTGAACACCTTGTTAGGTTGTAACACACACATCCGGATTTGTAATTAGCTATTGTACTATAGTTTTCAAAAATATAGACCAACAGTGTCCTCTTGTATTTTCGAATATGTTTATGTAAATGGTACTCCATTCAAGTGAAAATACTTACAAAGAAAAATAATAATCAGAGAGTATTCTTGGCGAATGAGAATGGACGCAATGGATGTGCCATGAAAATGTAAATCTTATCTTGATAAGTTAATATAAACAAGCTTGGTGGATGTAGCCTCATGGATGGGGTGAACCACGTACATGATGTCTCTCCTTTTGATATATGGTTTATGTTTGTTTACACGCAAACTCGTGATGGTATTTAATGCATGTATGATGTACATAAATGCTTATTATACATTCTTCTTATTGGATCAATGGTTTATGGAAAATACTCGCATGTATATGGTTAAAGGACTCAATACCTTGTGTTTAAAACATTTTTGATTCCAAGATATTGATTCATAGTTAAGAAATTTAAACACATGTAAATTCTTACTACCATGACGTTAGATTTGGATAAATGTATGATGCGAGAAAATAGTGAGAACTGGTGATGTTAGTCCTCTAATGTATGTATTTTCAATTATTTGATTTCACGCTATAAAGATACTAACTTGGTTGACTTGCTGAGTATAGTAAAAGAAAAGGAAACATTTTAATTTTTTTTCTTTTTCTACCCCATTATCTCAGATTTTACATTGAGTGAATCTGGTTATGTGACATATGGTATCAGAGCACAGAAGTGATAGCAATCGAGCCTATCTGGGCTCAACATGAAGTAGAAAGAAAAACATGTTAAGACTAACCAATGAAATGACTTTTGTGGATGCATGAAAATGATGGACGAGGAGAAATGAATTGGGAAATACTTGTGTTGGGGTTTTACATTCAAGGAAGGGAGTATACTCAATAGATCAGAAAGAGATCGCTGCGGGGAATCCAACAAATGAAATGTTAAAAAAAGGTTTACATGTTCTGTAAATTGGTAATAATACTTCCCTTTTTCTTGAAAATGATTACTGTTTCAGATTTGGTGTTGGTATCCCTGAGCAGGGGTGATCCCTCTATGCAATATATTTCCGTGAGAATTTATTTATTAAGTTTCAGCCTACGTAGGTTTTATCTTCCTTCAGGCAAGATTTGTTTTATGCTGTGCATACATTTCGTTGTATAACAACTTACTATTAGCTTTTTGGAGAGTACTTCTTTTCATGAGAATTTATTTGTTCTTTTCAAAGAAAATCCAGCATAAATCTTATTTTTCTTTCAACCGAGAGTGTTTTATGCTAGCTTGCTATTAGCTTTCAGAGAGTACTTAACTGAGCGGTCATTTTCCCTTTGTATGTTTATTTTGCGCATACAAGATTTGATATTTTTATATATCGAATATTTGGTTCAATTTCTTGTCATGTGTTTAAACTGGTGAGTAGATCTGATGTATGAATATAGTATAGATTTGCATTGTTTAACACTCTATACTCTGCATACTATGTTCCTAGTTGACATACGACTTTAGGAGTATGATCTCCAAATGAAAATACAGTATGTGTTTTGAGTTTTTTTAAAGACCAAATCGATTTGGAATCGAAAAACCTTGTAATGATGGTGTAGATGTGCGAATGGTCGGCTATCGTAAATCACACTTATGTAATCAAAATTTTGTAGCATTTCATACATAAATCTGTTTGCATGTGGGTAGATGTTACTCGTAGTTACCTTTAGTTTTACAGGAGAGAGCCGACATGTATAAATTAAATTATATTACTCGTCCACTGCTACAATGAGATCGATACGATTGGTCAGTTATTAATAATGCTTTACAATATTTTGATACACGTAATTGTTTAATTTCCTTCCATCAAAGCCATATCTAGATTTGATGCCCGTAAATTCCTTTTGGATTAGAGTGGACAAATTCAATACCAGGATTTGGTTATGAATTATATCCTTTAGATATGATAATGTTTGATGCCTAATCTCTATAATGCATTCTATTGGCTTGAATAGATATAATAAACGTTGGTGTTGAAATTGCTGGTAAAGCGTTGGACTACCTTAGGTCTGATAACGTGTCAGGGTGTCCAAATTCCGCCAATGCATTGATTTGGGTTTCAGGTATATCTAACAAACTTTTTATGGAAATTATATGATGCATGTGCTTTACATGTGATTTAGTTTGAACGGATCTAAAGTGAAAATATCGTCTCTGAATTATTTTGCTAGCTGAATCCTTTGATTGAATGCCAAAGGATAGAGTAAGATCTTTACTTTGAAATCATTATAGTTTGGATATTTAAATCTCTAATTTAATGACCAAGTTGTAGATCTAATGTATAAGTTTTGAGAGTTTCTATTAACATTTGAAAATGATAAGTGAATGAATGATGCCTAATGTTATGGACTAACTTTACAGGAGTATGCGTGGAACACCACCAATTGAAATCGACTATTTGTTTCAAAAAATCACCGCCTTAAACAAGGGAGCTAAACCACTCAAGAACAAGTGTTGTTTTATTTTTTTATCTTATTATAAATTTTGTATTTCGAGGTTTTTATGAACCAAGGATTAATTTTGGATTATGGTGTTATGTACTAACATTGAAGGGCCTTACTATGATTCTTACAATCTCACGATCAACGTAAGACATGGATTTTAAATCCACCTGTAAATAAGTGATGGTTTATTCGGAATGAATTATGAGATTGTATGAACCATGAATGATGGTAAGGGTACGATCACTGCAACTTAGGAAATGTTGATTAAATAAATGAAAATTATGTTTATCGATAAATGGTAATTATATTAACCGTGAAGCCAATGTCATGAATCAGGACAATGACTATGAAGTCGTGTTAAGCACCAAAGAATGTGTGTCACAAATAGTCAAAGGTTGTAATTAACAATAAAAATGAATGAGGAAAATACATGTTGCGGGAGCACAATAGTGTTAGGAAAGTGATTTCCATGTGAGCACATTGGTGTTAAGCATACATGTTGCGGAAGCACAATGGTGTTAGGAAAATGATGGCCGTGTGAGCACATTGGTGTTAGGCATATGATGTAGCAAGAAAAATTGATGATCTAACTCTACCCTACTTTTGGGTAGAAAGGAATTCCTGGACTCAAGCGAGAAATCTTGAGGGGAACCATGTAAGAGTTATGATATCAATATTAAGACCTAGGAAAAGCTCCACATCTGTGAGATAGGACGTTGTTTGATGTCATTGAGGAGAAAAATTTTGACTGGCAGTCAAAAGGGAGAGTAACCTCAGATATATCCTGGAAGGCCACGCAGGAATTGGTATAAGAACTCAAGGGAGAGTTTGAAAAAAAAACGACAAATAAAAATGTGTTAACTATTTTTCCAAGTAACTAGACTGTCACTTGTCTGAATGTGTAAATATGAATAAGAAATTGAGTGGAAAATTTTCCCTCGAAGGCACAGAAAGGACTTTTAAAGTTTTGATTAAATATTTTGTGAAATAGATGGTGAATGAAAGAAAGATTTACCTTAGGTGAATGACTAGTTAAGTGTCCAATGGGATTACTTATGAAACAATTACATTATTGAGAAATACTTATGTATTGTGATAATAAAGATACAATTAAGGACTGGAAGATGTCCCAAAATTTGCAATTGTGATGCTACCAAAGGACCTATTGTTATGTTTTAAAAGGAATTATGAAATTCATACATGTGTAAAATATAGGTGGACCAAAATCTTTTTATAGGAAAACTAGAGGTCTTGGAAAAATGGTGACTTGTGAAATCAGGAAGGAGCGAGTAAAATACGGACAGGAAAGCCAAAGCAAGAAAAGGTGAATCAAGGGTGGAAGGAAATTTGTTAAGAAACAAGAACACCGAGGACGGTGTTATCTTTAAGGGGGGAAGGATGTAATATCCCTCTTACATACCCTAAATATTTTGTAAATTTGGAATGCTCGAATGTACTTGTTTTCTGGTGAGGAGCACAAGACCAAGGCCCCACCAGAAAAATACCCTGAAAATTTTATATAAGATAACTCCCTGAGTTGTAGACTTAGGAGAGTTAGGACGTTGATGCAACTTAGTGACGAGAAATGAAAAACAACCACTAAGGGGGGAAACAAATGGTTATAGAGACAAGAGACAATAGCATAGTAATATTAATACTATCCATGATAGAGTAGATTTCAAGTGTTCTTGACCTCAACTTAAAGGGGAAAACAACTTAAGAACTAAATTATTAAGGGGAAATATCACACAATAGAGGATATCATCACGAGCATAGCCCCAATAGATTTTAAGTGATGGTGTACCAATTGCATGGACTATTACAAAGTTACTTATATTAACCTATACTTATGCCTTAGTTAACTTATGACGCTATATATATATAGTTATAACCATTTTCTTAGTAACCCTAAAACATAGTTTGATATATAAATATATATATCAAAGCGAAAGTGTTGAAAGTTTAAACATGAAGGGTTAATAAATGAGTAAAATAGGAATTTGTGTTTTGTTCCTAATGAAGAAGATTGGTTTCTGTTGTATAAATTTAGACTACTCATTTATAAGAAACCATCTAACTTAAGGGATACTTTCTGTGATTTTGCGGGGGGTCTTTACTTTTGGTTGAAACTTTCCAAAAATTACCCTTTAGTATAGGAGGAGTGTATTAGTAACTGATACTGGAAATTAAAAAAAAAATACGAACGAGGAAGAAAAATATGTCCCATGCTATAAGTATGAGGCAAGTGCAAGGTTGTGGCGGGGGGGGGGGGGGGGGGGGGGGGGGGGGGGGGGTGTAGTTAGTAGGTGGGCGTAAGAAATGATTCTTCTACCTGTGCCTTTGGATGGCGGGATTTATTCTGACCAACATTTCTTTCCACCCAAGTTTGTGTCTCTCTTGAACAGTGTCGGGTCATGGTTTATAGATCCATTGCTGGTATGCATTCTCTTAGATTGTGTTTTACTTTTATAGAGCTGGGTGAGACCATAGTGAGGCATGTCCTTGTCTACAGTTTAACCACTATAGGTTTTGTTATTTTTGATAATAGATTTGTATGATTTTTAACTACTATGAATTGAAGAGAATTAGATTCATAATGATTCATATCTGAACATCGGTATTAGATATTTATAATTTCTGAACCTGGGAGGGTCAAACTAGAACCAGATCTAAATGCGGTTATGTTTTAATAATGCCTTTTGGATATGAATGGTAGGAACTAAGAAATTTTTGCATATTGGGATTTGATTATGGATCTGAATGTTGCTACGTTGTAATAATTCCTTTTGATATGAAGGCTAGGAACTAAGGAATTTGTGCACTGCGTGATTGGATCATTTGATTTGAATTGTTATGTTTTAAGAATACCATTTCTAGCTTTGAATTTTATGTGCTAAGAAATAGTTGCTTTTGAGAGAGGGTTCTTTATCTGAATTGTCATATTGTGTTAATTCCTATTTGGATCTTATCTTAACGTTGGTTTCATGGCTGCGAGTTCCTTTGTAAGACTATCTATCGATTATGCTTTGATTTCTTATCAGAGTTGCTTCCATGGCTGGGATTTCATTTGGGAATTTTCTATTCATGCCTGAATTCGTGTTAATGTTTTTGCTTGTGGGATTGTCCTAACCACTCTGAATACGGTTTAATTTCCTATGTTTTCTATAATTGGTAATCGTTTTTTATTTTACGACATTGATGCTTGCGATCAGTTTATTTGAGCTTTGGCCCTCATCATGGATTTATGCCGCATACCTATTTTTGGTGGATCAAAATGGTTGCCTATGATTTAATTTAAATGTTGTGGATCTCAAAACATAGACCATCAATGTTTAATTGACCAATCTGTTGTTTTTGGTATGATTTAATAGAGATCGCAAGCTCCTTATTGGGCACTTGCTCTCATTATTGTTGTTTTACAGGATGGAAGGTTTAGTTAATGCCTCTAAGATCCTAGTGAAGTGGCTAGTTATGATCTTTTGGGAGTAATATGTGTGCCCATAAATTTTGTAGCTCTCGATTTTGCACCAGCATTGACATTGTGAAGACATAATCCATATATTTGTTATCTAAATATATTACAGTCAACCATTCGAAGATATTTAGGTATTATATATATATACAATATATCAATGCATGCCCTGCTAGTACATACAATATGTATGCGCATGGACTACATGATGGACACTTCAAGTGGGAGTCTTTCCTAATTGGATTATGGTTAAAATATAGTAGAAATGGGTTCTATGTCCAAATCATATTTTGACGAGATTTTGAATGTTATAAGTATATTTTATACATACCTTCCTAATACATTGATTAGGTATGCAATCTACAATCTGAATAAGATCCTTTTGACTCATGTATATTATAAAGATATGATTGTCTTGTATATGAATACCTTGACTCATGTTGAGGTATCTTGCTTGTCCAAAATTTGTTAAGGGTAGCTACAAGGGGAATGGGATCCAGCGAAAGAATATATATTCATTTAAGCAAAGCGTCTTACTTATCCTTTTGTTATGGACCGATAATGATGGGGCTAATTATAAGTAAAACTTTACTTTTTCCTATATGGATATAGTTTTATATATGGGATGGGTCTTAGTGTGAGAGCACAATAAGACTGTTTGATTGTTTTTAAATCATGAATAACATAACTTTAATTGGGTTTAGATTCATTAATCCAGGTTAATGAAATTCATGTATAAATAATTTCCATATGATTGCAAGTAGTGGAAAAGAAAGGACTTGTTGTAGCCTAAGAAGAGATGTTGCTAATAATAAGTACAACTTTGTGTACAATTATATCATATTATGATGGGTGGATAAAACACTGTTAGTACGTATATATCAGTTGAATTATAGTTTTGATAAATATCCCAGATATTTTCTGAGTCTACTTGGTCGTGAAAACCTTGTTAGGTTGTAACACACACATCCAGATTTGTAATAAGCTATTGTACTATAGTTTTAAAAAATATAGACCAAGAGTGTCGTCTTGTATTTTTGAATATGTTTATTAAAATGGTACTCCATTCAAGGGAAAATTCTTAGAAAGAAAAATAATAATCGGACAGCATTCTCGGCGAATGAGAATGGAGGTACTGGATGTGCCATGAAAATGTAAATCTTATCTTGAGAAGTTCATATAAACAAGCTTGGTGGACGTAGCCTCATGGATGGGGTGAACCACATACATGATGTCTCTGCTTTTGATCTATGGTTTATGTTTGTTTGCACGCAAAATCCTGATGCTATTTAATGCATGTGTGATGTACATAAATGCTTATTATACATTTTTCTTATTGGTTCAATGGTTTATGGAAAATACTCGCATGTATATGGTTAAAGGAATCAATACCTTGTGTTTAAAACATTTTTGATTCCAATATATTGATTCATAGTTAAGAAATTTAAACACATGTAAAGTCTTGCTACCATGACGTTAGATTTGGATAAATGTATGATGTGAGAAAATAGTGAGAACTAGTGATGTTAGTCCTCTAATGTATCTATTTGCAATTATGTGAATTCATGATATAAAGAGATTAACTTGGTTGACTTGTTGAGTATAGTAAAATCAAAGGAGACATTTTAATATTTTTTCTTTTTCTACCCCATTATCTCAAATTTTACATTGAGTCAATCTGGGTATGTGACAATCCTAGTTCCGGAGCTGGTAGATCTAGGGTTTGTCAGAGAAAACCTAATTTTCAAAACTTGGAATATTTCATATCTGATTGGATAGAAATATGTGCCTCCTCAAGGTGTGTTGAGCAGCATACTCATTCTCCCAAAACTGTGATCAGAACTGCAAAATATCTGATACCCTAGTTCTCTTCAATTTCTTTTGTAGAATTTCCTAATATTTTTTCTGTTGGATCTCCAAACGTTATGCTCCAATATGTATGAAAATTTGTACTGAGGTAGCCTCTTCTATCCTCTTTCTCACACTGTATGTTTGACCAGAATTGGTTTCACCAATTCAGACTTATTAGAGTTTTCCCAAGGTGACTTATTTCAGGACTGTTCAACATAACGAACTTGTATAGGCTTCCATGTGTCACTGTTTCACCTTCGGGGTATGAAACATTTACCATAGAGAGTAACGTCCATTCCCTATATGGAAAATATTGATAAATTTCATTTGGACCTTCATAGACAGATATAGAGAGATTCTCCCAGGGTGTCCTGTTTAGGGATGAATCCTGAGAGAGGATGGAACCCTAATTTGGAGGAACCTGATATCCCATAATATAGTGAATATTAGGCTGGAACTTTTACACAAGGTACATTAGGAATTTATTTTTGGCCTTTAAAATTTTCATCTCTTGGTCCTTCTCCAATATCTATATATAGAGAATGTACCAAAACTACTAGGTTTAGTATTTTAGTGTGTTTTAGGCATGAAACCCTAATTTCTATTAGCTGCGATTGCAGTTGTATTTCAGTTGTATAGTGAAAATTCTCTGACTTATCTTTTAATGAGAACGTTAAATGGAAGTACGAGATATTTATATCTTACCAATTTGAGATTCCTTAAATGGATCTTGAGCTGATCTTTTGCAGTGTTGATTTTTTGGTCCTGGGTCAAATTAGGGTTTGACTTTCTTTGAGTTTTATCCAACCAAAAATTTCGATCTTGGGCTCTAAATTTCAATTTTTAGGAGGATACAAATCGTATGCTCGGCTCTGTCAAAAATTCCTCTTCTGTGAAAATCGCTAATTTCCCACAGTAGTGACAGGTCAAAAACTTAAAACTTCTAGAATCAAGTTTTGGTTTGACAAAAATATGTGCCCTTCCATGGATAGTTATCCTAGCCTCATTTTTCTGATGATATGTGGAGGGATACCCAAAAAAAGGAAGCCCTAGATTCTATAGTTGCATAATGTCGTCTACTCAGTTTAGCTTTAGTACCATGTTAGATTTTTTATCATTTAATAAATATGATATATAATCTTATCTGAGAAAATAACATGCACAACAACAATCACAAGAGACAAGAGACAGAAAGATTTTTCCTCGAGGAAACCATAAAGGAAAAAAACCTCCAACCTACTCAGAGATAGAATGAGCACTAATAGAAAAAGTAAAACCCAAAAACACAAAGATGATCTCCTACATATGTTCTCTCTCTCTCACTTGTGCGAGCTCCTCTTCTCTCACTCATGCACTATAGTTTACTGAGTGTGTGTTTCAAATAGAGAGTCTCACTCTTTATTTATACTTGTTTTCCACTTGACTTTCACTCTACAGAGACAACATCAGTAGGAGAGTCTAATAAACCTAATACCACTTAAATGTGGGGACTATTTCCTTGGATAAATTTAGGGGCGAATTTTAGCCAAGTGGGCTATTTTTCCATGTTTTTCTCCCAAAAATGATTTGCCATTTTGCATTTTTTGAAGCCCTATTTTGCCCAATTTTGATGGGGTAAATTTTTTTCACCCTAAAAATCGCCAAATTATTATATAAACGATATAAAATAATTGGAAATTAAAATATTTTCAAAAAATATTGCCAATCATTTTATAATTGGCATTTTAAGAATTGGTAATATTCACCAACATTTATACACTTTTAAATGAGTATGGTTCCTAAAAATCATCCCTGACTATTTACCTAACTTACAACGAAAGGTTAACCTCAACTCAATTGTGGGGACTATTGCCCCAAATTACAATGGAAAGTTAAAATCAATGGCTTTATATGACTTTATTATATTAATGACTCTCCCGATCAGAGGAACAAAAATATCCATGAGGGTACAATGAAATACAATATAAAATATACAAGTGAATACATTCGGGAGTTACAAATACATCAACAGTTTTGTGTATGTAATAATTTAAATAGAGAAGGGATCAACGTGAAATGTTATCAACAAAATAATATGTCTTCCTTCCAAAATTTTAAGCACCCATATGCTTCACCTTCAAGAAAGGCATCAACATAATGGAAAACATAAACAATGCAACAAAACATGAAAATATTAAGAAAAACATGAATTTTTGCACCCATAAAGTTATGAACATGAATACTAGCATTTGAGATCCTGAAACCATCATCACACTATGATACCTACCAAGAAACAATTCAAGATCTAAAACTACCATTCATAATGCAACCATAATTGTGAAGGAAATATAAGAAAGAATTTTTGCCAGGTATTTCCTTAGCAGTAGAAAACATTCAAGGCACTTTATAATCCTCTACTATACGGAATATCAACACATTTTTGCATGAAGATCAAATGGTCCAGTGAGTAAAATATTACAATTCTTTTGTAATTCTTTTTCACAAGTTCATTCTTCACAGCTGATAGGACAAAAAAAAAATTCAACATTCCAGGAGGCTTTAATCCCATTCGAATCCCTTTCTGTTCCTATTTGAGAAGAAATCATAAATGAAATTAATATAACGAACCTAATGAACCCTATGACAATATAAATTTGTATTCAAATCCAAATAAAAATATCAAGATTAAGATGTAAATAATAATCATTTGTAACATATGACTGTTATCAACCCAAATGGCACTTCTCCGTCTGAGTCCCGACACTTCATATGTTGGCACACAAAAGGACATTTATGGATTGAAGGTTTCCTAAACACTATAGATGGGCATGACATGAGATGCATTCACTATCCAACTAGCTTTCCATTTTACCTTTTTATATGTTGATTGATGTATGCAACTCTTTCCACAGCAACTCACGTACGTACACGACTATCTCCACAGCATCACGCGTACTGTATGTGAGTATCTCCATTGCAACCCACGTACAGATCTGTACGCGGGTTTCCCTTATAGCAACTCGCATGTCATATGTAGGTTGACAGTATCAATACCCACGTACACATCCATTCGACATTAAAAATAATAAAACATGATTAATGGAGATTTGTTAAGCCCTAATCATTAACTATTTTAACTGTCTCAACCTCCTAAACCTTCGAAACTGCTCTATTTTCCTAAGTATAAATCGAGGCCTTGGTGAGGGCATTAACCAATCATACTTCGAGAGAAAATCTATGCTGGTGGTATATATTTAGAATTATTTGGAGTAGAAGAACTCAAAATCCTTTGGTTGGAGAGGAGTCCTTGTTTATAGCATTGGGTTGTACACTTATCTCATTCACTATTGTTAATAAAGAGAATCCTTCTTCTAACTTTGTGTTGAGTCTCTTTCATGTATCATGGTTTGATGAATATTTATGATTAAGCAGTCTATATATTGTTTATCTAACTTGTCATATATAAATGTATAATATTGTACTTGGAGGATTTTCTCTTTGCAGGTGAATTAGGTGCATCCCTGAAAGCTTTGGAGAGGAGCAGAACAGGAGAAGAGAAAACTTGGATCAACCATCGCTAATCAAGTGAGTTAAACCATTTCTTCCTATTCCCTTTTTGTACTTTAAAGCTGATTGTATGCAAGTTTTAAGAGTACATTTGTAACCCCAGACCCTCGATTACAAGGTTGTTTATTCCTAAACAACAGAACTGGTGACTCCATTGGGGAGCCCATACTACTATGGGTTATTTCTGTTTACCATGGCCCAGTCTTTGCTTTGATTCTACATGTGGTATCCTATATTGGTTCATGCTTAGGATAGTGTTTGAAGACCTTGAAAATTTTTCTTTTCATTAGAAAATTTTGTACCTGTACATGGGTTTCTCTTGCATACAGTCACGTACAAAGGCCTGCATACGTGGATTTCTCTCTAGGATAGTCACGTACAATACGCAGGTTTCCCTTATATACAGTAATGTACAAGCCTTAGAATTGGATTTTTTGGGTTAGGATTTGCTTGTACTTGTCCCTCTATAAACTCTGTTTGCTGGTTGGTTTTCCTTATAAGCACTGTACTGTGAGTTTGATGACCTTGTTGTCCACACCTTCTGCTTTCTTGTAAAGCCCTTGAGTTATTTTGTTTGGATTGTCTTTCTGTTTGTGATTTGGAGTGGATTTTATTGTTTGGGTTATAATTCCAAGTGTTGGCTATCTGAATCAGTGATTAGGGTTCTAGACACTATTTATAACTTTCTATTTTTGGAAAGTGATTGGTTTTCCACTTTCCTTTGTGTGATTTCAGTTATTTCCTTTCATTGTATCCACCCAAGCTAGGGTTCCAAGTCTTCCTTAGGTGGTTGATACTTGGTCTTATTAATCTGTTTACTTCACTTTGCTTACTTTATACAGTTAATTTAATTCAAACATACTCAAAGTTTAGTGCATTTAGGTTCATAATAGTCTTTGAGCATTTTAAAAAGTGAAAAGAAAAACATTTAAAATCTTTTGCATTTGATTTTGCATAGAGTAGTTTTACTTTTAGTTTTTAAAATATAATCTCAAAAAACTACAAAAATATAGTCTTAGTGTTCTCTTTATCATTGCATTTTTCATCAATTTATATTTACCAAAAAAAAAAGTTTGTTTTCGTAGTGATAATTTGCTTTGGAAACATACACCTTTGCATTTTATATTTCTTATCGAGTCAAAAACATCATAGTCCTTCACTCCATTTCCTTTTAAGTAAAAAATAGCCCTTTAAAATGAACGCAATAATTAAAATTTATTAGTAATTTTTATTTTTTAGGGCCATACACCTACTAGCTTAGGCTAGACTTGTGGGATAGGAAGTGTAAACATCCCATAAGTTTTAAAATTCAGACATAGTGGGCTTATCAATAGGTAAATCCTTGTCTTTATTGATAGCATTTGGGAATCTCCTCTCAAACGGGAGTCAAGAAAGAGGCTACGTGGAGGCATTGGACTAAGGAGATAACCCTCCAATTCCTTGTCTAAACGTAAATCATGACTTTTACACATTTGGGGATTCTGTTATAGACAGATTTTCGGGCTTAGCTACCTTGCCCATGCATACAAGTCAGGCTTGCGAATGTCCCCCTAGACTATTGGTATAGCTAAGGTAGCCTTTAGTGTCATGACATCTAGGGTTCATAACTAGGTAAACCGGAAGGCTATTTCTGGTTCACCTTAGACGGTCTTGGAAGGTAACCCTTGTTGAAAGTGTAGGAGGGCAGTGGGTGATTCCTCCGCTTGTTCCTAAGAGCCTCTTTAATGAAGCCAAGTAACTATTCTTCAGCTTTCTTCGGGAAATCATATCTTTTACCCTTGCTGACTGTGAGACTTTAGGAATTTTTGTAGTGAGTACTCTGTGGTTTGTCTATATTTAGCCGACCTCAGGGTTTGAATTGTCAAATTTACAATCATGGAGGACCAACCTAGTAGAAGGTCATGAAGGTTGCAAAACCTTCCTCTTCTCATCTCAAAGGTGGATATTGGACACAGACGGTTCATTTGAACTGATAGGAGTAAGTAAAGTTCCAAGTGAACCAACACTTAGAGCTACTGCTTTGATTTTAATACAGTTGAGATAGAAGACTAGAAGGCTAGAGAGTTTGCAAGGAATTTTAATACATCCTTGGCTGACTTAAACAATCCTATGATCATCCAGGTTAGGCCTTTTGATTCACCTATTTTAGGTGTCCTTGTGGGCAGGATAATGTCTACTATAGGAGAAAGTTCTTTTGTTTTCACCTCAGACTTTCCGACTGAAGGGTTACTACCTCCCCCAATAAGTGCCCCTAGATATAGAAAACCTACTATGCCATTGACTCCACCGAGCCGAGTTGTCCAACCACCAGTTCCCGCAATCCTAGCAGGTGCTTCTGGTGACATGGTCAATAGGATTCCTAGTATACCTGCTATTCATTCCTCCTTCACACACACTGGCTAGAGTGGTCTGGTAGGATCCTCAGCTTTCATCCAAGGATTTCCTTGGAATGGGGGGCATATTCCCCCATCCAATCCATACGTATGCCCATCACCTTATTATGTAGGAGTGCAGTTTGGAAACACTACCTATTACGGGAAAGGTTTTCAAACTCTGGTCTCAGCCCCATTCACGATCTCTCCCTTTTCTTTGTTTAGCAGAGGGATACCTACTCCATTTTTTCAAACCCCAGTTTTGACTGGGATGACCTGAACCTCTTATACTGCACCTCCCACCCACAATCCTATGGCTTATGGATGGAATCTGTTTCAAAATAATCCATCCACTTCGCAACTGGCGGCATAGGGAAACCCCACCTTTACATATGGGCATTTGGGGGCAAGTCCCTCTAATCCCCAGACTGGAAATTTTAGTGCTTCGGTTTGACCCAAGATTCCATTCCTTCCAGCGTTAAACTTGCCAAATTTGTCAAAATTGATGAACGACCCAGTAAGGCATGACCCCTCGTGGCCACCTATCCCCACCGAATTGCTATCGGACATCCCTAAATTCAAGGGAAAATTTGGTGAAGATCATGCGGCTCATGCCACCACGTTTCATTTATGGTGTTCTTCTAATTCACTAAATGTGATTCAGTTAGGTTTAGGCTTTTCCAAAGAACCTTAATGAATACTGCAGCAAAATGGTACATTGAGTTTCCTTCTACTACATTCAGTAGCTTTTGGGACTTGGCTAGTGCATTCCTTATCCACTTTCATCTTCCGGTACGATATGATTTTGGAATGGACTTGTTATCTATATTTAGGAAGAACAAGGACACCCACATCTCAGATCACATCCAAGAGTGGAGGGGGTGAAAGAGCCTTATTAAAGCCACTATTTGTCCTAAGTTTTTACTAGAGTGGTTCCTTAAATCCCTGTTTCCTTACATATCAAAGGACGTATCCACTTCAAGAGTGACAAATGAAGAAGAATCCATTCTTAGGGCCCAGCAATTGGATTTGATTTATTCACAATCTGGGATGTTGTATGAGATTATCCCTAAGGCACCGAGGCCTACCCATGATGTAGAGAAACCTAAGCCTGGACCCCATGCCGATGGTGTTGTTGGGTCTGTAAACTCTCCCACTATAGAGTCTTTGGCCAAACAGCTTCATCAGCTGTCCGTCAAACATTCTACGGCGGAGGCAGCAAAGGCTGCCCTCTCACCCAAAAGTGCAAATGTTTTTCCACAGACCTCTCAGAAGGGCAATCAGCAGCCCTATGGGAAGAAGAAGAGAGGAAAGAAAGGGGAGGGAAATCAAAACAAGTAGAAACCAGTGAATAATGCTGATGGGGGAAAGAAAGAAATTAAAAAAGGTGAAATTCCCATGTAAGTTGTGCCATGGGGATCATCTCAGTCACATTTGTCCCCTTATGGAACAAGCCCAGATGTAACATCCCCGACCCTCTAACCGGGGAAGAGGACGCTACTATAAGCCAAATTATCCAGGGATCTAGCACCATGAATAGGAACATACACATATACATATACTGTTGAAGCATGATACTTAAAACATAAAACATATTATGAATCACAATCATTCATATACACAACGGGAGAAAACATATCAATCAACACTCATGCATCTACAAATCAGCATTTAACATGTATAACATTGTTCATCAATGGTACTTATAGTTGCATATACAAGTTAGGGAATAATACTTATCTTATGAAGAACTTGTCCCGCAACCAACTATGTCGTTGCAACGTTCCACCGAACCATAGGCCCATGTGCTCTTTAATCTCTTAGCAATGCTACCACCCCCAAGCTGGGTATGATTCCCCAAGGAATAAGGAACTAACAGGCTTACACATAGCCAAGGATAAAAAGCCACAAGGGTACACAATTCAACCAACCCAAAACAGTTAGTTTTATCAGGCGAATAGCAGATCAACCAAGCCAACAAGGAGTAGGGAAAATCTAATGCTAAGCTGGTGCACCAACACCAGAACCAACCTAGCTTCTAGAACACCCACACACACCCAACAAAAGGAAATCAGTCCCTTCTCTGCAACGCAGTCCCTCGGACCCTGATTTCCCTTCCATTGCTATTCAGGGGTTATGGAAAAGAAAGCCAGCTCAGTAGCTCTGTCTGTGTGGTTCTTAATCCACCAGGTTTATCAAGAACCTCGGGCCCTCATTCCCCACTCCAATGTAATCTGAGGACAAAACCACTGCATGCAAGCAACCAAACATATATTCAAGCATTTACAAGGTAAAACACTGTCAATCCATCGCATAGGAGTTCTCAGCAATTGCTCAAGTGATACCACCACAACAAGACAAAATAAAGTCAAGCCATCATGGGAAAACAACAGTTAACACACTCCCATGAACCCACAACACCCGATCCTTGACACAATCATTGTGAGGCTTACAGAGACTAGAAAATGGTAAGGGAATGGACTCCCAAACTATACATGATGGAAAAAGTCACCGACAAACAAAACTAGGAAAGAAATTACAGCCACGGCCCAGAAATAGAGTAGCAGTCCTCAGCTCATGATTCAACAATGAAGATTGGGACAAATTCCCAATCCAAAAATGCATGGAGGAAAATTTTGGTTCTCTATCTGAATTGAAAGAACAAATCACACGGACCGACGATTAGTGATGAAAACCACAACAGTCTAATGATGGTGGGAAGAGACCAACAATCTGCATGAATAGGGGAAGAATACTCACAAACTAGCAACCGTGTGAGAGACAGAGGGAGAACCCCAAACAAAGGAATGTGTATCCCCTTTAACTCAGTCCACGTGAGATGAATAAACAACCACCGTTTCGTTAGGGGACAAACCAACCGAGATCCAGAAGGTGGTCATGGAGAGAGTGCAGGCATGTGGGGAGAATGTCCATTATGGCGAAGTGGCCTTGTTGACAACGAATAGACACCCCACTAACAATAGAAAAATGAAGGTGGTGGTTGGATGAGACAAGGAAGGGTGAGTGAAGACATTGGTGACACATGGATTTCCCTCCCCATGACTCGAGATTTAGCTTTCCCCCTCCTTACCCTTAGGAAATCATGCCCCTTGTCAATTTAGTTGTAGTGAACATAGTTGGCTGGGTTATTTAATTAAAAATGCATAGCTACATGGTGCCACAACTTAATATGTATGCCACATCTCCCGATATACCATTGGTGACCATTTCAATACAAAACATAACATAACCAAATCATGGTGGGGCCTTGGACTTTACCTCCACATAAAGATCATATACAATATATGTATCATATATACTAATGCAAGTGGGGTCAAAACTAGGGTTTTACATTCCCCTCCCCCTTCAATAGTACTGTCCTCAGTGCTTTACAAAATTTGAACAAAATGCTACACTGGTACTGTCTCAGTGTTCAACAGTATTGAAAAAAAATGGATGTGCCAATTGCATGGCATCCTCTATTTCCCACGTAACCTCTTCAGGTCCATAATGCTCCCATTGCACCTTTACCTTCCCTATGGCTCGGTTCCAAAGCATTGTGACCTTCCTGTCGAGGATGTGCATTGGCTCGATTTGGAACTCTCCCTCGGGTTCCACCTGAATCGCATCCCAATTTATCACATGGTTAGGATCATGTACATGTATATTTCTTAAGCAAAGAAACATCAAAAAAATTATGAGCTCTAGTACTAGCAAGCAATACAAGTCTATATGCAACAGGCCCTATTCTTGCGAGCACTTCAAATGGCCCACAATATCTAGGTGACAGCTTGGCACAAATTCCAAGCTTCAAGAAACTTTTCTTTGCCTTTACTCTGAGGTAAACATGATCCTCAACACTAAAATATCTATTCATCTTATGCTTATCTGCATAGCTTTTCTATCTATCATGTGCTGCTTTCAGATTCTACTTGATCTTTACAACTTCTTGCTCCATTTCCTTGAGCAATTCTGGTCCAAGCACAACTCTGTTCACCGGTTTGTCCCAAGTCACTGGTGTCCTGCACTGTCTTCCATACAAAGCTTCATATGGACTCATCCCCAAGGATGCTTATTGTCCATTGTTGTTAGCAAACTCTACCAAGTGTAAGTAATCTCCCTACTTGGTTGGTTTGTCCATCACATACATGCGAATCATATCTTCAAGTACTTGATTAACTCTTTATGTCTGCCCATCTATCTGAGGATGGTAGGAAGTGTTGAAGTTTAGCTTTGTACCCAAATGCGCAAACAATCACTTCCAAAAATTGGAAGTGAACTTGACATCTCTGTCAGAAATTATTACCTTTGGCAATCCATGCAATTTGAAAAATCTCCTTCATGAAAATATTTGCAATGTCATCAATCTTGTGCGTAGACTTCACTGGTATAAAATGTGATGCTTTTGTCAACTTGTCCACCACAACCATGATGGAATCATGTTGTCTCCAATTCATTGGCAATCTTGTAATAAAATCCATGGAAATAACTTCCCATTTCCATTCTGGAACTGGAAAAGGATGCAACAAACCTACTAGATATTGATGCTCAACATTTACCTGTTGACATTTCATGCACCTTGAAATGTATTCAACCATGTCCTTTTTCATACTTGGACAAAAGTATTGCTTTCTAGATGTAGCAATTGTCTTCTGATATCCTTGGTGTCCAGAATACGGAGCTTGATGGATTTCATCCATAACAACTCTCCTCAAATTTGCTACATTCGGAATATAAATTATGCCTTTATAAGTAAGAATTCCATCTTCTTCCAATTTATATCCCTCATACCTCTTCTCAATACTTTGCTACTGCAATTTGTCTTTTATCTGCTCGTACAATTCATCTCCGACGACATGATTAAAAATATGCTGCCTCAAATCTGATTGGCAAATACTAAGAGATGCCACATGCATTTCATGTACCTTGCTGCTGAGTGCATCAACTACCGTGTTCTCTTTTCCCTTTATGTGCTTGATTTCAAAATCAAACTCACATATAAATTCCATCCATCAAGCTTGCCTAGCATTCAGAGTAGGCTGATCAAACAAATACTTCAATCCATAGTGATCTGTTCTGAGTTCAAATCTTCTACCCATCAAGTAATGTCTCCACATATTAAGAGCATGTACTATGGATGCAAGCTCTAGATCATGAGTGGCATAGTTATTCTCATGCTCCTTCAGTTTTCTTGACTCATAAAATACCACATGGTTATCTTACATAAGGACTCCTCCAAGCCCTTGTCCACATGCATCGGTAAATACCACAAAATATTTCTCTGGTTTTGGAACTTTCAATACCGGTGCATTGGTGAGAAGATTCTTCAACTGCTGGAAGCTTTCTTCACACTTCGAAGTCCATTCGAGCTTTACTCCCTTCTTTTGCAAAGAAGTGATGGCATGTGAAACTTTGGAAAATACTTCAATGAATCTCCTGTAGTATCCTGCAAGTCCCATAAAATATCTTACATCTGTCACATTTCTTGGAGTAGGCCAATTCATAATGGCTTCGATCTTCTCAGGGTCTAATGATATACCCTCTTTGAGATAATGTGACCCAAATACTGAATTCTATCCCTGTAGAAGTTGCACTTGCTCAATTTTGCATACAACTAATGTTCCCTGAGCACTTGCAATGTCAGTCTCAAATGCTCTTCATGCTCTTCCTCATTCTTAGAATAAACAAGAATGTCATCAAGGAAAAAAAGAACAAACTTGTCCAAATACTTACTAAATACACTGTTCATAAGGCACATAAATGTAGCTGGTGCATTTGTGAGACCAAATGGTATCGCTACAAACTCATAATGTCCATAACTTGTCTTGAAGGATTTCTTATGAATGTATTCATCCTTGATCCTCACCTGATGGTAACCAGACCTCAAATCAATCTTGGGAAATACCTTTGCTCCTCTCATTTTGTCAAAGAGGTCATCAATCCTAGGAAAAGGATATTTATTCTTCACAGTAACTTTGTTCAACTGCCTGTAATTAATACATAACCTAAGTGTACCATCTTTCTTTTTCACAAATAGAACCGATGCTCCCCAAGGAGACACACTCAGTCGGATATACTTATTTTCCAAAAACTCTTGCAGTTGCATCTTCAACTCTAGCATATCCGGTGTACTAATCCTATAGGGTGTCTTGGACGCTAGTGCTACTCCTGGCACAAGTTCAATGGTGAAATCAATGTCCCTCTACGGAGGAAGCCTTGGAATCTCATCAGGAAACGCATCCTCGAATTCCTATAACACCTGATAGTCCTCCAACCTAGGAGTTTCATCTCCTGTTGGTTCCGAAATATGAGCTACATACAGCTGGCAGCCTTTCCTACAGAAATTATTCAACTACATTTTTGAAACCTGTCTTACTAAAATTACTTTCAAAATACCTTTCAGAACTACTGGGTTTCCTTCTTCAACCATGCATTCAAAAGTCTTGTTATAATAGTCAATATTCACTTGGTGAGATTCTAACCAATCCATTCCAATTAGAACATCATAGGAACCAAGGGGTAGAACATTCATATCTACATAAGTGATCAATCCATTCATAGCCAATGGACATTTCTCAACTACTTCACTGACCTTTCTCTTAGTCCCAGTGGCAAGCTGAACTAACCAAGATTTTCTATGCTTTACATTCTTAAAAGCACAAATCTCCACTACTCTAGGAGTAATGTAACTGTGAGTAAAACCAAGGTCAATCAAAATAGAAACAGATTGTTCAACAATCTTACCTGTAACTTCAACCACACTTTACTAATGATCTGCCTAGTGGTCCTCCAGTGTTGCATAAATTCTAGGGAGTGCCCTTGCTACTTGACCCACTATTTCTGCTTCCTAAATGTTATAGGTTGTCCTTGCACTTTCATTCTCAAGTGGACAATATCTACACAGGTGAGGTCCTTCACATTTCCAACATTTGAGCGGACCTTTATTCGGATGTGGCTCTTTAGTATTTTCACCTGTCACATTAACGGGATTATTCGCAACGTGGGATGGCTGCTTCTGCTGATTTCAGAATCTAGAAGGTTTGAAACCTTTCTTTCTCTAGTCAAACTTCTCATTCTTCTTGTGCTTCGATGCCTTATGGTAATCAGGTTTACCCTTGCTTTGCTCATAGAAATATTTATCCTTTCTTATTGCTTCTTCAAGATTTCTCAGCTCATATAAATCAATTCTATCTTTGTAAGCTTGTGGCAATCCATTTAGAAACTGCTGGATCTTCACCTTTTCATCTCTCATGTACCAGAAATACCTCAACAATTCCAAAAACTTATTTGCATATTCATCCATGTTTTTTTTCCCAATCTCAGCTCATGGAATTCCTTAATCTTATCATCATAATACCTGTCAGAGAGGTATTTCTGCCTAAAATACTTCTTAAACTGTTTACACTTCAGTTTTCTTTCACTGATCTTCTTTACCTGCTTGAAATGTTCCCACCAAATGGATGCCCTTCCATTCATATTGAATATGGCAACTCTTGCCTTCATGTTTCCTGAATAATCCTGTACTTGAAAGTACTTCTTTGTCCCAAGAAGCCAAGCCTCAGCTTCTTGTCCCGTCTTTATCTCACCATCAAATGTAGGAGGTTTAGCTTTCCGAAATTCATCTCGGGAACAATCCCTATAGTGCCTTCTTCTTTTTCTTTTATGAGAAGATGAACATGTATTCCCACTGGATTCTTTAGAATCAGATGATCCACTAGAAGTCTTTCTTCTTCTCCTAGTGCTGCTCTTACTGCCTTCTGGTCTTGATGTACCTAGTCCAGGCTCTATATTTTTCTGTAAGTCTATCAAGCTTTCCAATATGGCATCATTCAACTGATGCTACTCCTCCTGGGATTTAACCAAGTTTCTCATGGTGGCCACAACCTTGAAAGGTGTCCCATGGAATCTCCTTCCATTAGATTATATGTCCTCATATCTATTACGAACATTTTCTCCCATGGCATCTTTCGCTCGCTTGTAAGAATCCCGAGCATCATACCCATCATGGGTTCTCATGACTGAACCACCTTTTTCTTTACTACACTGTTTTTTCTGGAGTACTGCTCTTGGAAGTTATCTATAGTTCTGCAATATGTTAGTAGCAAACAGTTAGATGCATAACATGAATATAAATCAAACTACTTACCTTTTTCTTTGGAAAATTTACAAAACAACAATTATGCTAAAACACAAAATTTTCCCTTATTTCTTTTCAGCCTTGTGACCACGAACAGTCAATTGAATTTGCTGAAAATCAACTAAAAGACAGTCGAAAACTGCTCGGAAATTCACTGAAAAATGCATTTGAAAAGCCCAAATTTCTGTAGGCCCTAATCGGACCTCTTCTCAACTATTTTTTGACATTGCGGGGGTCAAAACCACTAACTCATCGATGGTCTGTTGCTTGTTCTCCTTCTGGCGTTTCGGCAGCGAAACAACTAAACCACCGATCTGTATCGGCAAGTGGACCAAATTCTCATCGGGTGCACAATTTCTTGGGAAGCTGCAACGATGAAAGAAATATCACTATCATCTCCGCTACAACCTGACTAGGCTTCCAATCGATGATCGGATCACCAACATATTTTTGATGCTTTCATACTCCTCAAATTTCTCCCCATAATCAGGTCTCTTCCCTACTGACTCCCCGACGTTTCAGCGGCTGAATCTTCCAAATTTTTCTGCCCTATAAGTGATTTGGTCGTCTAATTCCCTTTGTCATATCGGTGCATAGTCAGTTAATGTTCTGAACATTAACAACGATTGCATAGACTCTCAATGTTGCGTCAACGGCCGGGTGCCCTACGCATCGGTCAGTTAGTCCTTTTGGCGTCCGCAATGGTAGATCATGATCCAACTAATTCTTTCGCAGTTCCTGAATTTGTCGGTGGTTGGAGCCTCTAGATGCTGCAGCATCGATGCTTGGATGCACTAAACATCGAGTGGTTAGTCTCTTCAATCTCCACAATCACTAGCACTTCTCCGTCTGAGTGCCGACACTTCATATGTTGGCACACAAAAGGACATTTATGGATTGAAGGTTGCCTAAACACTATATATGGGAATGACATGAGATGCATTCACTATCCAACCAGCTTGCCTTTTTACCTTTTTATATGTTGATTGATGTACTCACCTCTTTCCACAGCAACTCGTGTACATACGCGACTATCTCCACAGCATCCCGTTTACTGTACGTGAGTATATCCATTGCAACCTGCGTACCAATCTTTACACGGGTTTCCCTTATAGAAACTCGCATGTCATATGCGGGTTTCCAGTATCAATACTCACATACACATCCATTCAAAATTAAAAATAATAAAACACGATTAATGGAGATTTTATAACCCCTAATCATTAACTATCTTAACTGTCTCAACCTCGTCAACCTTCAAAACTGCTTTATTTTCCTAAGTATAAATAGAGGCCTTGGGGAGGGCATTAATCAATCATACTTGGAGAGAAAATTTACGCTAGCGGTATATCTTCAGAAGTCTTTGGAGCAATAGAACTCAGAATCCTTTGGTTGCAAAGGAGTCCTTGTTTCAAGTGTTGGGTTGTACACTTATCTCATTCACTATTGTTAATAAAGAGAATCCTTCTTCCAACTTTGTGTTGAGTCTCTTTCATGTATNAGCTCTATATATTGTTTATCTAACTTGTCATATATACATTTATAAGATTGTACATGGAGGATTTGCTCTTTGCAGGTGAAGGAGGCGCATCCGTGAAAGCTTTGGAGAGGAGCAGAACCGGAGAAGAGAAAGATTGGATCAACCGTTGCTAATCGAGTGAGTTCAACATTTCTTCCTATTCTTTTTCTATACTTTAAAGCTGATTGGCTGCAAGTTTTAAGAGTACGTTGGTAACCCTAGACCCTCGGTTACATGGGTGTTTATTCCTGAACAACAATGACTAAAAGTAATTTCAATTTAAACATTAGAAGTTAGAACGCATTTTATCATGCAAATACTCATTAGTGTCTCATAAAGCATATGTGATACATATTGTTGTCACATGTACAGTGTACACGGACAAGTTTTTTGTATTTTCTAGACACTCATATACAACCTAATCATGTTGTGTAAAATAATACTAAATAATTACTTTTGTTTGAAAAGTTTAAAATACGCTTTTCTCTCTCATGACCACCTCTAATATATCCCCTAATAAACTATGTTTAGTTATTTGAAATCAAGGGCATCAAAACTAACATGCATCCATGTTCTTGCTAATTCAATAGGAGAGCAAGTAATACATTCTAATGACTGTGCTATTGATCCTGCTACTAATGAAACATATGGAGTGAATTGGGGTCCATTTTTTATCAGGAATTATGCAATCAATGCGGACATTGTTTGTTCCTCTACCCTGTAAATCACAAGTGTGGAACAAAAGAGCACAGCAGTATATCATTTCCTTAAGCAATCAATTTTGAACAACATGAAATAAACCTTACCTCGTACCTAGATCTCTTTGTTCTTTTTCCGAAATCCCTTGCAATGTTCAATACTTGCAAAAAGATGAACAGACAAAACACAATGTCATAGTATCATGATAAATCAATTACTTATATCAGTGATTAAGGAATGTGATAATATTCAACTTAAATTAACAACACATCAAATATAGGAAAGGGGAACACTTTCGTATTAAATAATAAAAGAGTAAATTTACAACCAAGCCTTGATGTTGATGGCTTCAACATCTACAATAAATCTTAAGTCCTTCACAACTATGAGCATCTCTTCACATACAAGCCAACTCTATCTTGCCTCTAACTCAGACTTTAATTGAGCAATGTAAGGGTACTTTATTTTGGCCTCCTTCACTCACATCATGAAGGCTTCATTTATAGGCTCCAAACACATGATATTGAATTGGGGAATCGATAGGAGGTGATCCCAACAGGTGAGGGAGGTGAATGACACCTCTCCCAAGAATATAGGAACTGACTCCATAGAGGCTCCTACAAGGAAGCTTCCAGAACCTTCTTTTTCCCTCTCTTTGGAGTATTGGTGCAGCTGAAAGAAAGGGTAATGGCACCGACCTAATGTATTTCCAAATAAAGGGCAGACCAATGCTTATTGGTCCATGGTGGGAAGCACCGTCGATGTTTTGTGCACATAGGGAAAAGGTGTCGTCCTTCCAAAATATGTAAAAAATTTAACCAAGGTGTCTCAGGTTAGGATCTCTGAAAGGATAACAAGCAATGTGGAATTTCCAGATGCAACAGAATGCCCCCAAAAGTATGAGTCTAGAAGGAAATGATATGTGAAATATTTTCAAGATATCTGTCTGGTATAGAGGCAATGATAGATGAGCTCATAACTCACATAGGACCAATACCTGACTTATCCAACTCAATCGTGGTTGTAGAGAAATACACTGCAGATCCATAATGATGACCATGTCATGGTTACCAACAATACACTATAGATCCATGAACAATTAATATAGAAGGTAGAACATGGCTACATACTATAAAAAGTAGATCCATGTTATTTGACATTAAATACGGAACATAGCCACCAAACAGACAATGTGGATCTGTGTTAGGACTCTGAATGATCTCCAAACGCAACCTTACCATAGGAAACCATAGTGAGAAAGACTAACCACTCAATATCTTCATTCCAATCCCCAACTGATATGATTCCTACCATGTGAATACATGTCTTGACGTGGAACATGGCAGAACGCACTTGATTACTAGTCATTGATGTGAAAGATTAACAAGTGCGAGGGAAATCATCATTAATGTCAATGATCCCCAAGGTATCTAAGTACATTCTCCCAAGTGTGAATAGATGTTTTGAAGTCAAACACTTGATAGAATCTTTCAATAAGAGGTAATTGATGAAAACCTGCTATCGAAAGCGAGGAAACCTGCCATTGAGGCATGCAGGATTCAAGGTACTTTTCTAGGTTTCTAGGTCTAATTCATAGATAATGAGTTGAATTCGACAAGAACAGACTTGTCATAGGAGGTCCATGATGACTCCCACGTTAGTGACATGAAACATGGAAAAAAATTTGATTTTAAGTGATGAAAATGACTCAAACATGACTGACTTTATGCATAGGTAAAGTTACTGGTGAGTTATTTTTTCAGAAGAGATAACCTTTGAACAATTTGCAGCATGGCGAATGACTTGGCAGCATTGACTTGACGAGACTAGAACCAGGTGAAATGCAAGGAATATAATAGAGAATTATTTGAATTGACTCAAAGGAGTTAGGTGACTCACAAAAGTGGATCAACTTGAAGACAAGCTGAATACCTAACCGTTCAGATATGCAAATGTAGACAGGTGCCATCTTCAAAGGTGGACTCTAGACTACCATAAATACAAATGAAAAAAAATCCCCTTTCCTTTAATTTCCCCATCTTTTAACATATGAGTGCCTCTTTTCGTTTTTAGGAGTTCAAAGAGGGTAACAAACACTCGTTATACATCATCAAGTGATGAGTCCATTCTCACATGTTTTACGAACCTATGAAAGGAGGGGTTTGTTCCTAGAGAGGGTCTTCCATCATTTTGTTTTATGAGTCTAGTGAAAGAAAAATTAGTATCGTTCATATTTAGAGATTATGAAAAAATACATAAGGGAACTCGAAATGGTATTTTTTTGTAAATAGGCCTAGTAGGTCTGAAAAAGAGATAACCTACCACTGGCTAGTCAACCTTTCTGATGCTTTTACAAGCCTGAACGTAACAATTTCTCTTGGAAACCTTTTTGTTCTTTTAAGGATACTGAAAAGAGATTAAATATAACTCTGTAACAAGTTTCCCTTTTCATAATTGACTTTTAACGAGTCTGAAAAAGAAAAAAAGTAGACTCGACACTCTATTATTGGTGTTTTAACCAGCATGTGAAAAGTGTACAAAAACACTCGGTACTTTTTCATTTTCACTCTAATCTTGAAAAATATAAAAAGATCATCTCATATCCATGAACCAAACTTTGATTTGAAATCCCAAAAACACATTAAAATCCAACTCTATTAGAACTATATAAAAGAAATAGAAAAAACCCACTTTTATAAAATAATTTTGGACTTAAAAAATAATTAAATTACAATGAAATAGTAAAAAGTTCCAAAATTACTATAAATAGAGAGGACTAGTAAAAGTTTTTCCATTGTCATTTACCATTTGGAGAGTGTAGGAGTTGGAGGGGAAAAACAGGAGCTTTCTTTGGTGATTTGCAAGTGTCTCCATCCATTGTTTCTTAATCTTCATGGAAGAGGTAAACATTCTAACCATTTCCATTTTATGCCCATAATGATTTTTATTAGTTTTTAATGAATATAGAAGGTTTTAAATTGCAAATAGGAAATTCTTGACCAATTTTTAGGGTTCTTGGCATTTTGATTGGTCAAAACGCGGACTATGGTAGATTTTAATTTTTGGGCCATGAGCACGATAACGCTCTGTCGTGCACGC
The DNA here is from genome assembly GCA_001517045.1 of Pseudotsuga menziesii. Lineage (NCBI taxonomy): Eukaryota > Viridiplantae > Streptophyta > Pinopsida > Pinales > Pinaceae > Pseudotsuga > Pseudotsuga menziesii. Next base: position 488,318 of record LPNX010175181.1, read on the forward strand.
ACATATGCATCGTAGGCACTCTGTCCACAACCAACAGATGTGTCATCCATTAGATATCTATGAAAACAGAGGTAGATGCACCATAGGTGCTCTATCTGTAAAATAGAGAGGCACCGCGGGCCATAATAAATGCAAAAAACAAACCCTAATTCTACCAAAAATCAATATTTTGATCTATGTGATTTAAAAAAAAATTAATGCTTTCCTTTCTGTTATGATATGATTTAGGACAAAAGTATTTATGTTTTGTAGGTTCAATATAGTGTTCACATCATGTTCATTTGGAAAGAGAGGGAGCATGAAATGGCAAACTTCCAAGTTGTCAGTGATCCAACTATCATAAAATCCTTATAGAACTACGGGTTGTTGAAATACTTTAGGGTACCAGGAATGAAGGCATACATCCACCTATTGGAGTATGTTATAGATATGTGGGATACTGAGAAGCAACATTTTGTGTTTGGGACCCACGTCTTGACCATAGATATTGAGGATATCTACTTCTTGACTGGTTTGTCATGGAGAGGAAGACCAATAGTCTTATCCGGTGCATGAGGAGGGGAGCCCTCATTAGATGATTTAATTGACCAATACTGTGCATTGGGTACATAGTCTCAATGTGGGAAACTATGCATCTAGCAGATAGTGGATCATCCTCTGTGGATGGTGGTCTACACAATTGGTAAGGTGGTTGGGAGTAGGTCTGCTCACTTGACTACTAGGTCACACATGTTGTATGCCCTAGAGTGCATGGAGCCCACAGTATTCAACAGGTGTGAAGGCATGTTGGTAAAACTGAAGGAACAACTAAACAATTAAAACAGGCGAACTCTTAAGAAGCTCGGCTATGGAGCTGTGGTTGTATCTTTAATTTTGTAGAGGGTAACCCACCTAAGACCTCAGGTGACTATGAGTAGACTGGACCTTGAGGATCCTAGGATGCTCAGGTGGGTTTATATTCATGGCCCGCCATGGAGGAGGAGGACCCAAGGTTGTCTATGGAACACCCTTATTTTGCTGGCTGAGGGGTCATGTACTGATGATTTAAGACTATGCCTATGAAGGGGAAGACTTCCAGGATGACCCAGAGCTCGTACTACCTAAGGGGGAGGAGTGGGATGACCGAGGTAAGAAATATACTATCCACCATGTTTTTAATTTTTCAAGTTTATTTTATTTTTATTTTGTAATACTGAGATAAGTAAAAATGGTTTTTATACAGATATTGGACTAGTACCCCCAACTGGTATGTCACCTTTATCGAGGAGGGTCGGGACCAGGGAGATGGTGGATTATCACTTCGAGGCAGATAAGGAGCTTGCATATTTTTAGGATAACCTGTAGCGTCTAACTAAAGGGATTCCATATGTGACCATCGATGACATACCCAGGCGTTACCAATGCCATACTGTAGGGGTCTCTTAACATTTTTCTAGGCTACTCTGTAGAGTGGCTCGGGATATCATGTGAAATCATGAGCACCGCGAGGAAGATGACTAGTCTGCATGATTTTTACTTTTTTGTATATGCATACTAAAAGCTTTGAAGCTTCAGATTCCCCCCCCCCCCCTATATGTATATTTTGAACCCGTTGTAGTCTTGAACTTTGAGGGCACTAAAAAATTAATGCTTCAACCCAATTTTGTATATCATTTTTATAGTTATATATATATATATATATATATATATATGACAAACGTTTTATTTACAGTTGTGTCTGCAAGAAATGTGATGTGTGAAATAAATAACTACTTATGAATTCACATGTATGTCATTTATGTTACAAATGGACTTTTTAGTTATGATAAATGTACCAATCTAATACATAATTAGCTAGGGAATCCACCATAGCTAATTAATCGATGTTCAGATGTCTCGGAACATGTTGATATGTAGTTTTCTCAAAAGATATTTCTATTAGTCTAACACTTTTGAATGTTCAAAGAAGTAGAGGGTTTCAGATAGTGTAGACTCAATTAGGCTGTTGAAACACTAATTCAGAGTCTAGGTAAACCTTAATCTCTCTTACATCACTAGCTAGGGCTTCCGTCAACAATCCAATCACTATGTGATATTCACCTAGATTGTTGGTGGAGGGAGCTAAACAAACACCCCATGAACTCACCTGATCACATGTAGGAGAATACAATACACAAGCTGTTGATGCAAGATTTAATGTATAATGATTAGAACCATTAGTAAAACCAGTAAAAATAGTCATTTGTCCATTTAGACATAAGGTATACATAAGCAGGGTTTTAAAAAACACATCTTAGATCAGACACAAAACACACTTTCAAAATAAGACACATAGCAATATATAAATAATATTTACAGAGAGCCTATGCTAGATGAACTAGGCATAGTATATTTTAAGGTAGATCCTGTTCCAGGGCTCACCCAATGGTATCCCATCATAATTTACTAACTCATATACACCCTTCTCCAAGACACGACTGATAACACAAGTCTCGTGCCAAATAGATTTGAATTTCCCTGCCCCCAGCTTATCATGTTTCTGGTCATATGTCAAGACCAGATCTCCTTCATCAAAAGAGAAGGGCTGAATGGTTCTTTCATATCGAGCTTTCATTCGCCGTCTGTGTGCCTCATTCGCTAAGGTAGCATCGGAGCGAATTTGATCAATTTAATTTGGATATAGGAATCATTCCTCTTCTATGGTGGTGTTGGATAAAAGTTCCACAATCAGCTTCAGAGAAGGGATATCGCATTTAATCAAGAGATTCACTTCCAAACCATATACCAATTGAAATGGTGTGAAACCAATGGAAGTCTTTACGGTGGTCCTATAGGCCGAAAGTGCAAAAAATAGTTGCAAGTTCCAGTTTGACTTGGCCTTCCCTACCATTCGCTAGAGAATAGTTTTTAACACTTTATTAAATGCTTCGACCTGGCCATTGGCCTAAGGGTAGTAAGTTCTAGAGTTCTCATGGTGAAACCTTAACTTTGTTCTGAAAGTGTGACCCATGATCGGTCACAATAGCACTAGGAACCCCGAACCTAGCGATGATATGGTTAAACAATAATAGCGTAGCTATTTTCCCATATTTGTCCTATGTGGGAATAGCTTCAACCCATTTTGTGAAATAGTCCACGTCCACTATAATGTAGCCATGCCCCCAAGCTGAGGTAGGTAGATAATGCACAAAGTCGATGCCCCATTTTTCAAAAGGGACAACTACTATGACATGATGGAGTAGAGTTGGTTGGGTGCACTTCTTGGTAGTAAACATTTGACATGATGGGAATTTTTCGACCATTTCAATGCAATCTTTGAAAATCGAGCACCAAAAATACCCTACGCGTAATATTTTCTAGGAAGTAGCCAACCCAGAGATATGACCACCACAAGCTCGAGCATGGAAATCATTCAGCACGATTTCAGCTTCCTCATGTGTGAGGCAACGTCGTAATATAAAATAAACACCACAGTGATATAAGGTTTTTATAATAATCAACCCATAGTTACCTACCTTAGACATTAATTAAATCATTTTTGTCTTATTACTGAGTTTCCTAGATTCTACTCTATGCTAGTTGCCTACTACATGTCCTAGAATTCAACACATGCTAAAACTGAGTCATGGAGCATGTGGGAAACATCCTATAAATCCATTCTAGCATGTCTTATTTATTCGAGAGCCTCTAAAGTGCATATCTGATTTTTCTGAAAAGCTGCCTGTTTTATTGAGATTTAAGGCAAAAGGAAAAGCTAGACTAGGTGTAGTTGACTTGTTTTTTTCCCACATCATCCTCCCTCCTATTCTCCTAATAAAAGAATGTATGATTTTTGTTTCCATCCCTCTTTATCTTTCCTACTTGACTTATCCAATTCGTGATCATCGTGGTGGTTTTGGAAACTGCTTTATGCACCTATGGGGGATTTGACTAGATTTAGTAAGCCTGCTTTTTGACCTTTTCAAATGGAATCCCTATGCATTATAATCTCTCATGTAATTATATATTTCATCAGCCTATTACTTCATAAGGTTGGATATTTTACACTTACTCAATACAGATTAGTGTTATGCTCCAATTTCGGTCTCCTTTGGTGTAAATTTTGCATGTTTGATTAGTAATTTTGTGAGTGTAATTTTTCTATCTCTTGGGTTCAATTTCGACATGGTATCAGACCATTTGTATATCTATTTCTCTCCTTCCATATTGCTATTTTAGTTTCAACATCTTGACTGGGAGCATATTCTGCTGACTGAAGGGCACAGTTTTTGAGCTATGGACCAACCTCAGAAGATCGTCTTGACTCCATTCAATTTATTTGAGTGGAAAGATGATATGGAGATATTTTTAAGAGAGAAAGGTCTCTATAGGGTGACTATGGAAACTGAGGCAGAGCCCAATGCAGCTACAGAGAAAATCAAATGGCACAACAAGAGGGATAAGGCCTATGGTCTTTTGTGTCTAAGCATTTCAAGAGACCTCCTCTTCCATCTTGATGGATTGAAATCACCTAATGAAGTGTGGGAGAATATTGTATGTATTTTTGGGAAGACAGATGAGATGAGAGGACATAAAATCGAGAATGAGCTGATCTCCTTCAGTCCCAATAGCTTTGAATCCTTGCAACTCTATTTTTCCAAGTTTAAAGCCCTTTTTTGCAACCAAAACAGTGTGGGATCGAAAAGAAGGAAGAGAAACTAGTTTTTTCCATAATCTCTAAGATTTTCCCCAACTATTCATTGTATTTTTTTACCTTCCATGCCACAAAGTTGAAAGTGCGAGCCTAGAAGATGCCTAAGCTTGCAGAGTTCATGGAATCCCTCACACAGGAACAAGATAAGTTGGTGATGATGGGCACCATCTAACATTCTAAAGACCAAGATTTGGTTGCTAGAGATTCAAGGGTGGATTCAAAAAGAAATAAAAAATCTAAAAATCCACCTAAGCAAAAGAGAGAGAAGAACAAGTCTCAAGAGGAGCCCCAAAATTCCAAGAAGAACTCCTAGAAGAAGAACAACAAAGGAGAAATGAGCAAGTGCGCATACTGCAATAAGGGATATCATCCTAAGAGCTCTTGTATGAAGAAGAAAATGGACATGTTGACCCAAATCCTCGAGAATAATAACATCTCCCTTCCTGATTGCTCAAAGAAGAGGGAAGCATGATCAAATTCAGAGGACAGAGAGAGAGTACATGCCTTGGTTGCTGGCACATCAAGCTCACCTAGCTTCATCATCAACTCTGGAGCTTCTAGACATATGGTTCTGACAAAAAATTCATTCTCCTCTCTTGACATGTAGAAATATCCACCAATAGTTTTGGGAGATGACTCTCTCACTGACATTTTGGAGAAGGGAAGGATTGATCTTGACCATGGTAAGTTAAATAATGTGTTGTATGTTCCAGGTCTTGCCTCTAATCTCTTGTCAGTGTATTAGATGACTCATACTGGGTCTCTAAAGAAGTTCATCTTCTCCCTTGGTGATGTTGAAATCACTGTGATTTTGAATGGTTAAGTCATAGCAAAAGGTGTTGTTGATCACACTTCAAAGGTATAAATGTTTTCCCATTTTCTACCCTACTCAAACCCCTCTACTCTTTTGATTCATGCTAATGAGGCAAACAAGATTTGGCATGGAATATTTGGCCATATTAAATACAAGTATCTTTCTTATTTGAGTGAAAAATATATGGTCATAGGGTTACCAAAGATCAAGTTTTCTAAGGGAGTCTATCAAGGTTGTATCCTAGGAAAACACCCAAACCACAAGTATGAGAGAGCTAGTCACGAGAGAACCTCTACACCTCTTGAGTTGATCCATAGTGACATTGCTGGTCCATTCACTCATATGTCCATAAGTCAATCCAAATATGCACTAAACTTCATAGATTACTTTTCCAGGTATTGTTGGGTTCACTTCCTAAAGCATAAGTCTGAATTTTTTGACCTCTTCAAAGTATTTAAAGCCTTGGTTGAAAACCAGTCTAGGAGGAAACTCAAGATCCTCATATCTCACAATGGTGGTGATTATGTCAATTCTAAGTTCATTAAGTATTGTAAATATGTAGGTATTTAGATGCAGCATTCGATCCCTTACACATGACATCAAAATGGTTTTGCTGAGAGAAAGAACAGGTCACTGAAGGAGATGGAAACCTGCATGATTGAGGCTAAGACTTTGCCAATAAAGTTTTGGGCCAAGGATATTAACTGTGCATCCTACATCTAGAATAGGTTTCCTCATAAGAATCTTGATGGTATGACTTCTTTTGAATCTTGGAGTGGGCACAAGCCAGATGTGACCCATTTCAGGATTTTTGGCTCAAAGGCTTGGGCTAGAATTCCAATTGAAAAGAGGAAGGATTTGCAGACCCAAAGCCAAAAGTGCCGATTTGTTGGGTATTCTAAATATTCAAAAGGGTACAAGCTGATAAAATTGAGCACTAACAAAGTTCAAGCAAGAAGCAGAGTGCAATATCACTCTCATATACATAAGCAGAGTATAGAGGAGTTGTAAATGCAACAACTCAATGTTTGTGGTTGCAGGGAATACTTGTAGAACGTGGCTTTGAATAAGAGTTTTCAACTATTATATACTATGATAATAAGAGAACCATTTGAATCTACAATGATCCAGTTCAGAGACAATGAACCAAGCACATTGAGATCCATATGCACTACATCAGATAGAGTGTGCATGATGGTACCATTCATCTACTCTTCTGTGCATCTTCAAAACAAGTAGCAGGCATATTCACCAAAGTTTTTTGTGATAAGACATTCAGCAATATCAAATAACTGCTGGGGATTACTGATCATGTTGTGAAGCATGATTGATGACAATATTTCCAAATTTTGTTTTTTTGTCCATGTTTAAGGGAGGATTTTCCCACTGGGTTTTTGCCTCTTTCCTTGGTTGTATGGACAAGCAGTATGTAAAGGGTGACTAAGCCTTGTTTCTNATATTTAATGATAAATTCAATCTTAATAGGGGTTTTTATAATAATCAAACCATAGTTACCTACCTTAGACATTAATTAAATCATTTTTGTCTTATTACCTAGTTTTGTAGATTCCACTCTATGCTATTTGCCTTCTACATGTCCTAGAATTCAACACATGCTAAAACTATGTCATGGAGTGCTTGGGAAACATCCTAGAAACCCATTTTAGCATGTCTACTTTATTCCATATCCTCCAAAGTGCATATCTACTTTTTCTGAAAAAACTGCCTATTTTATTGAGGTTTAAGGAAAAAGGAAAAGCAAGACTAAGGTGTAGTCGACTTGTTTTTTTCCCACGTCATCCTCCCTCCTTTTCTCCTAATAAAAGCATGTATGAGTTGTCTTTCCATCCCTATTTATCTTTCCTACTTGACTTAGCCAATTCCTGAGCATCTTGGTGGATTTGGAAACTGCTTTATGCACCTATGGGGGATTTGACTAGATTTAGTAAGCCTTCTTTTTGACCTTTTCAAATGGCATCCCTATGCATTCATATCTTTCATGTATTTCTATATTGCAGCAGCCTATTACTTCTTAAGGTTGTATATTTTACACTTACTCAATACAGATTAGTGTTATGCTCCAATTTAAGTCTCCTTTGGTGTAAATTTTGCATGTTTGATTAGCAATTTTGTGAGTGTAATTGTTTTATCTCTTGGGTTAAATTTCCAAAAATTTATCATTCATGGTGAGATAGTATTAATATCGGTAGTGGATGTGATGACTATCATCATGAGTAGCGGTGGGGTGATATCGTAAGGTTTGGAGATACAAAATGATGTATTCATACCAAGGGTCAATCGTACTAATGAGAAACAATGATTCATCTGGTAATGAATCGACAGGCTCTATATTCTTTGTGGTACATGAAATGTCACATATAATATCTATGAAGACAAGATACTTCTTCGAAGTAGATTTAGCAAACTCCAACTCAAATTCCTGGACGATAATGATGCATCGTGAGTATTTTCCCTCGAGTACTTGACGTGTCAAAGTGTAGTACATGAGGTTAGAGTCAGCATAAAAAGTAGTAGCACAGAGCAATATATAGTGATAGAAATTATGGATCGTGATTACCGTGGCTAGAGAAATTTTCTCCACATGTGAATATCGGGTTTCAGAGTGTAAAAGACTCTTGCTGGCATAGTAGATCACATGTTCCTGGTCATGTTCATCTTTTTGAACAAGGACCATGCCTATAGTAGACAAGGATGCAACCATGTACAAGGAATAGTCCTTGGTGTAAGTAGGTGGATGCAACAGAGGTGCATGGGTAAGTGCATGTTTGATATTATCAAATGCACACTACACAAAATCATCCCAGACAAAAGGTGTATCCTTTTCAAGCAACCTCATGAAACCCAATGTCCTTTCTGCGTAATTGCAGACAATGCGATACAAAAAAATTTCCTTCCCTTGCAAACTTTGGATTTTGTTTACATTTGTTGGTGCAAGTAGGGCTAGAATAGCTTCGCTCTTCAAAGGATCAATATGGATGGCATCTTTACAGATGATGAAACCAAGAAATATGCCAGTTTCGACACAAAAAACACATTTGTGGGGGTTCAAACGAATATTGAAATGATGACATCAGAGAAAAATAGCTCTCAAATGATCGACATGGATATCCTGCTGCTTCGAAAGAGTGGGTAGGTCATTGATATAACGTTCCACAATGTGTTTGATATCATGGGAGGCAGATGACATGGTGTGTTGAAATGTAGCACCATCATTTTTCAAGACAAAAGGTAGCTTATGATAGGAAAAGGTACCCAATGGGAAAATAAAAACCATCTTGTGTTGATCTAACAGGAGAATATCTATCTAATTATAGCTAGAAAATCCATCCATGAATGAAAAGATGATGCTTCTAGCAAAGTTATCGATTATTTGATCGATATAGGGAGTTGGGAAATTGTCTTTTGGACAAGCCCTATTTAAGTCCCTAAAGTCGATACAGACCCTAATAGTAACCTAATTTTTGTTCACAGGGACTATCTTGGACACCCATTTAGTTAAAGGAATGGGTAAATAAAACCAGCCTTCAGAATTTTTTCAACTTCTTCCGTAATGGCTACTGCTTTTCGTGGATGTACTTGTCGTAATTTATGGCAAACTAGATTGGCACCAGAATAGGATTTGACCTCATGAACAACAATAGAGGGATCAATCCTTGGTATTTATTCATATTTCCATGCGAAGAAATCTCGAAATTCTTTAAATAAGGTCGTATATGATTGAACATTGGAGGACAAAGAACTCTGGCCTATAAAAATGTTCTCTGAAATACATGGTTTCACTGATATGTCTACAGGCATGGTTTTAGTAATATTGCACAATTTTCCTTCAGACTTTAAACTATGAGTGAGGATCAGAGACTAAGGGTCCTTGACTATATCAGATGAAACATCTGTTGTGAAGTGCTCTTCTACCATATGGCAAGAGGGGAGGAAAGAATATTTATGGTGATGGTCTTCCCAACGAATCTCCTTAAGCGACATTACATCCATAATGGATTCATATATAGGAAGTGTATGCCAAAATGTAATCTAGAGATTGTGGGGGGGGGGTATCTAGCTAATATGGCATGTGATAGTGATATTAGGCCATCAACAAATGGTCATTGATGGTAGGGTCACTAGCGGATTGTATTGCATTGTAAAATTCTTCAGAAGGGGTAAGGGATGCTAATTCCTCAACAATGGATTTTCCTTTGTCTAAATAGTGTTAGAAATCATATTAATAGATGTGATTTGTGAAGTAGGAGGAGGATTTGGTAATGGAAATGCTCCCATTAGTGAAGAATCTTTGATAAGACCTACTCCTATGTCCTGATACTATGGGGTATTCAGAAGCGGGATGTTGTTTGCATCATTGGAAATAGAACTAGATGTGATGAAATATGACTGATCTATGGTAACAATCCTTTCTTTCAATGGGAACTGGATGATCCCAAAAACAGTCAAGGCTACAACTTGCATAGCATAAAACTAGTTATGACCTAGGAGTAGGTTGTAATCCAAAGGAGTGTCAATGACCTCAATATGAATGGAGACTGGTTCCCCCCCTATTTCAACCTGGATAGTAGGAAATAATACATAGGGTTGAAATTTGTGGCCATCAAAAGCCTTGAGAGTGGTAGGTAAATGATTGAATTCATGAGAACCAATGTCTATCCAACAAGACAAAGACACGATCGAAGTGGAGGCTCCCTCATCCAAGACGATACAATAGATAATCTTCCTAGACATTTTAGTAGTTATTTGGAAAGCAAACTGATGTGAGAGCCTGGTCTTAAAGTCATCAAGTTTGAAAGCAATGATATTTTTGTTTTCAGGATCCATGGCTCCAAGTGCTCTGAGGAAATTTTTTCGATGGGTGGGACAAGTTTGGAGTACTTCGAGGGCCGACATAGCGCATAGTGCTTGGGAGAAATATTCTACAATGTTATAGTATTGGGAAGCACATGTGTGATGATTTATTATGGATGTACAAAGAGTACCCTTGGGTGGGAGAAATATTTCTTCAGGCATAGGTTTTTCAATATGAAGACCATTATTAGGAGGAGGTGTGGAAGCTGAAGGTTTTTCAGATGAAAATTCATCGGGTTTCTTTTCTGGAGGAGGGTCATAACTATGTGATCTTGTTTTAAAGTTAATCGTTTCACTAGACATCATTATGACTTCATTAGTGGATGAAGGAGGCTCATGCAAGGATTGATGATCAGTAAATTGTTGTTGGGAAGGGAAAGGATCTTTCAGAACTCTTAGGGTGGGTGAATTTTTCAAAAAATTGTTAATTTCCGCAGGACGAGGACATTCTTTGGTGACTTGATCACCTCCATAGATTAAACAAGCATATTTTACCTTCCTCTTATCTTTTGAATATGCATCAGGATGTTGTGGTTTATTTCCTTCCTATTGATGGTCAGGTTTTTTTCGATTTATTCTTTCCTTTCTGTTTTCCTTTTGAAGACTCAATGGATTAAACTGCGTTGACTTCAACGAAAGCAACAAGAGAGGAAGCAGTTTTGGAGGGTGTTGCAGGTTGACTTGTTGTTGTGGAAGTTTGAGTTTTCTTGTTGGAAGACTTAGCCACCATTTGTGTTTGAACTGAACCACGCATACCATCAGCAAGTGGTTCAGTTATGGGTCTAGAAGGATCGATTGTGGGTCGAGGAACATAGGGATCTAAATCATACAAAGTACCTGACTGGGAAGAAGCCAAATCTAGGTACTGAGCATAGATAATAGCTTGTTCATCAGTAAAAAAACCTCCCATGGAAACATCTCTAGCAATAACTGGAAGCAAATCCTTTGTAAACCAATCAGCTAGTAACTGATCAGGAATGGGGATAACCTGCATCTTCTTTTACATTCACAGATATGATCAGAGATATGGGTTGATGTGGTTTGACAAAGCGAGGTCAATATGTTTGTACCTATTTCATACTAGATTGGTAACTGAAAGTGTTAAGAATTCCATTTCTAGGGAATTGAAATCCTACAATGAGTGCTTTGGTAGCTCTATATACTATTTTACACCAACGCCTATGAGGGTTCTTTGAAATAATCATATATGGATCGAAGCATCCATCAAATAATTGGATGAACAACATAGATGAAAGGTCATCACAAGGTTCTTAGGATCCTTTCCAGGTTTACCATCAAACTTTGGTATATCGAAGGGTAACTTAACCGAAATGGCTAGACAAGAGGGGTCATGATGAATTGGGTAGTTTATCAATATGGATGGATCTAATGTAGCTAGAAATGGAAATTGTTGATTGGGTTGTGGGTACTAGTAGTATTGATATGGCATTTGTTGACCACTAGGATTGTATGCAGATTGGTAAATGGGTATGGATGATGCCCCCAAGACTTGTTAATTAGGTTGTTGGTTACCATAAGGTCCATTAGGAGGTAAGACACTCGAGGGGCGTGGACATCTAGGGGGTGGTTCTCTAGGTGGTGGTCCTCCCGGAGGTAGTGGTGGTGGTTTTCCTCCAAATGGTGGTCCTTCGGGCGGGGGTCCTCTGGGTGGGGGTCCTCTGGGTGGTGGTCCTCTGTGAGAGGGGACTCTAAGTGGTGGTCCTCTAGATGGGGCTCCTTCAGGTCAGGGTCCTCTGGATGGTAGTCCTCCAAGTGGGGGTCCTCTGGATGGTCCATAAGGTCCTCTGAGTCCTCTTGGTCCTCTAGGTCCTCCTGGAGGTCCTCCCAATGGGGTCCCCCAGGTGGGCCTCAATACCATCTTGTAGTATTGAAAGAATATCGTCCATAAGATGGAACATTAGACCAATTTTGTTGTCACCAAGGTATAAACATATTTCTAGGGTAGGGAATTTTGGGATAGACTCCCACCGATGGTATTGGTTGATAAACTGGTTGAGCTGTAGGTGGTTGATTCCCAGGATAAGTATATCCCCAATAAAGTGGAGCAATCGTAGGTTGGACCCAATAAAATCCCCCTTGACCAGAAGGAACTACAACCATAGTGGTATTGGGAGGAGGAATTTTCACTGCTAGTGGTCGAGTAGATAAGTTTTTCCCCATACTGAAAATAGTCCCTCCAATCGGTAACCAAATTTCTATTAGGGGTTTCCCCCAAGGGGTATAAACTATTGGAGAGTTTGAATCAGATGGGGAATTTTGACAGGGAGAGCTTGTTTGAACAAGATTGCGACTAGGGGTAGGAGTGGAAACTGGATTCTAAGTAACCAAATTTTGAGTTGGTGATTCCAGAAGTTGAGATAGATATGATGATGAAAGGGCATGATACCCAGGTGGGGTTGTTCTTGAAGGATTAGGAGGAGGAGACATACTTCTCCTCCTTTCCTTTTTTGAATTTTTTAATTCTTCTACACATTCATGCAAAATGCATGCATACTCAATATATTCTTGGAACAATCCTTCATTTGATGTAGCATTCTCGATCCTTGTCCTTAAAGGAGCAAGTATATTTGGCTCTGTTGTGGTAGTTTTGTACTTAGCAATAGTATTTCCTAGAGTTGTTCTCCAAAAATGAGTTTTTGGGGAATACTCTGCCTTTATAGTTTCATCAGGTGGGTGATTAACAGTTTAGTCAGATGAGCGAGGTTGACCCTCCGTCGAAAAGTGAAAGGTGGTTTCTGTTGTGGGAGGTAGTTGGACCAAAGGATTGTTATAAACAGATAAATATTCTCTAGTTTCTGTAGATGAATTAGTTTCTATACGAGCATCAGTAGAAGCTGGTCGTTCTATTGTTACACCTTCTTATCCTTCCACAGCTGGAAGAGACTCAGGTGGTAAACCCTGCAATCTACTAGAATGACACCTTGTAAATTGCTCAGCGAGGGTGGTAGTTGAAGTTTCCTACTCTAGGTCAAAAAAAGAAAAAACACACGCAAACACACCTATGCAAGCTAAATATCGCATGCAGTCTTAAATGATATGACGGGATTAAGATAGTTGGTCTCTCACTAGGATTGTCAAGCAGGTGCAACTTGTGAAATTCTGTAGGGTCCAATAGTAAAACGTGGCGAGGAGGATCAACTGTCCCTAGACCCTCACCTGAATACCCGACTACCTGGATGACATGTGCGTAGTAATCTCCCCGAATGTTGTTTTCGGTGTATTGCTCCAAACAAGACAGCCAAAGGGTTTTTCTCGAATGTACAAGGAATCCTAGTAGGGTCTCCCGATATACCCAAGGTACGTGGGATCTCAAATCCATAGTAGTGATGTCTAATGCACAACCGTTCACAAGGGTCCTTTCGATATACGATCGAGTACATGAAGTACCTTTCTATATATGTCAAGGGTATGTGAAAGGTTGTTCGATATACCAATGGTATGTGGAAGAACCACACGTGTCCCGAGTTGTAGTGCAAGAAAAGAACCACAACTCCTACATTTTATGACATCAGAACATGTCACTAACCTATCACTCAACTTTCTATACAATTTTAACCTAGATCTACCATTTATTTTATCTGAATGATTAGTGAATGTTTGTGAGGTGTTGTCTCCAATAATGCAAAATTTCGTCTATATGTAATGCACTTTTTGATTTCGATGAGAACTAACTAGGGAAAAGAAGAGGCCATTTTTTTCTTTTTCCTTTCAAGAAAACACACTAAATCTAATGCCACTTTCAACAACTGAAAATAGCAAGACCCAACGAAAAAATTTGCAAAGGAAATTCTTTCGAACACAAATTTTCTTCAACAAGCACTCAAAATCTCTGAATTTAGGAAAGAAAACAAAGCCTCTAATGCACATGCAAACTTAACTTTTTCTATGTTGCTGAAAAGATCTATTTGTCTTAATTACGTATGCAAATGAACATGAAACTTACCTAAGCATAAACAAGGAGAAATAACAAATTTCTTTTTGTATTTTTCAGAAAATAAAAGACATGCAAGCTCAAAGAAAACTAACTTAGAAAGAGGCTATAGGTTTCTTTAAAAAAAAAAAACAATTTTAAGAGCATGAACCACATAACAAAAAATCCAAAATTAAACTTTTTCCACTATCCTTTTTGTACTAATGAAGAAGACAAAGTCCTNTTAAAAAAAAAAACAATTTTAAGAGCATGAACCACATAACAAAAAATCCAAAATTAAACTTTTTCCACTATCCTTTTTGTACTAATGAAGAAGACAAAGTCCTTGGAGCTGAGCTCAACAAGTGAGAATCAGACTCACCAAAACCACCATACTTAGAACATACAAAATTCAGCAAATCACCCAAAAAATTTGAGAGAAGAAAATAATCACAAATAAAATTGTGATTTCTTTTAAAGGTGGTCTAAAGGCCTACCTCGGTGCACTGAAACAAGTGGCACCAGAGGGGTATAGATGGGATCGGAACACTTGTTCTACTGTAGTAAATCATCATCGATTCTCTACTTGATCTAAATAAAAGCGTTGTCAGTGCTCTATGTCAAAAGAGAAAAAGTGCCCTAGAGGGGTCGATGCTCTATCAACCAAAGGTAAGTGCGACGATGGATTAGTAAGTTGAAAAACTGAGGATCTGCAGGAGAAACCAAAAAATAACTAAGTTGGACTGCAAATAGTGAATTCCACTCCTGAAATAGAGGAAATAATTCAAACAAAAAGATAGATTACTTACCTTATCAGCTAAAATGATTAAAAGAAGAGAAAATTACCTTCATAGTGAGTGGTTACCAAAGCTTATAGATTTGAATGGAGTTGTACCAGATCTGACTGTATCTTTTGCATATATGACCGGATTTGACTATCCCCAACAGAGTCTCCAATTGTTTTATCAGGAATTATGCAATCGATGAAGACACCATTTGCTCCTCTACCCTGTAAATCATAAGTGTAGAACAAAAGAGCTCAACAGTATATCCTTTCCTTAAGCAATCAATTTGAACAACATTAAATAAACCATACCTCATACCTAGATCTCACTGTTAGTGTTTTGAAATACATTGCAATGTTCAATACCCGTAAAAAGATCAAGAGACAAAACAAAAGGTCATAGTATCATGATAAATCAATTACTTATATCAGTGATCAAGGAATCTGATAATATTCAGCTGAAATTATCAACACATCAAATATAGGAAAGGGGACACTTTTGTATTAAATAATGAGAGAGTAAAGTCACAACCAATCCTTGATGTTGATGGCTTCGACCTCTTCAAGAAATATACAATCCTTCACAACTATGAGCATCTCTTCATATACAAGCCAACTCTATCTTTCCTCTAACTCAGACTTCAATCCAATAGCATAAGTGTACCTTATTTTGGCCTCCTTCACTCACATCATGAAGGCTTCATTTATAGGCCCCAAACACATGAGATTGACTTGGGGAATGGATAGGAGGTGATCCCAACAGGTGAGGGAGGTGAATTCCTCATCTCCCAAGTAAATAGGAAATGAATCCATGGAAGCTCGCACAAGGAAGCTTCTAGAACCTTATTTTTTCCTCTCTTTGGACTATCGGTGCACCTAGCAGAAAGGGTAAAGCTGCTGACCTAATTTATTGCCAAAGAAAGGGTGGACTGGCGCTTATTGCTCCATTGCGGGAAGCACCGTTGGTGCTCTGTGAAAATGGTAAAAAGGTTCCATCCTTCCAAAATATGGAAATACATTAACCAAGGTGTCTTGGGTTAGGATCTCTAAAAGGCTATCAGGCAATGTGGAATTTCCATATGCAACACCATTCTTACTCAAAAAGATCTCAAGCCAATCTCGAAAAATGTCATAGCAAGGTAAATATATTCGTACCTAATTGACAAAAAATATATATAATAATTTTTGAAAATACCAATAACATTCCTAAATAGAGTATCGAGAAATGACAAAAAAATTTGTACAATTATTTAAAAAATACCAATAATATTCCTAAAATATGTCTCTAGAGATGGAGTAGCAAATCAAAATTTGTTCAAGCAACTCTTTCAAAACTATCACATAATAAATGGCCATAAATAAGAAAATATAGTGTAACATTAATCAAACATAATAGGCAAACATTACTAAGGGCCTACCTAAGCTATGCTTGAGAACTTTTGGAACCAACCATACTACAGGTAAAACCTTGACCAATCGAGTAAGATCTTTCTGGACCTTATGATACTAAGAATGGTTCAAAATTGCTGATTAGGAGGGCCAATCAAAGGTTCTATTGACTATTACATTGACAATAGACTTTATCTCCTGTGTGTGCATGTGCCCATTTGTATGCACATGCATGTTCATGTGCAAATGTTTCAGGTTTCAGATCAGTAGAGATGGAGCTAGGAAAGTTTTCAAGTGTGTCGTATATAACATTTAACTGTTGTAAGGTCGAAAACACTATTGATACCTTTCCTTATTTACATTCAATTCTAACTGTTTGTTAAAATTATCTGTTTAGTAAAATAAAGGATAACCCTTATCTTGGCCTAAAATAAACTCTTTGTTTGACACTAACAATTTTTCTCTATAGGGTAAAGTTTCTCTTTCCTTTCTTAGAATAAATTACTATACCACTTATATCTGTGTATTTATTTCACAGACCATTCAGGAATTTTGCAGGTTGCACTTGTAGGATGTCTAGTATAACATGAAGAATTTTTTTCCATAGTTTTATGTATTTTCTTCCAGGTTATTAAATGTAAACTTCAAGTAAAATAAGTAAACAATGAGGGTTTAACTATTCCTATTAGCCTGATTTTTTTTTAGAGAGGAATGATGGGAAATAGTTTTCCTTAGTAAATTTTTAAATCAGGATAACTATTGTGATATTTCTCTTTCCATTGAACTGGAATTCATTCAATTTGAGGAGAAGTTTGAGGAGATTAATGCAATTGATGTTCCAATGGAACCTTCCTCATCTACACCTTTCCATGCAGAAAATCCATCTATTCCTATGATACAATAAGTTGCGTCTTCACCATAGATGGATCAACAAGATCATGACATTCAGTGTCCAAGTCAATGTAGTGCTCAATAATTTGTCGATGGAATCATGAGGATAGTTCCAACATATATCAATTTGATTTTCTAATGGGCAGCTTTCATTGCATCATAGCTAGAATTATTTATTAATCAAGTAACTTATTTCTATTGATTTACTCTTGTGGTATGGAAGAATGATGTTGATTACTGTATTCTATCAAACCCTAGGGTTGGCATCACATACATGTGGAGAACTGAATGTATTTTTGACATATTCTTAATACTCATTGCTTTCCTTCCATTTAATGCATGCGTGCATCTTAGGTACTATTCCTTGACTCTTAAAAGAAAATTCTATGTGGGATGAAGTTGGAAAACTCAAATCCTTTTGATTTTGGTATTGGTGAGGAGGTTTCTCCACAACCCCAAACTCTTCCATTCACTATTGTAGAAGTTACACCTCCAACTCAGGGTTAGCATATCAATTTCTAGAGTTGGTGTTCCAGTCAAGTAGAGCGGAGCTTGCTAAATACATATTATGGGTTAGCTAGTTGAAAATTGTAAAATAATTTTAAAGATGTTGTATCATCACTCATCATTTCCAAGGTAATCATGTTGACATCAGCATCATATGCATCTGACCAATAATGGGAATTTAGTTTATATCCCCCAAGTAGATCCAAAAGGATCTATCGTTATGCAATCTTAGAAGGGTCACCAACAACAATGTATGGTGTTGTTATTAGAAAATATATATAAAGTTGTTCATAGATGTGGAGCCTACATGATATAAGCATTGTTATAAGGGGAAGCAATCATGCTTTGGAATACTCGAAAACTTCTACAAATTTAAGTTGTGTTGATTCATTTCGTGTCTAGTTTTATAGACAATATATCAATCCTAACTTGAGTAAAGGTTCAGAGGTTCAATGAGCCTCGTTAGGAGCCAAGGGAAATGGAGGATTCTATTAAAGTTTATGGTACATTACATGTATTTCTTATTTCTACCATAGAGGTTATTAAATCATAATCTTGAATTCCAAAGTAATATTTGTTTTTCTTCCATGAAATTGTTTTACTACTTATCGATGAGGACTAAGTACTAGGGTAAGTAGAAAGGGTGAAGGGAATTAACAATATATATGTCTATATTTGTCATTCAAAATGTAATTTTGCTTGGGCTCTTCAATTATGACTATTGAACCTTTGATAGAAACTGAGATTAAATGTTGTTGATGTATTTGTAACTTCGGAATGTATTCATCTATGTATCTTATGTATTGTAACCCGATGTTTATTCCAGGATGTATCTATTATGTAATTGAGTCATGTTGTCATGCCCTGATGTTTTGATCAGGAGAATCAATAATGTAAACAAGTCATGTCAAGTCATAGTGGGTAAGGGTTAAAGTCCCCGCAGTTCCGGGGCACTAGGGTTATTAGACTCTCCAAGTAGAGGTCGGCCCTAGTATGGTTTTAGTCATGTCGGGATTAGTATAAATAGAGAGTTGGGGTCTCTATTTAGTACACATCACTCACACACTCAAGTGTAGTGCATAGTTGAGGAAGGAGAAGACACTAGGGCTAGACAAGAAGAAGATTACTACTGTCGGGAGTGCATCTTATTGTTTTGGGGTTTTACATCTTGTGTTGATCCTATCTCTGAGGAAGTTGTGGGGTTTTCTCCATTTATGGTTTCCCCGATCAAAAACACTGTGTTCATTGTCTCTTGTGTTTGATTGTTGTACTTGTTATTCTCTCAGTAAAGATCCTAACATAATGCTAGCTTAATGTTGAAAAACTAACAAATGCATAGAAATGAGATTCTCTAATGATGGTTTAAATCTATATCTTTATTGGAAAATAATGAATATTATACTTTTTTGGATGCATTGTCCCCTATTCCCTAATTTTTTTGCAATTCCACAAGTCGTGATCCCATACCTGGGCATTCTCGACTCCAATTTCTTCAAGGACCAACACTGGTGTGTACGACTTCAAAAGTCATTACTAATATATATTCAATATTTGGTACCCTTGTTTTGTGTAGGTAATAATTTAAATAGAAAAAGGGTCTCAAGGTTAAATGTTATCAATAGAAAAATATGTCTTCCTTCCAAAATTTTAAACAACCAAATGCTTCATCTTCAAGAAAGGCATAAACATAATGGAAAACAGAAAGAATGCAATGAAGCATGAAACCATTAGGAAAAAACGTGATTTTTTGCACCCATAAAGTTATAGACATGAATCCCAGCCTTTAAAATCCTGAAACCATCATCACACTATGATACATACAAACAAAAAATTCAAGATCTAAAACTACCATTCATAATGCAACAAAAATTATGAAGGCAGTATAAGAAAGGTTTTTTTCCAAGGGGTTTCCTTACCAGTGGAGAACATTTAAGGCACTATGTCATCCTCTATTATACAAATTATCAACACAACTTTGCATGATGATCAGGTGGCTCAGAGATTAAAGTCTCACAATTCTTTCACACAGGCTCATTCTTCACAACTAATAGGACACCAAAAAGTGTTTTCAACATTCTAGGAGGTCTTACTCCTATTGGAATCCATTTCTGTGCCTATTTGAGAAGAAATCAGAAATGAAATTAATTTAAAGAACATAATGAACCCTATGTCCATATAAATTTGTATTCAATTCCAAATACCAATATCAAGATTAAGATGTAAATAACAATCATGTGTAGAAGAAAAATAAAAGTAATTTCCATTCAAACATTAGAAGTCATAACACATTTTATCATGCAAATACTCACTAGCGTCTCATAAAGCATATGTGGTACATATTGTTTTCATGTGTACAATGTCCACAAACAATTTTTTGGAATTTTCTAGACACTCATACACAACCCAATCATGTTGTGTAAAAGAAAACTAAAAGACTTCATTCTGTTTGAAAAGTTTAAAAGACACTTTTCTCTCTCATGGCCACTTCTAAGCTATCTCCTAATAACTATGTTCATTTGTTTGAAAGGGAGGGCATCAAAACTAACTTGCATTCGTTTTCTTGCTAATTAAATAGGGGAAGAAGTAATAAATGCCAATGACTGTCCTATTGAGCATGCTACTAATGAAACATATGGGGTGAATTGGGGTGCATTCTTACTCGAAAATATCTCGAGCCAATCTTGAAATATTTCATACCGAGGTAAATATATTCCTGCCCGATTAACAAAAAAGATGTATAATCATTTTTAAAAATACCAATAACATTCCTAAATAAAGTATCTAGAAATGGAAAAATAATTGTACAATTATTTCAAAAATTACCAATAATATTCCTAAACTATTTCTCTAGATATGGAGTAGCAAATCAAATTTGTTTAAGAAACTCTATCAAAATTATCACATAAAAAATTGCCATAAATAAGAAAATACATTTTAACACTAATGAATAGAATAGCCAGACATTACTAGGTATCGTAAAGTAGAATCACATATAACAAAAAATATGGAATCCACATGTAGGTCAGCCGGCATGTGAAACTTATTTCAAATAAATCTACTTCTTCGTTTCATAGTCTTCTAAATCTTAAAATTGAATATTTTTTATATTGATCAACAATTACTAGCACAACCAATAGGCATCATCCAAAATAGAAGCCACCCACTATTTCATGACATATACAATCTAGAATCCACCTCTCATTAAGAAATATAACTAACAAATTCCATTTTTTCAAAACATTCTTCACACAGTAAGTCCTCAAAATTCCACCACAATCTACAGCTATCAATGTTTTTTTATTCCAAAAAAGTGAAAACAAAAACCAACCAATATCTGAGAGACTACTTAAGTATGTTTTCCAGAAGGTTAATTACAGTAGGTATGGCCAATGCTAAACCTGCGTTAGTACCTCTCCATATGCGAGGGAATCCTTCCTATAAAATGTCATTGGAACATAATTATAATTATGTGTAGAATCATATACCTTCTGAACTCAGACAATAGATGCAATAACAAAAGAAACATTTTGAATTGGTGATGAACAAAAACACACCTATTGAATAATCTTGTAAAATACGTCTAGAGTTCCCTTATATTCAAAACAACTAGGAGGAAAAAGTGGAGTCATCCCAAAAGCACCTCCTCAAGGACAGACTAGAGGGAAATTCACTCTAGCAAACACCTCTGGAAACCATTTGACAAAGGAATGGATAATGAAAATTAAATATCAATAATAACATGAAGTAAAGGTAAGAACTAAGAAGAAAAGGCAGGAAAGAAATTCGAACAATTACATCATACAGACATTGTAAATTCCAATCTAAGTTAACAGAATAAAAACTTGAACAAAAACCAAGAATTTAATGATTTTTGTCAAAGACTAATAAATATTTGTGAATTTCACCAAAATGAATGGGTTAAGAGTTGAATATTTAAACTTAGGTTAATGAAAATAAAATTCCCTAACATTAAATGGTATAGCCATCAACAATTATTGTTTTCACTTTTTTTCATTGTTGACACTGAAGCAAGGATCCATGACCTTCTGCATGTAGAATTGCAGCTAAGAGATGGCCATGTCATTATATTGATGTAGGCCATAGACATAAGTGCAAGGGATTTGAACATAGAACAAATCAACAAGAGACCATGATAATATCTTTGAATTTTTTATGCCATTGCGACTAAACTATGAAACCATGCAATTTCTAAAGTAAGTCGTTTTCACAATTTCTGTTGTGCGAATTCAAAAATGAAAACCATAATAAAGTAAATATAGAATAACAAATGAATAATTATTATAAAATTTAACTTAACACCAAACATGAAAGTCATCTCACACACCATTTTTTTCATTTTTCACTGTAGCAGATAGTGTAAGTCTCTATTTCCACGTGCAAGTTAAGTTGAAGCTAAAAGATGGTCATACTGTACTCATCTTGTAGGTTAGACTCTAAATGAGGTAATGCAAGGTTTTAATAGAATAAGGAATCTATGGAAAAAGTTCTAGAGAATGTTTTCCATTGTTGTAGGAATTAAGATATAATTTTTTTCCAGTTGAGGTAACTCAACAGTATAGTCATGGAAGTTTTTTCTATGATACTTTGTTGTATTAATCCTTCCATACTAAGGGATGTGGGTGTGAAAATAAAAATTATTGTACATGTATCCATAGCACTATGACAAATATTTGATAATTTTTGAAATTTATTAATTTCTTCTGGAATATTTTCTTATCACAAGCAAACTCTAAATTGGTCATGATGCCTTAATGATAAAATAGAAGCAAACATGCAAAGGATAGATAATTAGATCAAGTGTAAAATGAAAATTGGCATTTGCAGATGATGCGATAGTTAGTTGAGTGACTGGAGAAATGGTAATCCAAAAGTCTAATTCCCTC
Organism: Pseudotsuga menziesii; assembly: GCA_001517045.1. Taxonomy (NCBI): domain Eukaryota; kingdom Viridiplantae; phylum Streptophyta; class Pinopsida; order Pinales; family Pinaceae; genus Pseudotsuga; species Pseudotsuga menziesii. The sequence goes on from LPNX010175181.1 coordinate 511,082, forward strand.
CTTAATAAACCTAATAAGTCAAATATCACATGCCACACACAAAGAAATGTAGAAGTTTGGGTTGATCTATTATTTAGCAATTTAGTAACCCTAGTACAAATTATTAGTTTAATGGACCCACTAAACTCAAATCTGGAATAACCAATTAATGGTTATACTAGAACACTAATTGAAGAGAAAAGGGAAAACTTAGGCCTCATGGTAAGTAGTAGGAACAAATTGTTGAAGAGAGTAATCTCACCCGTAGTTGAGTTAGTGAGTTAGGTAACCCACAGTATTTACCTACCTATGGTATTCACCCATAGTATTGTTGTTTTCTATTTCCTATTTAAACAGATCTGAATAATGAGAAGGAAATCATCTGCCCGTACTGTTTCTATTGCTCCATTCTTTACTTTCACATGGTATCAGAGCTTCAGGCTTGATCCTTCCATTATTGGGGTAAGCCTTTTCATAGAGTGGAAAGCACTCTCTCTCAAGCATCGATATCCCTGAATATTCATCCCACACCGTGGTTGAGATCATTTTCCAATCAAGATGGTTGAAGAAGGAAAATCCCATCGGCAAAATTGAGAGAATACTGAATATCCACAATAACTTCCTATGCACAGAGAGACCATGGAAATCACCATGATCAATGAATCCAATGCTCTAATTGCAAAATGAGTTTTTCTCAATGTGATTGGTAGCAGTGGGGAATGTAAGAAACAAATTTGGTGTCGCTGTGACTCTGGCCTTCTCATCACAGTTTCCTGCAGTGAATGGCCTTGGTGTGTCGATAGCGAGGCTTTATCATTCATATCTCCTAAGTAGCGTCCGCTTGCGTACCAAGTCTTCCTAGGGGCTGCTGAAGCTCTTCAGATCTGAGCTTTTGTCAACATCTGTGATCTCAAATTCATCAAAGGCTTTGATTGCAGACTCAACTATCACTCTGATCTGCATTTCCTGACATATCGTCAAGTAAAATGACACTAGCCACTGATCCTCTGCCTTAATATTCTAGTGCCAACAATCCTCTGTCTGTCGGATTGCACATTGGCCTGGGTGGCTCTTACATTCTTGGAATATTCTTTCACAGAGGTATCATTATTTTTTAATAAAAAAAAAAGTCAACTCAGATCTGCGTTGTTCAAATATGCTTACAAGAAGCACATTTTTGGAGCACCCACCAAATAAGCCTTTCAATTCTAGATTTACGCCCTTCTCTCCATTTTTCGCAAATGCTCGAAGCTAGCACGGTAAACTCTCGAATTAGATTTTTTGTCAAATAAAAAAAAAGGGGCATCTTGAGATAGGATGGCCTAATCATCCAATCTTATTGAAGGTTGCGATCTACAAAAGAATATCTATTCTTGAAGATGGTGCTACCAGAAGCAGTCCCAGAAGAATATGAAGAGGTAAGAAGTATCTTAACACCACAAGGTTTATGGCAGAGTTTTAATGGAGATGAGTATGATGTATGGTTAATAAAAGTAATTAATGTGTTAAAATTACAAGATTTGTGGCACTTCATAGTTGAAGAGGATCCCATTGATCCAAAAAAGTTCAATGCTCTGACAGAATTTTAAAAAGAAAGAAGGCAAGTTGTTTCCTTATGTCTCATACAAGACAGTATAGACTATTCCTTATTTCATTACATTGCAGAAGATGATACTCCAAAGAGAGCATGGGATACACTGAAAGTAGTCTTCAATGAGGAACTGACGGTAGAGGAAGATGACTTTGTAAGTCAGGAAGAGCACCATGAATCCCACACTGAAGTGGAAGACAGTCAAGATGACTATGTCAAAGAGGCAGTTAGTGATCATCTAATCCCAACAAAGGATGTTGATCGAGTTATGTTTGATGATGACAGTGAAGGAAAACATGTCACTGCAGCGGTACTCAATGATGTGAGTCATAGTCTCTTTGAGAAAGAGACAGTTGATAGCGACATAGAAGCTACAATAGTTGCTGATAATGAGCAACAACCAGCTGATAGCATCACAAAAGAAACAACATTATGCAGTACACCACGAAACCAGAAAACCAGAAGTTTGAAGGAGATCTATGGGCAGGATCCTATTACTGATGAGCATCTACAATATGCGCTTTCTTCTTCTGATCCCACAATTTTTGAAGAAGCAGTGAAGGATGCATAGTGGAATCAAGCAAATAAAGAAGTCAATAATCAAGTACTTGTCATTGATGAGCAACACCAAGATGTGAATTCTCTCCAAGAAAAGCTGAAATCTATTCATATTTTTTCTAACAAAAATGTTCAGTGTCCAGTTAAAGTTGAAAACCAGAAGAATCATGTTGAAACTAAAGATGAAGACTTTCACTATGTTCTAGAGGATGAAGAATATCAACTACTCAAGCTGAAGACAAAGAAAAGAATTCCAAGTACACTTCAAGGAAGAAACTCAAGCTGAAGTTTTTTGAATGAAATGTAAGCCTAGCTGAGACATAGACCAGCAGGCATCCTTAGGCATAGACATTGCTAATGATGTACTACTAGTTGATATTAAGGGGGTGTGTTGAAGAGCGTAATCTCACCCCTGGTTGAGTTAGTGAGTTAGGTAACCCACGATATTTACCTACCTATGGTATTCACCCACAGTAGTATCGTTTTCTATTTCTAGTTAAACAACTTTGAATAATGAGAAGGAAATCATCTTCCCATACTATTTCTGTTGCTCCATTCTTTTATTTCACACAAATCAACTCAAACAACTCATTTATGAGCCATAATGAACATAAAGTGTACAAGCTAATGACCAATTAAGGAGTTAGTGCATACTACTGATTAACTGGCTAAAATGATTTCAATTCATAGAGTGTAAACCAACTTTGGATGCTACATGCATGTAATGATAACCAAATAGTTGGCATCTGTTCATGTGGCAATAGTTCTCCACCATTACCATAAATGAGACAAAGTAAATAGAACAAATCATCCTCTTCCTCCTCAGAGTCATCCAAACCATCCTATCCCAACTCATTGTCAAATTCTTAAGTTACTAAAAATTTGGATCTTTTATCTTTGGGAATGATCTCCAAATCTTGTCAAAACTCAAACAATTCAATTTCTATGCAACATATAAACTAAATCACTAAGGTGAAGTTCTAATATAAGGATGAGCAAATGAAAATGACTAGAAGGGAATGCAAGTTGAAAAATATCTTGTGAGAACCCAACCACATCAGTTGGTTTCCTTTTTTTAGATTTCATCTCCGAGAAATTTTTCAAAACCTGTAAAAAATACCCAGGAGCAAGGATCATGTCAAAATGCAACTTCCATATTGGATTTATTAGAAAGAATTTAAACTTTAAGAGCAGGTGTTAATGAGTGATCTTTGCATGTTCCAAGTTACTTGAATTTATTACAAAACAACAACACAATGAAACTAGTTTGTTATAGTACCCATCCTTACTGTATTGGATTTCTGCCTCTTCTGTCAAAAAATGTTGATTCCTGTATATCTAGACTTTGATTTTATCAGGATTCAGAACTACAAAAAATTGGCCAAAGATAGAAGGAATTCAACCAGGGATTATGGGTTTAATCAAATTATGTAGAAAGAAGTGAAAAGAAAAGTTCTAAAAGAGCAGGAAGGGCATAGAAGACCAACATAAATTATCATATAAGGAATAAAGCAGGGTTGGATGTTAAGATACTCTGGAGATAAGGAGAATATTTCTCAAAGAAGTGATGAATGACCATGCTTGATTAGATCTGAAACCAAGATGGTGAAAAAGTCCTGAATGGGCCAACAAACACTAGCCCCTAAAGATAATATCATAGAGTATCCAAGATAGAAATAAAATTCCTAGGAAAGGGGACAACTGAAGGGATTGATGTAGTTTATTGATTAGGACTTAATACCTATATGATAGTGATAAAGACTAAAAAAATGGGAAAATTTAAAAGAGGTAGCAACGAAAATGAGTTATACCATTGAATGAGAAAGGAAAAGTGGATGATATTAGAAGCTCAACAAGGAAGTAGGACAATGCATCCGCGGTGACACAAGGAAAGATCAAACTAGTGATGCAAAACTATCACAGATACTTATCAAGGAGAGGGAAAGGATTAGGAGCAATAGTTGAAGGATAGTGTGTCGTTATCATTTATCATAGTTGAGATACATGAACATGGCATGCAAAATCCATGATTTCCTAGGTTATATGAAGTGCTCACTATGGAGCTAGGTGTTAAAAATTCACAAGGGACCATAAGGGACACAAAGGAATTTCTTGTTTGTTAAAGGATATATAAAAAAAAACATCTTCATGGGAAAGCCAAATGCCCAGAAAAAATACATGGGGCTAATTATGTTTGTTGGTAGCAATGCACCTACTTCAAAGTTCATATGACCGGTTAAGTGTAGTCGATTACATCATGTGCATGGCTAGCAACCTTAAGTAAATCCAAAAATTTAATATTGAAAAATACCAATAAGATGATTGACCATGGGCCAATCTATGTATAACTTAGCTGGGAGAAAGATCAAGTGGGTTTGGAGGAGAAGGAATTATAAAAACAACCAATGATGCAAAACACAATCAAAATGGAGAAAATTTTCAAAAAGAGCATGAGAAGATCAACTCAAACAACTTAAGTTTCCTTGGAAAAGAAACAACATCCAATGAATTGCAAAGAACAGATGAAATGCACTAAAATAATCTTAGTAATATGTCTAAGCCAAAGAAATCAGAAGGAAAAGTGAGCAACAAACAGATTTAGCTCAATAAATTATTCAAAAATAAAATGCTAATACAAACAAAAATCAACCAGTATACAAGAAGATTATGAAGACCCAAAGTGCAAGTTTGTAAAACATGTAAGAGGTAGTAGGAGACATGGAAAAAGAGAACTCCAAAGCTTTTAGAAGAATTTGCAAGTGAAAAAAAATTACATGAAACAACATATCAAGGGAACAATGGTTGTCACATGTAAATCATAGTACTAAATTGTGCCCATAACCTCCTCACATGGACCAAAATTGCCCAAACTGAATGTTGAGGCTGCTAGAAGGTGAAACACACCAAAAAATGTTCAAAAAAATACCCATATTGGCTGTTACAATTGATAAAAAGACAAAATCATACTAGAATTTCCTAGAAAAATCAAGAACCAACCCATAAACAATGGAGAAAAATGAAGTGAACACCCTATGGGAAACATGGGGTAGCACCTCCAAAAGTTAGCTCTATATCGATTGATTGAAACTTTAATTACCATTAACTTAACCAATCTTATACCTTATTCTATGGTGATGAAATCATATTTGTATCACATAAATATATTCTGGTTCAATGGACAAGTGAGCAGCAGGTCAATTCCTCACACTCACTGGGTTCACATATCGAACAATTGAAATTGTGTTGGGATCGCTGTCAAATTTTGTACCTGTTGCATTCGGTGCCAATATTCAGTTCTAGATCCTTGTTCAACCTATTTAATCACATCTACTTTTGAATCACTAACAATATATATCTTCCAAATTATTTATTTTTACAACTTCCCCATAGCCTTTAGCAGGTCCATCCCTCACACACACTGGGTTCACATATCAAACAACTGAAACTATGTTGGGATCACTGTCAACTTTTGTACCTGCTGCATTTGGTGTCAATATTCAAATTCAGGTCCTTGTTCAACCTCTTTATTCACATCTAATTTTGAATGACTAAAAAGAGATATCTACCAAAATATTTATTTATACAACTTCCCCACATCCTTTAGCATATATGCATCTCCAGAACCAATTTCAGGCATGATTGTAGTTGTACTTTTTAGTAGATGTTTTGACAAGGTTAAAACACCCTCTATGTTGATTTTTCTTAGCAGCATCAAGATCCATTCTCTTAGGAGAATGGAGACACCTAGTCTAGGACCCCGGTGTGGAATCAACCTAGAGTTGAGTGATCATTCTATGGAATGATGGTATCTAGTCCAGGACGATGATATTGACCCAGTCCATCACTATGGGGACTCAACTTTGAGTTGAGTAACCATTTTCTAGATGGTGACATCTAATACGAGATCATGATGTAGACCCAGTCCAACACTGGGTGAACTCAACCTTGAGTTGAGTGACCATTCTGGTGAATGGTGACATTTGGTCCGGGACCAGGATGTGGAGATATTCTATAACTTCTAGACTCCACATAGATACGAGTAGCCATTATTTTGAATGGAGGGACCTAGTTAGTCACCACGATTTTACCTAGTCCATGACTAGGGACTTAACCTGGTGCTCAAGGCGATTATTCGGAAGAATGAAGGATCTTGGTCTGTTACCAACAGTTTGACCTAGTGTCAAATTATGCATCCTATGGGTGAGGCACATGGTTTGTTACAAGGGAGACACTATAATCCATAGACCTGGTCTAGGCATGTGTGACTTTCTGACCCTCGATCAGTGGTCTTTGCAATCTTCTCCAAGGATTAGCTACCCTTGGTTAACACACCTTAGTACCTGATATTGGTATCACACAGAGTATGAGATAAAAGGATTAGTAATTCTCCCTATTTATGATGATGTACTTTGAGTGGGTTTGAAGGACCTTTTGACCACTTGCTTTGGAGAACTGGTAAAAGTAAAAAATACATAAGGACTTTTGAACCATAGGTAAAATTCAAAAATAGATAACGAATTTTGGACCACAGGTAAAAGTCAAAAATACATAAGGACCTTTGGACCACAAGAAGGATAACGGAAAAAGTCAAAATTAGAAAAGAATACAATAATAATATTTTGTTATTTCTAATTTTGGTCCACTTAAAGGTGACTCAAAGGATATAAAACAAGATCGAACCATTTCATTATTACACACTTAGCTCTCACAGGTATAGATGCTCCATAGAAGAATATTATGTTGGTTAAGGAAAAGAAGGAGTTTTACTGTATGCCCTAGGATGGACGATTCTAGCTATGGCATCCACGTTTATCTTTGGATCAAAAACCTAAGCTACGATTTCAGCAAGAATCAATAGGTTACCTTCGTCATGAGTTATGGTTTTACCCTAGCTCTCATCTTCTCCTATAGGAAGCTACCTAACTTGATAGTAAGGAATCTCAACAAGAAGGAATATTCTCCCATAGGAAACTACAATATCGGGAAGTTGTCTATAGTTTTCGGGAATCCATATTATTTTACGGGTTTCCCTCCTTCTCCTATCAGGAAACATCTTCTAGTGCTTGGCCCTCTCCACCAACACCATCTAAATCCATTGGGAAAGCCCTTAATATTGAATCATCTACATTAGGAATCCAGGAACACAGCAGTGACGAGTGTTGAGGATGCTAAACCACCCTTGGGAAGCCTATAGGAATACTCATATGTTACCGTGTAGAATCCAACAAACCCGTAAGGGTTGTTGGGTCTGATCAGACCCTCCACTACCCAAAAGAGAACCCGTAAGGGCTATTATTTATACAGAAATCCCTCTGAAAAACTTCCAAGCCTCTGGGAATACAACATTGTCCATGGATAGGCCTTTATGCATATAATAGAGGCCACAGGCACAATCCAGCAACTTGGGCAAGGGAAATAGAGATCCGGGTGAGCTCGAATCCAGGAGCAGATGCAGGAAGGAGAAGAAGCTCATGAATAAGCCTAGGAAGCCAAGCAAAACTTTAGGCAACAACTCAACAGGCTCAAGCAGGCCTGACAGGGTCCAAGAAGAGAAGGCGGGTCCTATAGGAAGCTTGGGTAGGTTCTCGGGAAGAGGATAAAGATCCAGGAATCTTGACAAGAATCCAGGGAGGTAAAATATTTTCGGGAAGCCTAAGAAAAAGTAAACCTGGTAATATTTATAGTTTTGGTGGGGAAAATTAGGGCTTGAAGCCCTATTTTGATTTTTTCCTGTGGAAAAATTTATCTTTTTATTTATAGATCTATTGAACAATCCTATTAGGGTTTGAGAAAATTTTGAAGAAAACTCAGTAATCTCATTTATGATATGAAATACTAATGCTTTGCAGGTTTTGTCCTTTAAAGGTTTTTGCTAGTCCTAAAGTCTGTATCGACTGCTTAGCTCAAAGTTTAGGCACCTCAAATTAAATGATTCTTGATTTTAAATGGTGAATCAATAATAATCCTAAAATACAGACCTATAAGCATATGGGAAAAGATAAGCAAAAATGATTGAACAAGGTATGAACCAGTAAATAAAATATTATATGATTACAAACAATTAATCATATTTTCATAAAGAAAAACATTTTGTATAAAGCATCACAGACATTGGCATATACATTGAGAAAATAGGATAATAACATTACCCATCATAAAATTCATTATATTGATAACAATATATGTGTGAAAAGAAGTTATAAAGTGGCTTATATCCAATATCTCTCATCCTCACACCATTCTATAATATACTGACATGTTGACAAACATTCTTTAAACTGATAATAACACCCTTACAAAGTCATACACAGCCTTTCTGGCTGGAAACCCCCTCCCTTTGATGCATTACAAAAGAATAAATATATAGTAATTCCATTATAAGAGATTGTTACAGTCATATTTGGAGTTTTTTTTTTGTTAGCAAAGTGGTGGAACCCCCTGACTAGCACGGTTTCCATTTGCTAAGAAACCATGAACAAGGGCCATCTAAACCGTCAAAATCACCTAGGGAGCGCACCCAACCTAGACCGCACTAACCCTTAACATGGTTGGATTTTTTCGTATCCGACATGATTAGAACCGATGACCTTTTAGCTTAGGGGGCATCTTAACCATACCCCACAACAAACTGTTCTACATCTTGCATATACAATCATTTTTGGAGTTAAAATCTATAATAAACTAAAAATAAAATCACCTCTAAGATGGTTTAAAAAAAACTAGGGAAACTAAAAACTGATTCCTTTTGATCTGGAGCTCATTTCAATTCTCTTCCTGGGAAGGTAGGCTCGAATACTGATCCCCATTCATAAAATGTGGTGTTGACAGAATTGAATACCCTTAAATCTCTCAAATATCCAAAAATTGTTGAACACCCTGTTATTCTTTTAAGGTGGGGATTTTCATTATCAACAGCCCCTACTTCAACATCTGTAGCTACCTTAAATATGATCTTTCAATTCCATCTTTGAATATTCCAAATATTATACCTTGATTATTCCCTTGGCACATAACAAAATTTAATAAGCTGATAAGTATTCCTTTGGAAATCATGTTGTGGATTATCACCGACTAAACCATTTCCAAAGTGGAAACAATCTGATTTCTTGAAATTTCGTTGCTAGAAGCTTGCCATTTTTATCTTCTATATGCTCTGTCATTTCATATGCTAATATTCGATCCTTGTTTTCCTTCCTTTGAATGAGGCATTTCTTTAAATAATCGTTTCCTGGAATCAGTAATTTAATCCCTCGAAAACTAGAATCTTTGACCCATGATGTCATCTTGAATTTATCATTAATGAAAGAATAACCTTGGATATTCTTGAGGTTCACTATAATCATTTCACCCCAACAATTGGCACTTTAAATTTCTGATAATAATTAGTATTTGATGGCATTTTAAGACAATTAACACCTGGCCTGTAACCTTGAATTTAAACTCTCACTCACTTTTTCTTATAGTCGCTCGCTCCTTTGCATACGGTGAGATTTATCCCACATGGAAAACGTAAAAAAGGTTTAATTTTATATTCACAACTCACTTTCTATTTCAAAAGAAACCTTTTGCAAAGACATAGACCGTCCCATGGGATCTCTTGGGATGTTGTATTGATGGGCTTTGAATCTCTACTCGATGTGAAGACATGAATTTTTTAAAATAATCAAATTTTGTAGTTTTTTTATTATTTATTTGGTTTGTAATTGGTAGAGGTGACTTGGCAAGTTAAAACACAATTGAAGAGAACAAGAAAATTTAGACAAAGATGAATTGTGAAAACCTCACCAAAGGTAATGATTTGAGATGAAGAGGAACTAACCAGGATAAGACAAAACACTGAAGGCTTAGGTGAAAATGCTATTACAATTTAAACTTTCGGTAGTGCCTCCTTTATACTTTTCAATAATTTCATGGGGTAGATCTTGGTACCAACATCTAGATCTGGCTGGGGATGGATTCCTCCCTGGGAGGCTCCAAGAACTCATAGACAAAGTGCCTTCTATCCATTGGGATGGATTCTTCATGTTGTTGCAAACCCACAAACTGAAAAGTAATCCAAACTCAAATTCTGCAACCTGAAAATTACAATTTGTTTGTTATATACCAATGCTCCATTGAACTAAAGTCTTATTCAATTATCTGAACTACTGCAAATAATAACAAGCTGAAAAACAAATCTGCTGAAAAATTGTGCACCCCTACAACTCTACTGTTGAGGGAAATCAGATTATTTATATACACTATCTACACTAACCAAATCTACAACTCGGTAAAGTAAAATCATGCTTCCAGTGAAGCCATACAAATATTTGACTAATTGGTGCAACTTTCGATCTAGAAATGATGAACAAAGGAGCCCATGGAATACTAGAGTGCAATTCAAAAAAATAGAAAAGCCAACCTTAGTTTGACAAAAAAAAAAATTGACATTTTAACTGCTCAAAGACTCCATATAATCAACAAACGGATCATGAACCTATAACAAAATACCTCTTGTTGTTGTTTTAGTTGAAGATCAAAATATCTCTGCATATCCTCTTCCTCATAATGGATGCCACTTTCAGCTACCTACAAATCTGAACATGGATGTAGATTGATTTCTTTGTTAATTATAGGTTGTTTAACATTTTCTGCAGATCTAGTTTCAAACATGATGAATGCAGGATTGCTGAATTGCAAATATGGTTGCTCAATGTCTTCTACGAATTCAAAATGGTTGATTTCCACACAATGTTGTTTCTCATCAAAACATGATTCATAGCTGCCATACACCCGTTGGCTTCTCCTTAAATCAACAAAAGGTGATGTATGGATTTTATCTTCTTCATATGAATACTCATGAAAGATACATGAACCCAAAACTTTTTTGTCTTACAAATCTAAAAGCTGAGGACTGCTCTTACTGATTTCAAGTGGCATCTTACTAAAAGACAATTGATCTTTACAAATTTCTGAATTTTGAAAATCAAATACATTCATTACATGATGTTCGTCTAGATCCTTTCCATCTCCTTTATTGCATATTGGTAACTCATATTCAAAACTATCACATGCTGATATATCAATATAATCATTATCATTTGAATATTAAAAAGAAAAACTTGTTTTTCATGACCATTTAGAATACTAGATACATGTGATATAATGTCAAAAGTATCTATAATCTGGCTATTACTTTGAGGATCATGAACCTCTTGATCGTCATGAAAAATATAATCTACTGTAGCATACTCTCCAATATGGGAATACAATCTTTTTGTCAAAAAAATGAATTCATAACAACATTCTGCATAAAGGAAATTAACTGGAAATTTTTATTTGTAAAATAAATGAAAGGCAACATTAAAATATTTCAGTGAAACAACACTAGCAGCAAGAAGAGATCTACACCACTCTCGATCCTTCCCCTTCAATGAATATATGAAAATATTAATTTGAACATCCTCATGCATGATATGAACTCTATGAATATAATCATGGAAATCCAGCAAGTGCTCAGCTGGTACTTCCCAATCTTATGCTTGAAATCTCGGAAGACTATTTTCCCATTCATCTCTACTGGGAATTGGATTTGGAAAACTAGATATACTTGAGAAATCACAAAATTAATACCTTTGACCAAGAATCTTATCCATTTCGAATCTGTGAAGCCACCAATAGATTCCCCTGTGATGAAGCTAGAGTCACCAATAAATATTTAGATCGTAGATTCTTTAACCATGGAGTTTGTTGGGTGAGTAATTGCAGTCATTTGGATATGCCTATTACTTGTTCACCTTCAAGCAATATATCTCTTGATTGTTGTTCTCCTCTAGGAATATATCTTTGCTCCTTCGTCCTCGGCAATGGTGCCAAAAGATGTTAGTCCTATAGTCTATACCGACTACTTAGCACAAATTTTAGGCACCTCAAATTAAATGAATATGGATTTTCAAAGAGTGAATGAATAATAAGCCTAAAATATAGACCTATAACCATATGGGAAAAGATAAGCAAATATAATTGAACAAGGTATGAGCCAGTAAATAAAATATTATATGATTACAAACAGTTAATTATATACATAATGATATTTTCAGACATAAAACAATTATGTATAAAGCATCAGAGACATTGGCATATACAACGAGAAAATAGGATAATAACATTACCCATCCTAAAATTCATTACAGGGATAACAATATCTGTGTGAAAAGAAGTTATAAACTAGCTCATATCCAAGGTCTCTCATCCTCACACTGTTCTATAATATACTGACAAACTCACAAACAATCTTTAGATTGATAATAACACCCTTACAAAGACATACACAACCTTTTTGGCTGGAAACCCCCTCCCCTTTATGCCTTACAAAAGAATAAATTTATAGTAATTCCATGATAAGATCTTGTTACAATCATTTTTGGAGTTAAAATCTATCATAAACTAAAAATAAAATCACTCTGAGACGGTTGCAAAAAATTTGGGGCAACTAAAAACTAATTCCTTTTGATATGGATCTCATTTCAATTCTCTTCCTTGGAAAGCAGCCTCGAATACTAATCCTCATTCATAAAATGCAGTGCTGATAGAATTGAATACCCTTAAATCTGTCAAATATTGAGAAATTGTTGAACACTATATTATTCCTTTAAGGAGGGAATTTTCATTATGAACAACGCATACTTCAACATCTATAGCTACCTTAAATCTAATATTTCAACTCCATCTTTCACTATTCCAAATATTAGACCTTGATTATTCCCTGAGCACATAAGAAACTTTAGGAAGGTGACAAGTATGCCTTTGGAAATCCTGTTGCTGATTAGAAATGACTAAACATTTCCAAAGTGGAAACAATCTAAGTTCTTGAAATTTTGTTTCCAAAAGCTTTTCGTTTGTATATTCTAGATTCCTTGTCATTTCATATGCTAAGATTTGATCCCTGATTTCCTTTCTTTGAAGGAGGCATTGCTTTAAACAACCGTTTCCTGGAATCAATAATTTAATCCCTCGAAAAATAAAATCTTTGATCCAAGATTTCATCCTAAATTTATCATTAATGAAAGAATAACCTTGGAAATTCTTGACGTTCACTATATGTATTTCACCCCAACATTTGGAACTTTAAATTTGTGACATGACTTAGTATTTGATGGCATTTCAAGACAATTAACACCTATCCTGTAACCTGGAATTTAAACTTTGGATCACTTTTTCTTATATTCCTTCGCTCCTTTGGATATGGTGAGATTTGTCACACATGGAATATGTAAAAGATATTTAATTTTATATTCACAATTAACTTCCTATTTCAAAAATATGTTTTTTCAAAGACATAGACTGACCCATGGGCTCCCTTGGGATGATGTATTGATGGGTTTCGAATCTCTACACCATGTGAAGACATGAACTGATTATGAAATGGCTTTGAAAAAAATAAAGACCTAAACCTTATACCCAAAAGAATTTTTATGTTCTTTTTTTCACGTACCCATACCCCATTATTATGGGGGATTAAAAAAATTCATCGAGAACCTCTAGTATTCATCGAAACTCAACACATGGCTGCAACACACTTCTTGACATTTCCAACACTGTCACAGTCCCTCCCGTCTTCCATTGATTAGTTTGACGATCTGCAAGGAAATAACTCGAAGGGGATCGGACGACGAAGAGAAATAGCAACAAAAATCAATGATCAGAAATGGTTCCACATTCAAAATCAAATCAATGGCTAAGAATCCACCCGAAAAAATCAACGGTGCAAAAAGCTCAAGTTGCGTGGTCGAAAAGTTACAAAAATTGCAATCTCATGTCCTACATCCTGTATTGTGCATCTCGCATTGGAAATAGATCAACGGTGGAGATTCATCCTGCAAGGATTGATGGCATGGAAACATGAATTGTGGGATTGGGAATTGTGGAAATGGCGTTACTGCGATCCTGCATCCCGCATCAGAAATGACCATTCCGAAACAAAAGCTGCGGAAATCCATAATTCACATAAAGACATCCCCACATCCCACATCCCACATCCTAACTAAAGAATAACCATTGTGAAAGAAGGTTTCTGCTCGAATTTCAACCTGCTAATCGAAGTCTATGAACAGACTTGGCCATCTTGGCCGACATCAATATGGCATTCTATCCTACAACTTAGTTCAAGAATGCATTGAAGGAAAACATACATAGATTCCTATAATTGTAGTTATTCAAAGGAACAATTCATCAATTCAACACATCCAACATGTTCATCAAATTCCATCAAGAAATTACAATGCACGAAATACAATTGCAAATATTAACATAGAAAAGACCACTTCTCTTGAGAAGAACTTGTCCCACAACCAACTATGTCGCTGCAATGTTCCACCCAACCATAGGCCAGTGCATTCATCAATCTCTTAGAAACACTGCCACCCCCAAGATGGTCATGATTTCCTCAAGAAATAAGGGAACACTAGAAGACTCATACACAGCCAAGGGTGCAACAAAACTCAACAAAGACAACACATTTGGGTTTATAAGGTTTCAAGGGAAAAAAAACCAACAAATGGGTTTCACAGGCCACTCAGCCAAGCCATTTAACAATTTAATTTTCACATACTATTCACACTCAAGACAATATTCACCTGAAGAGCTATTTAAGCCAACAGATGGGTTTATCAGACTATACACAGTCAAGTCATCTCACTATTGGGTTTATCAGGCTACTTAGACAAGCCAACATTCATATTTGGGTTTAACATATTTTCGAGCCAAAGGTTACTCAAAAGGTCGAATGCAACAAGACACGGCCAAGCCAACATATGGGTTTAACAGGCTATCAACCAAGCCATCATTCCAGTTGGGTTTATCAGGCTTCTAAGGAAATGGGCAAGAAGAACTGCTAAGCTAGTGAGCTCATCTATAGAGCTAAGAACACCTTCATAAGATCTATCTGGCCTAGATTCCCCACTGCCTACACACCCAACACAAGAAAGTGTCCCCTTCTCTGCTCCACAGTCCCTTAGGATACACCTTCCCTTCCAGTGCTCTTTGGGATGTGCACACTAGGATTCCCAGCCACTATTATCTTATTGTGATGTTCCACACTAGGTTTATCAAAAACATTCTACGTCTCTCCCATTCCTAAGTCTTGTACATAGCTCAAACCCAAGGTGCACAACCCAAAAACCATAGGGAGACTCCACAACACGTGCTTTACTTTGGACACGACTAACATGGTGTCACACACTCTGTAGTTGAAGACAACGCTACAACATGGCAGTCACAGTCTCGCCAATGGAAAAACACTTTCAAAATGCAAAGGATACACAGATAGGAAAAACTCAACTGCTCCCGAGCTTCCCCACAAATGGAGAGTAATGATGATGAATGGAAAGAGCCTGACGCCCTGCCCCTGTCTAGCGTAAGTCCACAAAAAAATAAAGACGTAATGCGTGAGTCAAACTGGCATATGGTTCTAGTGTTTTCTTGTCCATGCAAGAAAATCACGACATTCGAAACTGGGTGCTCTGCCCAATTCAATTTTTTCCCATACTCTTTCCTTTCCAAGAAATAACTATCTCAACCACATTCTAGAAGAAATAAATGGTTGGGCAGAAAGACAAGAAAAAGGGTAGTTCATATATTTGATGGGATCTCCCCATGACACATGGCTTTTCCCAAACTGGTTCAAGGTCAACATTCCCTCCCAGCTCATCCTTAGGAACATCATGCCCCGTCTCATTATTCGTTGCATTGAAATATCTGGCAAGGAATCAACCATGATCGCCTATATACCAAAAATTAATCAATGACAGGGCCTTGGCCTTGACCTCCTTGTCATGATTCCATATATGATTCCATATAATATTTACATCATATACATTAATACAAACGGCATCAAAACCGAGGTGTTACACTTTTGTTGTTTTTTTTATAAAAATAGTAACATAAGATGTAAAATGTTATTTTATTGGTAAAGTAAAACAAACTTTAAATAAAAAATAAGCATAAACAATTATTTTAAAAAAATTATAAAGAATTTTTTAAAAGAATCAAATTTTGTATTTATTTTTTATTATTTTGTTTGTTTTCAATTGGTAGATGTGACTTGGTAAGTTAAAATACAATCGAAGAGACCACAAAAATTTATGCAAAGATGAATTGTGAAACCTCACCAGAGGTAAAGATTTGAGATTAAGAGAAACTAACGAGGTTAACACAAAACACCGAAGGCTTAGGTGAATATGTTATTAGACTTTAAACTTTGGGCAGTGCATCCTTTAGACTTTTCAATTATTTCATGGGGTAGATCCTGGTACCAATAGTTTCCCCAATGAAAAACTCTTGTGTTCAGTGCGTTAATGTGTTGATGTTGTTTTTAGTGCACTTTTCATTTGTCATCAGTTAGTATGGAATTTATTTCAAGTATTCATGCTAATGCTAAAATTCAACACTCTAGACTCAAAATAAATCTCAAAATTCTCATGTGTTCTGATCCCTCAATATCTTCTAGCTTTGTTCCATCCAACAAATCCATGAATTCAATTGAAGGTCTCATGTGTTCTCTAAGAAAAGTGAAAACAAGCCTTGTGAAAGCAAATGAGTGCAGTGGTGAAATTTTTTTAATGGAAATGGTGATATTCTGGCCACTTGCAAATATCAATGATAAGAGATGTAAATCAAATAGTTGTAGTAGGGCCTCTATACCCTCTTTCTCAATGAACACCCCACATCTATTTGAATTATGAAGATCACTCTCTAAGAGAAGTCTAACATCACTTATACAATGTCGGATAAAGGCTTCTATATTTGAAGACAATGTTTTTGAATAATTATCAACTCCCATCTGATATGTTTCCCTCGATGATTCATCTCCCTCCACTGAAATAAATGTTTTCTATTCTAAATCAGTCTCCATGGGAAGAGGTGTATAATAGCATGCAGAATCGTGCAACAAGAAAGACACTTCAATTCCATCTCCATGTTTTGTAATAGTATTAAAATTTCAATCAATACATCCACCACGGGACCCCACAAAGGCGAAGAATTTTGCATCAGCTCATCCAAAGCAAATGATAAGGACCCAGGAGTGTCACCTGCCAAAGCTCGTAAGTAGTTTTTTTATGTAAAAAAAATCACAAAACATCTTAGATAATGATGATCATTAATAGCTTGAATACTAAGGTTATTAAGGCACAAAGCATCCAAGAACTGTGGTATACAAGTTATTGCATCTGCATAAGGATGCCAACCATGATAGCATCCAAAAACACATTGGGAAGACCAACACCATCTATCACAGGCTAGCAAGTTGGATTTCTGTGAATAATAACAGTCATGACTGTAGGTGCAAGTGAAAAGACCCTGCCACCAAAGGATTTTGATCTTTTGAATATAGCGCACAAGCAAAATGGCAAAGCACTCTCTTTATATCCATATAGTCATGCAGTATTTACAGGAGCATATGTACGAAGAGATATATGTCAAATCAAAGGCTTCATAAGAAGTATTCTATGATAAGGAACCAATATGTCATATTTAATTATCTTTGTTTTCTCTAAGCCAACAACATTGACCTAAGGAGAGTTACCCCTAAAACATGAATGTGATTCTCTACTCTGCTTCCTTGCTCCCACCTTAAAATGGAAGAATTCATGATTTCAATTATTCTATGGTTCTATCTAAGCCTCCCACATCCCTAAATGAGGTTGGAGTCAGATTAATACAGTCCATAAAATCCTCAAACATGCACAACATATGTTACCCTTTGAATATGGGTAGGGGGTGCTTAAACCACAACCATTTAACAACCCAAAAACTGCATTCATATTATGGCTTGATTTTGCAAGAAGCAAGTTAATGCAATGCTTAAAGGCTTTCAAGATATATTCATTTGTTAAACCACATTGGTTGAGAAGAAATTCTATGGAAATACTCGGCTGTAGATGGATTATCGATGGGAGTGCTTTTCGGGTGTAGATATTGACAAATGTTATGTGGGGTTTTGCTGATAACAGCATTTGGTCAGTTATGATTGGTTATGAGTTTAATCCATATCTTCGATTAAAAAGATGTAATCGGTGGAATATAAATCGACTTGAGAAGAAAAAAAGGTGAGAAAATCTAAAAAATATGTAGTTTACCTATAGGTGACGAGAGGAATCGATCAGTGAGCACCCTTCATATCAATGACACGAAAGTGTTTCCATGGATTAAAGGCCACAATATTGAGTGTGAGGATTAACTAGGGTTTAATGAGGGCATAGGGCTCTGCTGCTGTAAAACTTAAAATATATGGGAATGGAATTTAAAACCTCGAAAATTATGTGAAAGAAGCAAAACATAAACTTTATGGGAAAGATTAAATAAAGACATAGAAACTTCTGTGAAAAAAGGGACATTGTAAACAAATTTTCTTTTCCATGCTCCAGCATACCTGATGATTTCAAAGCTATTACAGGATTACACGACGTGCCACGGAATTCCTATACTCGATTCATAATGCAACCAAAAGTGTGAAGGAAGTATAAGAAAGGATTTTTCCAGGGATTTCCTTAGCAGCATAGAACATTTAAGGCACTATGTCATCCTCTATTATACGAAATATCAACACAAGTTAGCATGGAGATCGAGTGGCTCATAGATTAAAGTCTCACAATTATTTTTCAATTCTTTTGAACAGGTTCATTCTTCACAGCTGATAGGATGCCAAAAAGTTTTTTCAACATTCCAGGAGGCTTTACTCCTATTGGAATCCATTTCTATGACTATTTGAGAAGAAACTAGAAATCAAATTAATATAAAGAACATAATGAACCCTACTGCCATATAAATTTGTATTCAATTCCAAATATCAATATCAAGATTAAGATGTAAATAATAAGCATGTGTACAAAATCACTAAAAGTAATTTCCATTCAAACATTAGAAGTCAGAACACATTTTATCATGCAAATACTCATTAGTGTCCCATAAAGCATATGTGGTACATATTGTTGTCCCATGTACAGTGTACACAAACAATTTTTTGTTATTTTCTAGACACTTATAGAAAACCCAATTGTGTTGGTGTTGTGTAAAAGCAGACTAAAATAATTTATTTTGTTTGAAAAGTTTAAAATACACTTCCTTCTCTCATGGCCACTTCTAATCTATGCCTTGATAAAATTTTGGTCAGTTCATTGAAAGGAAGGGCATCAAAACTAACCACCATTTGTGTTATTTCTAATTCAATAAGAGAGCAAGTAATACATGCCAATGATTGTGCTATTGATCCTGCTACTAATGGAAGATATGAAGTGAATTGGGGTGCATTCTTACTTGAAAATCTCTGGAGCAAATCTCTAAATATTTCATAGCAAGGTAAATATATTCCTACCTGATTGACAAAAAATATGTTATAATCATTTTTAAAAATACCAATAAAATTTCTAAATAAAGTATCTACAAATGAAAAAATAATTGCACGATTATTTCAAAAAATACCAATAATATTCCTAAAGTATGTCTCTAGAGATGGAGTAGAAAATCAAAATTTGTTCAAGAAACTCTATCAAAATTATCACATAAGAAATGGCCATAAATAAGCAAATACAGTTTAACACTAATCAAACAAAATAGGCAGACATCACTAAGTATTTTAAAGTAGAATCACATATAACAAAAAAAATGGAATCCCCATGCAGGTCATCCCACATTTGAAACTTCTTTCAAATAAATCTACTTCTGCATTTCATAGTCTCCTGAATCTCAAAACTGAATATTTTTTATATTGATCAGCAATTACTATCACAACCAATAGCCATCATCCAAAATAGAATCCACCCACTATTTCATGACATATACCGTCTAGACTCCACCTCTCATTAAGAATCATAACCAACAAATTCCATTTTATCAAAACATTCTTCACACAGTAAGTCCTCAAAATTCCACCACAATCTACAATAATGAATGGTTTTCTATTCCACAAAAGTAAAAATAAAAACCAACCAATATTTGAGAGAGTACTTAAGTATGTTTTCCAGAAGGTTAGTTACACTAGGTATGGCCAATTCTAAACCTGCATTAGTATCTCTCCATATGCGAGGGAATCCTTCCTATAAAATATCGTTCGAGCACAATTAGAATTATGTGTAGAAGCGTATACCTTCTGATCTCACACAACAAATGCAATAAAAAAAAACATTTTGAATTGATGATGAACAAACACACCTGTCGAATAATCTTGTAAAATACGTCTAGAGTTCCCTTATATTCAAAACAACTAGGAGGACAAAGTGGAGTCATCCCAAAAGCACCTCCTCGAGGACAAACTGGAGGGCACTTCACTCTAGCAAACACCTGTGGAAACAATTCAACAAAGGAATGGATAATGAAAATTAAATCTCAGTATAAACATGAAGTAAAGGTAAGAACTAAGACAAAAATCCAGTAAAAAAAATTTGATCAATTACACCATACGCACATTGTAAATTCCAATCTAAGCTAACAGGTTAAAAACTTGAACAAAAACCATGAATTTAATGATTTTACTAGAAGAATAATAAAGCTTTGTTAAATTCACCAAACTGAATGGGTTAAGAGTTGAATATTTAAACTTCGGTTAATAAAAATAAAATTCACTAACATTAAATGGTAAAGCCATCAACACTTATTGTTTTCACGTTTTTTCGTTGTGGCAACTGAAGCAAGGATCCACGACCTTCTGCAAGTAGAAGTGCAGCTAAGAGCTCGCAATGTCATTCTATTGATGTAGGTCATAGACAGAAGTGCAAGGGATTTGGAGATAGAACACATCAACAAGAGACCCTGATAATATCTTTGAATTTTTTATGCCATGGTGACTAAACTGTGAAACCAAGCAATTTCTAAAGTAAGTCATTTTTCTAATTTTCTGTTGTGCTAATTCAGAAATGTAAACATAATAAAGTAAATATAGATTAAACAATGAATAACTATTATAAAATTTAACTTAACCCCAAACAGAAAGTCATCTCACACACCATTTTTTTCATTTTTCAATGTAGCAGCTAGTGTAATTCCTTATTTCCATGTGCAAGTTAAGTTGAAGCTAAAAGATGGTCATGCTGCACTCATCATGCAAGTTTTTATAGAATAAATAAGACATGGAGATTCATAGAGAATATTTCCCATTGTGGTAGGAATCAAGATATAATTTGTTTCTCGGTTGAGGAAATATAGTCATGGAAGCCTTTTCCATGATGCTTTGTTGTGTTAATCTTGCCATACTAAGGAATTTGGGTGTGAAAATAAGCATTATTACATGTGTCCCTAGCATTATGACAGTTATTTTCAAATTTTTGAAATTCATTAATTTCTTCTGGAATTTTTTCTTGTCACAAGCAAACTCCAATTTGATCAATATATTTTAGATGCTAAAATCTAAGGAAACGTGCAAAGGATAAAAAAGGAGTACTTGAGCTAGCAATTTTAGTCACCTCCCCCTCTTGAGGCATATGCAATGCAGCCCTAGCCTGCTCCTGGTGAGGCTTCACTCGGCTTGAGTCTAAATCCTGTCTCTAAACCATGTGGTTCAACTTCCCTCTGGTCAGAAGCTTTCTTAATTCATCCATCGGTATCTGGCTCAGTCTAGCCCAACTAGAGAAGAGAAGGGATAGTGTTGCAACCGGATCAACATCTAGCTCTGCTGCAGTCTCTTCTTCTGGATTACGATAAGGAACTTCAACTAGAATTTTTTCTTGTCACAAGCAAACTCCAAATTAATCATGATATTTTAGATGCTAAAATCTAAGGAAACGTGCAAAGGATAGATAATGAGATCAACTGAAAAAATAAAATTGACATTTGCAAATGATATGATAGTTCTTTAGGTGACTGGAGAAATGGTAATCCAAGAGTCTAATTCCCTCTTTAATCAATGTAATAAGTCAAATATCACATGTCACATACAAACAAATGAAGAAGTTTGGATTTCTCTATTAGTTAGAAATGGAGTAACCCTAGGTACACATTATTAGCTTAATGCCCCCACTAAACTCAAATCACATAACCAATTAAGGGTTACACTAGAACACTAATTGAAGAGAAAAGGGAAAAATTAGACCTCATGGTAAGTTGTAGGCACCAATCAACTCAAACAACTCATTTATGAGACATAATGAACATAAAGAGTACAACCTAATGACCAATCAAGGTGTTAGTACGTACTGCTGATTAACTGGTTAAAATGATTTCAATTCATGGAGTATAAACCAACTTTGGACTCTACATGCATTTAATGATAACCAAATAGTTGGCGTCCATTCATGCGGCAATAGTTGTCCACCATTATCATAAAACGAACAAACTAAATAGAACAAATCATCCTTTTCCTCCTTAGAGTCATCCAAACCATCCTCCCCTAACTCGTTGTCAAATTCCTAAGTTAATAAAAATTTGGATGAATGATCTCCACATATTGTCAAAACAAACAATTCAATTTCTATGCAACATCTCAACTAAATCAATAAGGTGAAGTGTTGAGATAAGGATGAGAAAATGAAAATGACTAGAAGGGAATGCAAGTTGAAAAATATCTTGTCATAACCCAACCTCATTAGCTGGTTTCCTTTTTTTAGATTTCATCTCTAGGAAATTTTTCAAAACCTGTAAAAAATACCCAGGAGCAAGGATCATGTCAAAATGCAGCTTCCATATTGGATTTATTATAAGAAAAATAAACTTTAAGAGAAGGTGTTAACCAGTGATCTCTACATGTTCCAAGTTACTTGAATTTATTACAACACAACAACACAATGAAACTAGTTTGTTATAGTAACCATATTTAATGTATTGGATTACCACCTCTTCTGTCAAAGAATGTTGATTTCTATATATCCATACTTCCATTTTATCAGGATTCAAAACTACAAAAAATTCAGCAAATATAAAAGGCATTCAACCAGGGCTTATGGGGTTAAGAAAATTATGCCCAAATACGTGAAAATCAAAGTTCTAAAAGAGTAGGAAAGGCATAGAAGACCAACAAAAATTATCATATAAAGCATAAAGGAGGGTTGGAGGTTAAGATCGTATGGAGATCACGAGAATATTTATCAAAGAAGCGATGAATGACCATACTTTATTAGATAAAAAACAAGGATGCTGAAAAAGTCCTGAATGGGCCAAGAAAGACTGCCCCCCTAAAGATAATATGACAGAGTACCCAAGACATAAATAAAATACCCAAGTAAGGGGACAACTGAAGGGATTGATGTAGTTTATTGATTAGGACTTAATACCTATATGACAGTGATAAACACTTAAAAAAATGGAAAAATGTAAAAGAGGCAACAATGAAAATGAGCTATACCTTGGAATGAGAAAGCCAAAGTGGATGAAATCGGAAGCACAACAGGGAAGTAGGACAGTGCTTCCCCGGAGACACAAAGAAATCTCAAACTAGTGATGCAGAACTTTCATAGATACTTATCGAGGAGAGGTAAAGGATTAGGATAAATAGCTATAAAGGATAGTGTGTAGTTATCATTTATCCTAGTTGAGATACATGAACATGTCATGTAGAATCCAGGATTTCCTAGGTTATAAGAAGTGGTCACTATGGAGCTAGGTGTCAAAAATTCAGAAGGGACCATAAGGGACAAAAAGGAATTTCTTGTTTGTTAAAGGATATATGAGAAAAAAACATCTTCATGGGAAAGACACATGCCCACAAAAAATACATGTGGCTAAATGTGTTTGTTGGTAGCAGTGCAAATTCTTCAAAGTTCATATGATCGGTTATGTGTAGTGGATTACATCATGTGCATGGCTAGCAACCTAAAGCAACTCCAAAAAATTAATATTGACAATGGAAATAAGATGATTGACCATGGGCCAATCTATGTAGAACTTACCTGGGAGAAGTATCAAGTGGGTTTGTAAGAGAAGGAATGATCAGAAGAACCAATGATGAAAAACACAATCAAAATGCAGAAACATTTCAAAAATAGCATGAGAAGATCAGCTCAAACAACTTCAGTTTCCTTGGAAAAGAAATAATAGCCAATGAAGTGCAAAGAATAGATGAAATCCATTAAAATCATCTTAGTAATATGTGTAAGCCAAAGAATTCAGCGTGAAAAGTGACAAACAAACAGATTTAGTTCAATAAATTATGCCAAAAGAATCTACTAATACAAACAAAAATAAACCAGTATACGGGAATATTGTGAAGAACCAAAGTGCAAGTTTGTAAAAAGGGTAAGAGGGGAAAAAGAGAACCCCAAAGATTTTAGAAGCAGTTGCAAGTGAAAAAGAATTATATGAAACAACATATCAAGGGCATAATGGCTGTCACATACAAAGAATAGTCCTAAATTGTGCCCATAACTGCCTCACATCCACAAAAATGGCCCAAAATGAATGCCGAGGCTATTATAAGGTGAAACACACCCAAAAGTGTTTAAAACAATACCCATATTCACTTATTATTGTTGCAACTTGTTGTTATAGGGCCCAATTCTACCTAGATATGAGGCACATGGTATGTTCATTTCCTTTCATTGTCCATAGGTGGCATGTATTAACCAGAATTCATTTTAAAGTTAAGAAAAGGAAAAAATCATAGTTTATAATTTTCTAGAAAACTCGAGAACCAACTCATAAACACTCATGAATATTTAAGTGAACACCCTATTGGAAACATGGGGTAACACCTCCAAAAATCAGCTCTATATCGATTGATTGAGCCTTTGATTACCATTCAATTAACCAATCTTAACCCTTATTCTATGGTGATGAAATCCTATTTGTATCACATAAATACATTCTGATTCAATGAACGAGTGAGCAACAGGTCAATTCCTCAGACACACTAGGTTCACATACTAAACAATTGAAATTGTGTTGGGATCATTGTCATCTTTTGTACTTGCTACATTCGGTGCCAACATTCAGTTCGAGGTCCTTGCTCGACCTATTTATTCACATCTACTTTTGAATCACTAACAAGATATATCTTTCAAATTATTTATTTGTACAACTTCCCTACAACCTTTAGCAGGTCCATTCCTTACACACACTGGATTCACATATCGAACAACTTAAACTATATTGGGATCACTGTCAGCTTTTGTACGTGCCAATATTTAGTTCCAGGTCCTTGTTCAACCTCTTTATTAACATCTTATTTTGAATAGATAACAAGAGATATCTACCAAATTATTTATTTGTACAAATTCCCCACATCCTTTAGCATATATACATCTCCAGAACCAATTTCACTCATCATTATAGTTGTACTTTTTAGTAGATGTTTCGAAAAGGATAAACCACTCTCTATGTTGATTTTTCTGAGCAGCATCGAGAGCCATTCTCTTAGGAGAATGGAGGAACTTGGCCTAGGACCGCGATGTGGAATCAGCCTAGAGTTGAGTGATCATTCTGTGGAATGATGATATCTAGTCCAGGACAATAATATTGACCCATTCCATCACTGTGGGGACTCAACCTTGAGTTGAGTAATCATTCTTCTCACTGGTGACATCTGATTTGAGATCAGGATGTGCACTGAGTGCAGCACTAGGGAGAATCAACCTTGAGTTGAGTGACCATTCTGGTCAATGGTGACACGTGGTCCGGGACCAGGATGTGGAACTAGTCTAACACTCCTAGACTCAGCATAGATACAAGTATCCATTATTTTGAAGGGAGGAACCTAGTGAGTTACCAGGATTTTACCTATTATGTGACTAGGTACTCAACCCAGGGCTGAGGGTGATTCTTCAGGACAACGAAGGAGCTTGGTATGTTACCAAGTATTTGACCTAGGGTCAAAGTATGCATCCTATGGCTGAGCCGCATAGTCTTTTACTAGGAAGACTCTATAGTCCATAGTCCCGGTATAGGCATGTGTTACACTATGACCCTTGATCAGTGGGTTTTGAGATCTTCTCTAAGGATTATCTAACCTTGGTTAAGACACCTTAGTACCAGATCTTGGTGCCACGTAGACTGTGAGATAAAAGCATTAGTATTTATCCCTGTTTATAGTTATGTACTTTGAGTGGGTTTGAAGGACCTTTTGACTACTTGTTTTGGACAACTAGTAAAAGTAAAAATTACATAAGGACTTTTGAACCACAGGTAAAAGTCAAGAATACATAATGAATTTTGGACCACAGGTAAAAGTAAAAAATACATAAGGACCTTTGGACCATACGAAGGCCAATGGAAAAAGTCAAAATTAGAGAAGAATACAATAATAATAATTTGTTCTTTCTAATTTTGGTCCACTTACAAGTGACTCAAAGGATATAAAGAATATCAAACCATTTCATTATTACAAACTTGGCTCTCACACGTACAGCTGCTCCATATAAGAAGATTATGTTGGTTAAGGAAGAGAAGGAATTTTTGATTATGCACTAACATGGATGAGTCTAGATATGGAATCCACATTTGTCTTTGGATCAAAAACCTAAGCTAGGGTTTCATCAACAAAAGGGAATCACTAGTTTTAGCTTCTTCATGAGTTAGGGTTTTACCCTAGCTCTCATCTTCTCATCTGTGAAGCTACCTAAATTAACGGTAAGGCATCTCCACAAGCAGGAATCTTCCTCCATGTGCAGCTACAATATCGGGAAGTCTTCTACAATTTCTGGGAATCCCTATTCTTTTACGGGTTTCCCTCCTTCTCCACTCAGTAAATATCTTCTAGTGCTTGGCCCTCCCCACCAACACCATTGGAAGCCATTGGGAAATCCCTTAAGGGTTACCAGTCTACACTAGGAATCCAGGAACATAACAGTAAGGGGCGTTGAAGCTCCTAACCCACCCTCGGGAAGCCTACAGGAATACCCATAGGGTACTGGGTAGCAGCCAACACACCCATAAGGGATGTTGGGTCTGAGATGACCCTTTATTACCCAAAATAAATCCAATAAGGGATGGTGTGTATATATCCGACCCTCTGGGAAGCTTCCGGTCATCTAGGCATATAAAAATGGACATAGACAAGCCTTTGGGCATACAATAAGGCTGTGGGAAGGGTCCTCGACACACTCTAGCAACTCAGGAAAGGGAAACAGAGATTTTGGTGAGCTTGGGAATATCCGAGAGGATATCTAGGAAAGAGAAGAAGCTTGGGTAGAAGCTTAGAAATCCTAGCAAAACTTCGAGAAAGTACTCAACAGTCTCGGGAAGGCATGACAGGGTCGAGGAAGAGAAGATAAGTCCAATAGAAAGATTGGTTAGGTTCTCAGGCAGAGGATGAAGATCCAGGAATCTTAATAGGAATCTAGGGAGGTAAAATATTTTCGAGAAGGATGAGGAAAAAGTAAAACTGTCAGGATTTACAGTTTTGGTCAGTTGGGAAAAATTAGGGCTTGAATCCCTATTATGATTTTTCTTGTGGAAAAAATTATCTTTTTTATTTGTGGATCTAACCTATTAGGGTTTGAGAAAATTTTTAAGAAAACTCAGTTATCTCATTTATGATATGAACTACTAATGCTTTTTGGGGTTTTTGTCTTTTAAAGGTTTTTCGAGTGAAAAAATATCACGTTGAATGTGTTGATGTGTTGATGTTGTTTTACTGCACTTGTCATTTGTTATCAGTTAGTGTGCAAGTTTTTTAAAGTATTCATTCTAATGCTAAAATTCAACACTCTATACTTGAAATACATCTCAAAATTCTCATGTGTTATGATCCCTCAATATCTTCCATCTTTGTTCCAGCCAACAAATCCATGAATTCAATTGAAGGTCTCATGTGTTCTCTAAGTGTACTGCAAACAAGCCTTGTGAGAGAAGATGAGTGACCTGGTGAATTTTTTTTAAATAAAATGGTGATATTCTGGCCACTTGCAAATGCCAATGGTAAGAGATGTAAATCAAATAGTTGCAGTAGGGCCTCTATGCCCCTTTTCTCAATGAACACCCCACATCTATTTCTATTATGAAGAATACTCTCTAACAAAACTGTAACATTGCTTATACAATATGGAATAAAGGATTCCACCTTTGAAGACATTTTTTTTGCAAAATTATCAACTCCCATATCATACGTTTCCCTCAATGATTCATCTCCATCCAATGAAATAAATGTTTTCAGTTATAAATCAGTCTCCATAGGTGCATAATAACTTATAGAATTGTGCAACAAGGAAGACACTTCAATGCCAAATCCATGTTTTGTAATAGTATTAAAATTTGAATCAATACATCCACCACTGGCCCCCATAAGGAAGAAGCATGTTGCATTAGCTCATCCAAATTAGATGATAAGGACCCAGGAGTGTCACCTGCCAAAGATCGTAAATAGGTTTTTGATGTAAAAAAATTCACAAAACATCTTAGAGAACCATGATCGTCATTAATAGCTTGAATACCAAGGTTATTAAGGAAACAAGTATCTAAGAACTGTGGTATACAAGCTATTGCATTTGCATATGGACACCAACCACGATAGCATCCAAAACAACATTAAGAAGACCAACAACATCTAGCATAGTCTAGCAAGTTGGATTTTTGTGAATAAGATCACTCATGACTGTAGCTACAAGTGAAAAGACCCTGCCACCAAAGTCTTTTGATATTTTGAATATAATGCACAAGAAAAATGACAAGGCACTCTCTTCATATCCATATAGTTGTGCAGTATTTCGAGGAGCATATGTGTGAAGAGATATGTGTCGAATCAAATCCTTCATAACAATTATTATATGATAAGGAACCAATATGTCATATTGAACTATCTATGTTTCCTCTAACCCAACAACATTGATCTAAGGACACTTACCCCTAAAACATGAATGTGATTCTCCACTCTGCTTCCTTACTCCCTCCTTGAAATGGAAGAATTGATTATTCAATTGTGTTATGGTGCTATCCAAGCCTCCTATATCTCTAAATGAGGTTGGAGTGGGATTATTACAGTCCATAAAATCCTTGAACATACACAATATATGTTACCCTTCAAATATGGGTGGAGGTGCTTAAACCACAAACATTAAAAAACCCCAAAACTCCATTCATATTATGGCTTGAGTTTGCACGAAGCAAGTTAATGCAATTCTTAAAGGATTTCATGATATATTGATTTGTTAAACCACACTTGTTGAGAAGAAATTCTATGGAAATACCCGGACATGGATGGATTATCGATGGGAGTGATTTTTGGGTGCAGATATTGACAAATGTTATGTGGGGTTTTGTTGATAACATGAGTTGGATGGCTATGATTGGTTATGAGTTTTTTGTGTATCTTCCATTAAATAGACGTCATCGGTGCAATATAGAGTGACTTGAGAAGAAAAAAAGGTGAGGAAATCTGAAAAATATGTAGTTTACCTCTAAGTGACGAGAGCAAACGATCAGTGAACCCCCTTCATATCAAAGACACAAAAGAGTTTCCATGGATTAAAGTCCACAATATTGAGTGCGAGGATTAAAGTCCACAATATTGAGGCCATAGGGCTCTGCTGCTGTAAAACTTAAAATATATGGGAATGGAATTTAAAACCTCGAAAATTCTGTGAAAGAAGAAAAATGGAAATTTTATGGGAAAGATTAAATAAACACATAGAAACTTCTTTGAAAAAAGGGACATTGTAAGCAGTGTTTCTTTTCCATGCTCCTAGCATGCCTGATGATTTAAAAGCTACTACAGGTTTACACGACGTGCCACTAAATTCTTATACTCTATTCAAATTCTAGGAAGATCTCTCCTAGGGGCAGTTTCTCTGCTCTGAACTATTAATTTTAAATTGAATGCAAATTAAATAATTGAACTCCATCAGCTGATGGGTGGAAGGTGCTCTTTTTTTCTTCGAAACTGGCATGGCTCTTGAGTAATATTTTAACTATAATATTTTGTAAGGAAAGTAATAATTTCATGGGCCAACTACTGAAGGGGCTTGTCTTTCCATAAGGACCTATGTAATTCACTTATGTTTCCCTAGGTTAATGTATTTTATGGCTTGTTCATGTGTCGGTTTGAAAATGATTTTATATTAATTGTATCATTCCCCACCTTTTTTTGGCACTCCCCACTTTTTTAGTAGGAATTTCAAACATAACTCACTAGAGTGACCTATATATAGACCTGGAATTTATTTTAATGCAAATGGTAATGTCCTTCACTCCTAGTTAGTTGTTGGGAGAAAAAGGGTCCATATTTTATTATCGATGAGGCCTGGGCATGTCATACGGTGACAATTTAGGAATTGGTGTTGGTTCCTGTTGTCCACGGATTGCACACCAGTAGCAGAAATCTTTCGAAAGCTGTCTCCTCACTTAAGAAAGTGGGAGAGGTGTGACCTTGGGGGCAAGCATAGAGCTAGGTACTGTCACCTACTCCTAGCTCCTCTGTTTAGGCTAACTCCTAACGAAGCAAAGGGGGGTAGTCCCTAACAAAGAGTTTTCTATGGCTCAATGTTTCAGTTAAGTTTTAAGATGTTTTAGATGCGGATGGGTGTTCTTTAGGAGTTACTTGTCATTAGAAATGATTAAGTTTATGATCGTGACACGTAAATCAAAGAAATCCACGTTACTAGCAAGAGATCATATAGATAAACAAAAGATTCAATACTTTACTTAAGCATTCAGATATAATCAGCAAAAATAAACCATAGACAGTTGATCAAGATAGAAGATTACTCAATTATAGCGAAGGACCAGTGCCTTATGGAGTCAAATAAATGCGTGAAATAAAGTCTAGGAATTAAGCTAGTGAATATTAGGTTTTGCAAGTGCTCTTGGTAGATTTTAAGAATTTTAAAGAATGCTCTTGATTAGGGAGTTAACGAAGGTTTGTAAAATCCGGGAGACTCTTCTAAGTTTCCTCCGTTTAAGACATGTCGGGCCCGCCCAGTATCCCAGGCTGATATTGTCAAGTAACCAGCTAGCTGAGACTCTATGACAGTGGGAGGTTCCAGCGCCTCTACTAGGAAGTGCTTTGGAAGAATCCCTACAACACCGGTGTGTTGGTTGTGGGGTGTTTAGCTGTTATTAAGTTACTCTTGCGGGGTTTAAAGATCCAGTGTCGTTTCTGGGTACTCCGATCTAGGATTGGTCGGAGCATACTCCGGCAAGGAGGGAGGGGGGTTAATTAATTAAAGGGGTGTGAGTTGCAAATTTTATTAAGTTAATTAATTAAGACTCTCTGATAGAGAGCGCTCTTGACCCTGCCTTATGACAGTGGTTCAAGAGACTTAGCTAATCTAGATGAGACTAATGCAGGGATTATGCAAACCTAGGATGCTCTCCGATAGAGAGTGCTCTTGACTTGTGTTTCTGCAAGTTCAAGAGTCTTACTTATGAGGATTAATTGATTAAACAAGCACAAGATAAAATTAGTTGATTGGACTCTTCGACAGAGAGTACTCTTGATCCACCTTATGGTGTGATTCAAGAGATTTGCACAGCTGATTTACTTAGAAAGATAAACAATTGAAAGAACTGAGTAATCAACTTAATTAAAAAGTGATGAATTGACAATTAGTATTCTAAGATTAATAAGCAAATCTAATTTAAGCATGAACAAGTAAACACAACACAATCCTCCCCAAATGGGGGAGGATGAGAATGGGGACTTAAAAACCCCACTCAAGCACAAGATCTTTATTAAACTTTATTGCAATATGCCTTAAGGATTTTAATCCTTGAAAGGACTTTTCCAATGAAAACAAAAGTAACTCTAAAATTATTAAAACTTGTAAAAAGGAGAGTGCTTTTTCTTTACTTGAAACTTTTCTTGAAATTTTTCTCGAACTTTATGAAAAGGGAAAAGAAAAAGCTTGAATGAAAACAAAAGAACAAGACAAAAGAAGGCTGAAATAAAAGGAAGTGGAGGGGAAGAAAGAGGGAAGACAACGAGGAAGTCAAAAACAAGAAAAGGGAGGAAAAGGGCAGCGAACTAAGAAGCTAAGGGATGAACAAAATTGAAAAAAATGGGACAGCGAACAATGAAATAAGTGTCTGTCATAAAAAGTGCAAAACGGGACAGCGAACCATGAAATAAGTGGCTGTCATAAAAGTGAAAAATGGGACAACGAACCATGAAATAAGTGGTTGTCATAAAAAGTGCAAAACGGGACAGCGAACCATGAAATAAGTGGCTGTCATAAAAAGTGCAAAATAGGACAGCGAACAAAAAGTAAAAGCAATGGCCAAAAACAAGGTTAAAGGAAGCCCAAAAACTAGGGCAAAAAGAGGCAAACAAGGGAAGAAAGCTAGGGCACACTAGGGATGTCCAAAATGGAAAAAAGGGATGGTAAAAGAGAGAGAAAATGGGGCAGCGATGAAGAAAAAGTGAGAAAAAGAAAACAAGTCAAGGAGGAAAGGGGCTAGCAAGCAAGGAAACAAAAGAAGTCAAGGATCAAAGGGAGAACTAGAGGAAGGAAGTTTGGTAACCAATAAAGTGTTTAAATTTATGAAAGACTTTGAGATGGAACTTTGGAGGAATATCTCCTTGTTTTTTCCTCTTGGAAAAAGCCAAACTCTTTGTAGGTCCTGAAAGTCAACAATGTTGGAAGGTTCTTATGATGATGGAGATGAGTTTGAGGCAGCTAAGCTTGCACCCTTCTCCAAATGGGGAGATCTGTAAAGACAATCCAACTTGATACCCAGTGAGATCAAACAATAAAATCTAGTATGCTAGGAATATGCCAATCAAGATCAATACTTCATATAACTGAATATTTGTACCCATCTAGATTATGATAAAATTTTCATAATAAACCAACTTGACAGCAACAAATGGTAAATCTTATGTTCTAATAATAGATTTCTAAATCTAGTTGTTTGATTCAACACATAAATAACAAATTGAAAGCATGGAAAAAGATCACCTCATACAACACATCCAACAATGAAGAGACAATCCTGTAGACCTCCAAAGTCGAAAAGCTTTATTCAATAATATAATGATTACAATTTTTGCAGACCCTCTATGCCCAAAAGTCCATCCCAATAGAGCTGAAAGAGCCTCTTTTTAACAAATGAGAGAGTGCTAAAACCCTAAAACAAAAAAACCAACCCTAACCAGCTTGGCCACCTAACAAAGAGCCCAGACCTAAACTAGAGAACTGCAAGTGAGGGGAGGCCTCCACCCAAGAAAGGCGCCCCCACTCCAAACCTATGCACTGAAAACAAGCTAAGGATGAGGCCACATGTGTGACTCTGGATGTAGGTAAGCTCATCCTTTAGGTCTCGCAGGAGCCTGAACTAGGTTTGGGAAGCCCACTGATGGTGTAAGCTTCAGTCTTCACCTCGATCAAATCACCGAACCAATGAGATCTCTCTATCTCATATTTACCTAGAGATGACATGTCTAATAACTCATAATAAATTAATTGCTCTCTTAATCATGACTGAAGCTGAGTTATGATAACGCCAATCATCATAAGTGTTCCATGAGATGTCATTTAGTCTTTTATTTTACTAAATTTGGATTAATTTGGACAGTTTTAGTTTTCTCCAAAATAATCATTTTTTTTAATAAAAATCATTTTTTAATAAAAATCATTTTTTTTACTAAAAATCATTTTTTACTCAAAACTAACTTTTTTGAGTAAAAAGGCATTATGTGTCCGATCGTTGATCTGAAAGTTGGTTTTGAATGGCTGGCTGATCAAGAATGATTTTTTGCTTAAGGTTAGAGCCTTCAATCACTAAATTCTGAGTCCAGATCACGAACGAGTTTTTTCCATTTAATTTATGGAAAAATTAACCCAAAAAACTTAGGAAAAGTAATGAAAAATTAAAAAATAAATTTTCACTATTCGAAAAAGACTTGTTTTAAATTTTTTTATGTGTCCAGATGACTTAGGACATGACCATGATCTATCTAAATAATGTCTAGTAGGCTTATAACACTCAGTTGGGCTCTAATAACCCCCCAAGGCCCTGAATTCAACATCGGGCATTCCAGCTTTGGAGGAAGCGGGAGAAAACCTCGTCAATTATACTCGGCTGAAGGAAAAGCATAATTGTCATGGGCAAAAAACTCCCTGGAATACCCTATTTGAGATTCTACGTCTCAGGAGACCGAACCACTCAAAAATATCCTACTAGCACATTTTATTACAAACCCCGCGGGGCCATGGTCAAAATTATTCAAATAAAAAAGGTGACTAGCCAATATTGGCTAGACAAGCAGACAGATCAACTGATACACTAGAATCATACTTTGAACAAGTTTGTCAATTGGTGGCTCCTCAGGTAACCCAACTATGGTACAAAAATTTGGATAACATCTGGCTCCAACTATGGGACGTGTGCTCGATCTAGTCTCTTATGCAAGGAGAGCATACGAGAACCCCAGAATATTTGGTTTCCACATCCTGTAAACACATCTCAACTTGACAAGAAAAACCTCAGTAGCACAAGTTTTATGAAAAAGAGCCAATGATCCAAAAGTTTCTTTATTCAAAAGAATGACAAAACTTAACTAAAAAATTTATTTAATCCTAAGTACAGAAAGAAAATGCTACAGTAAATGATCACTTTAAGGATCCTATTTTCCTACTCTAAGCATTGAAATAAAAACAATTATGTGTAATCATAAATCTAGTGTAGCCATCTTATCATTTTATTAATATAAAAAGGTTTCGCCTTGTCTTTGGTTACCAGCCAAAGTAAGGACACAATTTCCAGAAAATGCCAACCTGCGTGATGATCCAGAATGGGTGGGCTGGATGGGGAATCATAGCATGAATAATGTCATCAAACGTCTTCCCACACTGGTAGATGCTCGTGCAAGCTGCTTCTATCCATGACTGGATAGTGCTGATATACAAATCGGGATGTTGCGACAGGTCGACTACTCCATCATGCTGATCATCAAGGCTTATCAAATAATAACTTGTTGTATAAGCCCCAAGCTGCTCCAAAATATAAGGAACATCTATATATGAAGATGATGGCGAAGAAAAAACTTCAACTAGTTGTATCCCATCTGATTCTTCACTGCACTGCTTTTTTGAATCCTTAGTATCGATACTCAGATACAATTCTGACTGATGATATGAAAACTCTGACTGCTCCTCTTTAAAATTTTCATAAGTCTCAGAATAACAACTCCCCTTGCTGGACACATCATAGATGAGATTCTCAAAAATATTTTCAAAAGTTTCATAGGTTGGATTTTCAATAAAAGTCCAAAAATTGTCATTGCCATCTATGTCGGATATGAGATATTCCTCATCACTGGTATCAAGTCCCTGGCTACACTCCTCATTTTTCTCAAAACAATCTTCTTCAAAAAGCTGGGTTTCAAAGATATCACAGGGGACCCAACTTTCCAAATATTTGTCATCCGGTAGAGAGCATGGAGGACTCTCATCACATGAGACTTCTAATATTGGATTTTTAATTAAAGTCTCAAAGTTATCATCCATCTTAGATGTAAGGGATTCTTCCTCACTTGTATCACATCTGATTCTATATCCCTCCTCATGATCATAGTCATCTTCAAAAAAAAAAGGGTCACAAGGTAGTAAGCCTTCCAAACTATCATCATTATGCTCATTAGTAGGATTAGTGATAAATTTTTTAGTGAGATCATCCAATTGCTGACTATAATCTTCAACTTGACCCCAGGTTTCTATAGTGACAGGATGGAGCTGTCTAACTGTGTTAATGTATTCAGGCTCTTGAATATTGTTTTATCTCTCTCCAACTTTCTTCGAAAATATCATGGATGTCATCTACATAGTTTATGTACTCTGGCTCATTTGATGATGCTTTAGGACCACAACCCTTTGGAAAACCATGCTCCTGAACATAGCATGCTTAGTAACAAGAAGATTCTTCATGAAGGTCTTTACATGCCCTACAAAATGCCTTATACTGCTCAACCATGTTAGCAGAATCTAGCTGATGAGGAGGCCTATGTTCATGGTTGGGTGCCTTTCTTTGCCAATTTACTTTTGGAGTAAATGTTCTTAGGACAGGTTGTGATTGTGCTCTTTCCATACTAATGATCTTGTTCTACATATCTTTCATTTGAGCTAAATGTTCATCTTCCATTCTTCCAATTCTTTCATTCATTTCCATCATTTCTTTTCCGTAGGAATCCTCTTCTTTATGCTCATTTGACTTTAACAGAGACGAGGACTTTGAATAACCAGGAAGGTTGGATTCACCTGAAGACTGCATATTTCTGTCTATTTTAACTGCCATTTCTTGTGCATTGAGAAGAGTAGTGGGTTCTTTATCCCTGATTTGATATTGCATCTTCCCACTAAGTGCTTCAATGTAATAAATCCTAGATAGATGGTGCAGGTGGTTTATAAATGGTAGGAATGGCATTGGATAGTTCTGTGAATCTTTCGTTGAACTCGTCCATAGTCTCATTCTCCTTCTTCTTTATGTTTGTTAAAGAAGCTAGTTGATGCCTAGGTTCCTTCTTTTCACCAAACCTATTAGTGAAGGCGGTCTTGAAAGCTTCAAGTGTAGAAAAGGAGTTGTCTGGTAAATTGCTATACCAGTCGCCGGCCTTTCCATCCAAGGACAGAGCAAATAAATTCATATACATCTCATCATGTTGGCTGACCGAATCATTTATAGAAGCATTGATACACCTAGAAAAGTTCCTAAGGTGCATGGTGGACGTAATGGCATCAGTGCCTATATACATCGGGAGCTTCTCGACAGCTTTGTCTGGAAGACGGTGGGGTTGACCTACTATCTGAGAAAAGTCAAGCTGAGTAAAATACTCGCCATTATGTTAGAAACAGTGGTATTAGTGTTTTCATGAAATAAAATGTGGATGTCTGAAACAGACTTAGATCCAAATTTTGCAAGGATCCTGCGAGAAGATAGTTTGTTTAATCTCTTCCTTAAGACCTTTTTGGGCTCAGGGATGAAATCGACCAAATCTACAGAGTTTCTTCTAGTAGAATACCTTGAGGTGTTAACTGACAGTGGAGTCGCCAGGTGGACTTAAGTCTAATTTCAGAGAGTGATTGGACTAAAAATATACCAAAAAGAATAAAAAGGTAAAAAACTAAAAGAAACAAAGGTCGTCCAGGAACAAAAAGATTTGTCCCCAACAGCGGCGCCAAAAGATGTTGTCCACCGATTGCACACCAGTAGTAGAAATATTCCGAAAGCTGTCTACTCACTTGAGAAAGAGGGAGAGGTGTGACCTTGGGGGCAAGCACAGAGCTAGGTACTGTCACCTACTCCTAGCTCCTCCGTTTAGGCTAACTCCTAACGAAGCCAAGGGGGGTAGTCCCTAACAAAGAGTTTTCTATGGCTCAATGTTTGATTTAAGTTTTAAGATGTTTTAGATGTGGATGATTGTTGTTTAGGAGTTACTTGTGATTAGAAATGATTAAGTTTATGATCGTGACACGTAAATCAAAGCAATCCATGTTTCTAGCAAGAGATCATACAGATAAGCAAAAGATTCCATACTTTACTTAAGCATTCCAATATAATCAGCAAAAATAAACCATAGACAGTTGATCAAGATAGAATATTACTCAATTATAACGAAGGACCAGTGCCTTATGGAGTCAAATAAATGCGTGAAATAAAGTCTGGGAATTAAGCTAGTGAATATTAGGTTTTGCAAGTGATCTTGGTAGATTTTAAGAATTTTAAAGAATGCTCTTGATTAGGGTGTCAACGAAGGTTTGTCAAATCCCGGAGACTCTTCTAAGTTTCCTTCATTTAAGACATGTCGGGCCCGTCGAGTATCCCAGGCTGATATTGTCAAGTGACCAGCTAGACGAGACTCTATGACAGCGGGAGGTTCCGGCGCCTCTACTAGGAAGTGCTTTGGAAAAATCCCTACAATGCTGGTGCATTGGTTGTGGGGTGTTTAAGTGTTATTAAGTTACTCTTGCAGGGTTTAAATATTCAGTGTCGTTTCTGGGTACTCCAATCTAGGATCGGTCAGAGCATACTCCGGCAAGGAGGGAGGGTGGTTAATTAATTAAAGGGGTGTGAGTTGCAAATTTTATTAAGTTGATTAATTAAGACTCCGATAGAGAGCGCTCTTGACCCTGCCTTATGACAGTGGTTCAAGATACTTAGCTAATCTAGATGAGACTAATGCAGGGATTATGCAAACCTAGGATGCTCTCCGATAGAGAGTGCTCTTGACTTGTGTTTCTGCAAGTTCAAGAGTCTTACTTATGAGGATTAATTGATTAAACAAGCACAAGATAAAATTAGTTAATTGGACTCTTCGACAGAGAGTACTCTTGATCCACCTTATGGTGTGATTCAAGAGATTTGCACAGTTGATTTACTTAGAAATATAAACAATTGAAAGAACTGAGTAATCAAGTTCATTAAAAAGTGATGATTTGACAATTAGTATTCTAAGATTAATAAGCAAATCTAATTTAAGCATGAACAAGTAAACACAACACAATCCTCCCCAAATGGGGGAGGATGAGAGTGGGGACTTAAAAACCCCACTCAAGCACAAGATATTTATTAAATTTTATTGCAATATGCCTTAGGGATTTTAATCCTTGAAAGGACTTTTCCAATGAAAACAAAGTAACTCTACAATTATTAAAACCTGTAAAAAGGAGAGTGCTTTTTCTTTACTTGAAACTTTTCTTGAAATTTTTCTCGAACTTTATGAAAAGGGAAAAGAAAAAGCTTGAATGAAAACAAAAGAAGGCTGAATCAAAAGGAAGCTGAGGGGAAGAAAGAGGAAAGGCAAAGAGGAAGTCAAAAACAAGAAAAAGGAGGAAAAGGGCAGCGAACTAAGAATGTAAGGGATGAACAAAATTAAAAAAAATGGGACAGCGAACAATGAAATAAGTGGCTGTCATAAAAAGTGCAAAACGGACAGCGAACCATGAAATAAGTGGCTGTCATAAAAGTGCAAAATGGGACAGCGAACCATGAAATAAGTGGATGTCATAAAAAGTGCAAAACGGGACAGCGAACCATGAAATAAGTGGCTGTCATAAAAAGTGCAAAATAGGACAGTGAACAAAAAGTAAAAGCAATGGCAAAAAACAACGTTAAAGGAAGCCCAAAAACTAGGGCAAAAAGAGGCAAACAAGGGAAGAAAGCTAGGGCACACTAGGGCTGTCCAAAATGGAAAAAAGGGATGGTAAAAGAGAGAGAGAAAATGGGGTAGCGATGAAGAAAAAGTGAGAAAAAGAAAACAAGTCAAGGAGGAAAGGTGCTAGCAAGCAAGGAAACAAAAGAAGTCAAGGACCAAAGGGAGAACTAGAGGAAGGAAGTTCGGTAACCAAGAAAGTGTTTAAATTTATGAAAGACTTTGAGATAGAACTTTGGAGGAAGATATCCTTGTTTTTTCCTCTTGGAAAAATCCAAACTCTCTGTAGGTCCTGAAGGTCAACAATGTTAGAAGGTTCTTATGATGATGGAGATGAGTTTGATGCAGCTAAGCTCGCACCCTTCTCCAAATGGCGAGATCCGTAAAGACAATCCAACTTGATACCCAGTGAGATCAAACAATAAAATCTAGTATGCTAGGAATATGCCAATCAAGATCAATACTTCATATAACTGAATATTTGTACCCATCTAGATTATGATAAACTTTGCATAATAAACCAACTTGACAGCAGCAAATGGTAAATTTTATGTTCTAATAATAGACTTCTAAAGCTAGTTGTTTGATTCAACACATAAATAACAAATTGAAAGCATGGAAAGAGATCACCTCATACAACACATCCACCAATGAAGAGACAATCCTGTAGACCTCCAAAGTCGAAAAGCTTTATTCAATAATATAATGATTACAATTTTTGCAGAGCCTCTATGCCCAAAAGTCCATCCTAATAGAGCTGAAAGAGCCTCTTTTTAACAAATGAGAGAGTGCTAAAACCCTAAAACCAAAAAACCAACCCTAACCAGCTTGGCCACCTAACAAAGAGCCCAAACATAAACCAGAGAACCAGGAGTGAGGGGAGGCCTCCACCCAGGCAAGGCGCCCCCACTCCAAACCTATGCACTGAAAACAAGCCAAGGATGAGGCCACATGTGTGAGTCTGGATGTAGGTAAGCTCATCCTTTAGGTCTGGCAGGAGCCTGAGCTAGGTTTGGGAAGCCCACTGATGGTGTAAGCTTCAGTCTTCACCTCGATCAAATCACCGGACCAATGAGATCTCTCTATCTCATCTTTAGCTGGAGATGACATGTCTGATAACTAATAATAAATTAATTGCTCTCTTAATCATGACTGAAAGCTAAGTTACGATAACTCCAATCATCATAAGTGTTCCATGAGATGTCATTTAGTCTTTTATTTTACTAAATTTGGATTAATTTGGAGAGTTTTAGTTTTCTCCAAAATAATCATTTTTTTTAATAAAAATCATTTTTTAATAAAAATCTTTTTTTTACTAAAAATCATTTTTTACTCAAAACTAACTTTTTTGAGTAAAAAGGCATTATGTGTCCGATTGCTGATCTGAAAGTTTGTTCTGACTAGCTGGCTGATCAAGAATGATTTGTGGCTTAAGGTTAGAGCCTTCAATCACTGAATTCTGAGTCCGGATCACGAATGGGTTTTTTCCATCTAATTTATGGAAAAATTAACCCAAAAAACTCAAGAAAAGTAATTAAAAATTAAAAAATAATTTTTTACTTTTCGAAAAAGATTTTTTCGAATTTTTTTTATGTGTCCAGATGACTTAGGACATGACCATGATCTATCTAAATAATTTCTAGTAGGCTTATAACACTCAGTTGGGCTCTAATAACCCCCTAAGGCCCAGAATTCAACATCGAGCATTCCAGCTTTGGAGGTAGCAGGAAAAAACCTCGTCAATTATACTCGGCTGAAGGCAAAGCATAATTGTCAATGGCAAAAAACTCCCTGGAATACCCTATTTAAGATTCTATGTCTCAGGAGACCGAACCACTCAAAAATATCCTACTAGCACATTTTATTACAAACCCTGCGGGGCCATGGTCAAAATTATTCAAATAAAAAAGGTGACTAGCCAATATTGGCTAGACAAGCAGACAGATCAACTGATACACTAGAATCAGGCTTTGAACAAGTCTGTCAATTGGTGGCTCCTCAGGTAACCCAACTATGGTACAAAAATTTGGATAATAGTTCCAATATGGATTGGAGTACATATCTTGGAATGGACAATAAATTAGTGGTTCCAACCTTGGGGCCTTTGTGAAAGGATTATATCTATTCTATGTTTCTTTTTTAATATAAACCAAGAAAAATTTATTAAGAAAAAAAAGGTTGTGCACAGTCATTCATTAGAAAACCAGAGAAACCTGAGTTACATGAAGGCCTAAAAAATACCAAGGCAAAAATAGTTATGTCTAAAAATAGTTTCTTGAAATTCCTAGTATGCATCCTGATAGTAACCATAACATGGTAATGGTATATTTTAACAAACTAGATTACCCATGTACTCAATGTTCAAAACTCATGATTTAGTTTCCCCACCTGTATAAATATCAAAAACTACATGTAATATTATCAATACAAATAAAAAATAATACATATTCCAAGTATACCACACACACAGCTATCTCTTTATCCAAACCTAATACCCTTACAACAAGAACCAATACATCTCCAACCATTCCAGCAGGAAACTCACATAAAATAGTAGAATTGATAGCATAGCTGTGGAAATTGAACCCAGTGATAGAACAATTACACTCACAACAATTATCAATTGTACATGCAAAATCACTCACAAAAGAGACTGAATATGGAGCTGAACACTAAACTGTATTGACTCAGTGTACAATAGCCAAACCTATAACATCATAGGCTGCTGCAATAAATAATTACATAATGGATTCGAATGCATGAGGAGGCAATTCAAATCTAGTCAAAAGCAGGCTTACTAAAATTAAGCAATTCCCCCATAGGTGCATAAAGTAGTTTCCAAAATAGTCAAGGAGCTCACGAATTGGAAAAAGCACTTAGGCAAGCTAAAAGGTAATGGAAGGACAACTCATATATGCTTTTCATAGGAGAAAAGAGTGGAGGATGTGGAGGACAAAAAACTAGTTAACCTCACCTAGTCAAAGCTTCCCAATTGCCTAAAAGCACTGAAAAAGTAGGCAATAAAGCAGAAAAAGAAGAAGGGCGCCTAGGAGGCCAGGAATAAAGTAGATTTGATTCCTTGAGGTTTCCCAAGCGCTCCATGATTCAAAATTAGCAAGTTTGACCACTATGGATGTGTAGATGACAACTTGCATATGATGGAACATAGAAACTAGGCAACTAAGACAAAAATGGATTAATTAATGTCTAAGGTAGCTTACTATGGGTTGATTATTCTAACACCCCCCCTTAAGCCTGACTTATGAGTAATATATCAGAAAATTATAGGGCCTAGAAACAGTGCTTAGTCACCCTTTACATACTGCATGTCCATTTAACCAAGGAAAGAGGCAAAAACCTAGTGGGAAAATCCTCCCTTAAACATGGACTGTAAAACAAAATTTGGAAATCTTGTCTTCACTCATGCTTCATAGCATGATCAGCAATCCCCAGCCGTGATTTGAGATTGCTGAGGGTCTTCTCACAAAATTATTTGGTGAAGATATCAGCTACTTGTTCTGAAGATGAACAGAAGAGTAGGTGAACTTGATCCTCCTTCTCTCCTCTTTCAGCTGTCTGGAAGGAAGATGCCATTCTTCTCCAGGAGTTGGGTTAGGATTTCTATTTGCTTCTTCATTCAGGAGCTCTCAGAATGATTTCCCTTACTGCAGTATGAACACTTTCTCATTTCTCCTTTGTTCTTCTTCTTCTGGTAGTTCTTCTTGGAACCTTGAGGCTCCTCCGAAGACTTGTTCTTTTCACTCTTTTGCTCATGTGGATTTTTAGCTTTATTTTTAATTGTTGAATCCACCCTCGAATATCCAGCAACTAGAGCTTGGTCTTTGGATGGTTTGATGGTGCCCATCATCAGCAGTTTGTCTTGTTCTTGTGTGAGAGATTCCGTGAAATATGCAAGGCTAGGCATCTTCTAGGTTTGAGTTGTCAATTTTGTGGCATAGAAGGTAAAAACAAACACTGAATAGTTAGGGCCAAGCTTTGAGAGTATGTTCAAGACCAGCTTATCATCCTTCTTTTCGATCCCACATTATTTTAGCTGCAAAACAAGTGCTTTGAACTTGGAGAAATAAAGTTGCAGGGATTCAAAGCTATTTGGACTCAGGGAGATCAGTTCATTTTTTATTTGATGTCCCCTCATCTCATCTGTCTTTCCAAAAAGATCAACAAGATTCTCCCATACTTCATTTGTTGATGTTAATCCATCAATATGGAAAAGGAGGTCTCTGGAAATACTCAGACACAAGAGACCATAGGCCTCATCCCTCCTGTTGTGCCATTTTATCTTCTCTGTAGCTGCATTGGGCTCTGCTTCCATGTCCATAGTCA
This sequence comes from Pseudotsuga menziesii, assembly GCA_001517045.1. Lineage (NCBI taxonomy): Eukaryota > Viridiplantae > Streptophyta > Pinopsida > Pinales > Pinaceae > Pseudotsuga > Pseudotsuga menziesii. The sequence goes on from LPNX010175181.1 coordinate 554,530, forward strand.
CTCTGTAGAGGCATTTTTCTCTCAACAATATCTCCATCTCTACTTTCCATTCAAAGAATTTGAAGGGAGTCAAGATGATCTTCTGAGATTGATCCATAGCTCAGAAATTGTCCCGGCTGTCAGTAGAAGGCTCCCTGTCACTGATGTCAAACCTGCAAAACAAATTGGAAAGAGATAAATCGATCTACAAAGGCTCTAATACCATGTGAAAATTGAACCCAGTGATAGAACAATTACACTCACAACAATTATCAATTGTACATGCAAAATAACTGACAAAAGAGACTGAATATGGAGCTGAACACTAAACTGTATTAACTCAGTGCACAATAGCCAACCCTGTAACATCATAGGCTACTTCAATAAATAATTACATAATGTATTTGAATGCATGAGGAGGCAATTCGAATCTAGTCAAAAGTAGGCTTACTAAAATTAAGCAATTCCCCCATAGGTGCATAAAGTAGTTTCCAAAACAGTCAAGGAGCTCACGAATTGAAAAAAGCACTTAGGAAAGCTAAAAGGTAATGGAAGTACAACTCATACATGCTTTTCATAGGAGAAAAGAGTGGAGGATGTGGAGGGCAAAAACTAGTTAACCTCACCTAGTCAAACTTTCCCAATTGCCTTAAATCACTGAAAAAGCAGGCAATAAAGCAAAAAAAGCAAAAGGGTGCCTAGGAGGCTAGGAATAAATCAGATTTGATTCCTTGAGGTTTCCCAAGTGCTCCATGAGTCAAAATTAGCAAGTTTTACCACTATGGATGTGTAGATGACAACTTGCATATGATGGAACATAGAAACTAGGCAAATAAGACAAAAATGGATTAATTAATGTCTAAGGTAGCTAACTATGGGTTTATTATTCTAACACTAGCATCTACATCATCAACACTGAGATATACATAGAGTTTGTATGTTATTGATGCTCATTTGTATATGCATAACTATCAATCACTATGGATAGAATGGGACATAACATCTATATTTTATAAGGGGAAGGGAAGGAAGAAAGACATGTTATCAGTAGTGTGTAAGGATAAATTAATGATGAATCATTATCAGTATCAGTGGAAGAAGAAAAGGTAAGCATCTGAGGATGGCATATGTATGAGGTAACGATGGATAAGGGAATGGATTTGCAAGGTGGAGACACCCCGATCGTGTCCTTTCAAGTCCTATGATTTTCAAATCTCTCTCTCATATTACCACCTCAATTTAAAAAATAATTAAACTACTAGTAGTAGCCATCAATAAGTAGAACTTGGAGAGAACAAATAACTCTTATTGCACCTCTAAATCATTAATAGAGGCTAGCTCAATCCATCCAAAACCTCTTATCTCTATTTTTTTCTTTGTCAAAATCCTTCTCCAAGAACGGTTCACCATTCTCTTATGTAGAGGATGTTGTTTTATCATCATCATTATCATCCTCAAGAGCTCCTTCATCCATTTATAGTCTCCCTTCTATCGATTTTCTAGTGCTTATGGCATCTACCATTTCTTGCAAATTAAGAAGCTCACAAACCACACACTTCCTTAAATCCCTCACAAATGAGTTCACTCTCTGGAAATATGAATACACATGTATGTAATTTTCTTTCCACCTAAAACATTGAAGACGGAAAAAAAAATGTTAAGACTATTGTTTTTGTTCAATTCCTAGTATGAAAAAAATTTAATGAAAAAAATCACAAAAGAAAACGAAGGAGTTCTAAAAAGCTAGAGAAATGCATATAGAAAATTTTAAACCAATAGAATGTCAAATTTTTCAACCAATTTAAAAATAGGGTTTTGAACCAAACATAAATTCAAATGGGTTTTGACGAAAATTGAAATTGAGGAAGGTTTTTCATCGAAACTAAAATTTAGAAAGTGTTTTGAATGAATAGTTCAAATAACATTTTTAGATAGGATAAAAATTAAAAGAGAATTTCAGACCAACAATTCAAACATGGATTATAGTAAAAATCCAAACCAGGATTTGAACCAAGACAAAATTATAGCTAGAATTTTAGCCAAATGGGTTAAAAGCAAAAATTCAAACATGTTTTTGGGGTAACAGAGTCAAAGGACAACAATATACACATCTGAATTACGTCAAGTTTAAGTAGCAGAGACATTATCCCCTCAATGATCTTCAGGAATTCATTATCACTCGTAAATGCAATCAACTTTAACCATGAAAGAGGGTAATCGTCTTACCTTTATCTCCAACTATTGAAGATTAAGCTATTGCAACCATGGAATTTAAAATGGCAGTTGTGCTCTTCAACGTTTCTTCATGAAGGTATTCATTAGCATCACACCCTAAAGTGACTTCAATCTCTATATATATTTTATTTCCAAAATTATTTTTTCTCTATTCTTAATTTGATTTCACCCAAAAAAATTTCATACATTTTTAATTTATATTTCTATCAAAATAGGTGAATGGAAATTTATTTTTTTAATAATAATATATTATATAATGTTTAACTATAATATATTTATATATGAAAATCGTGTTATATTAATTATTATATATTAAAAACATATTGAATTATACAAAATATTATTATTATTATTATTATTATTATTATTATTATTATTATAAATTTAAAAATGACAAGAGATCATTAAAATGGGGAGAGGATTTTTTCTATTAAAGTAAAAGATATGGGAATTTTTGTAACCAAAGAGATCAAGGGGGAACTATTTTACTTTTTGAGAATAGGTGTAACAATGACACTAATGGTTAGGTGTCAATGGCGCTTTATTGGTGGACACAAATTTTATAGATTTCACTGTCAATATCAAAAGACTTTAACGAGCCGAAATTTTAACTAATTGGCAAGAGGGTCAAATAGACTCTGAATTTGGAAAAAAAATGAGCATGATCAATGAGATGAGCTAAACTAAATGATACAAAAATGGAGACATGAATATGCATAATGAATAGACCTTTAAGTTACTGATTCAACTTGACCATGACATGACAAAACATGAAATATAACTTGCACAATTAAAAATGACTAACATAAATGACTAATTGTTGACACAAACCCAGCCAACAAAACCAGTCGACAGGGGTTCCCACTCTATCAACAGCCAAACCACCACAATGTCCCTAAGAATCAGCCCAGATAGGTTTTAGCTTGTCTAGCAACACCCATAGAGTAGATGATGTCTCACCCGAGATGTTCGAGGGAGAGATGACATAACCAAGTTTGCACAAAATGGGAGAGAGGACAATGTGACATCAATTTAACGGCTTATCATGACATTAATAGATCTGATCATTCACTTAAGCATTAATAGAATCATTCACCATCATTCTTTAATCGATCGCATCATTCAATCATAACTATAGTAAACATATTGATGTGCAAATAGATCCAGGTTCATGACATCATTTAAAACATAGAAACATCGCATCATAGATCGATGTCATAGATTCACATAGCATTCATCAAAACAGTAAAGTAGAGAAGCACACAATGATTCAGACTAACTTCCATCTTGTTATATTACTTCTGCGCAAAATCATAGACTCAAAATAGTCCACATATCAACAAGTTCTCTCCAAAGTACTCCCAAAGACGCCCTATCACTTACAATTCAACATCTACTTATAGGCTTGTGCCTTTACATTCAAGGTCCACTTAGACAACTCTAACTAATTCTTAATCAATTCTACAAAATAATGACCAATATCCACAAAATATGGTCCAAAACTATAAAAGGTGACACAAAATATATAAAATATTCTATTCTCCGCCTTGCGCGCCATCTTCCACTTGTGTGGTGTCTTTGAGCTAGCACAGTATCTATGATTTTGCACATCTAACTTATCCCAAATCGCTTGCCAACAGGCCCCCAACACAATCCTGTGGCTTTCCCTCAAGCCACGCTAGCTGGACATGGTGTACTCAGTAATATTAATCTTGAAATATTCATACTGTTGAGTAATCTCCTTGAACTGTACTTTGACACTCTCGATAATTTATTGGCTCAACGTCAGATCATGCATGACTAGGTTCTTGACCATCTTGTCAGCGATTCCCTTTTACCTTCATGTGCATCCTGGAATGCAGAAAGTACCTTACCAGAAAGTTATGCATTGATATCCTGGAACTCATCTAATTGTTCAGTGCACTTTCGTTGACGCTCTTGGGCCTTCCCAACGTGTTGGTAAAACTCCTTTAGCTATGAAGATTGCATGACCTGAACCATTGGTAAAATGGCTCTCAATATTGTCTTCAATGTCATGATATGCCTTTCTGCTTCCTGCAACTGTGTGGTCAGTTGTGCCAACTGCTCAGCATGCACTATGATTCCCCAAAATTGCGTAGTCGCTTCTGTCACTTTAGTCGCCTCTTACTCGAGTTCATCGATATGTGTCACCAAATATTCTATAGCACTCTTTTGTGCTACTATTTTCTCTGGCAGGGTGGTTGGGTTCCCTAGGGCCTCTAAAATGCTATTCTCACTCTGCAATTGCGCAATGACTTCGCTAAGCCTCTTTTCTTTGGTAACTGCATCTAGTTACGTAGTACTCTAATAGACATACTAACAGGAATTCTCAACTGCCTCTTTCAATTTTGCTCCGGTATCCCATATATGTTCCTTCTTAACGAAAATGTGATCTGGTTCCTTCTTAACCTCTCTAATTTCCTCAGTGCTCTTTCATTCAATTCCTCTTGTTCTCGATTTATTGCATTTATTTCTTTCCCTTTCACTTCCATCAACTTGTATTTTTCTTGTAGCAATTCCTCGACCTATTTCTGCACTTTATCCTCTTTCTCCTACGACTGCAAGAATCGATCACTGACTTCTTTTTGTTTATCTGCTAACTCCTAGTTGCTGACTCGTTGAATGTGTACTGAGGTCTATGTGGACAACACATTGATATCCAATGATCTGTGTTGCAACTGTTTCGGGGAGGTATTCAAGTCCTCTCTTCCAATGTCAATCGCAGTCAAGGGAATTTGAACATTCCTAACCTACAGCTTAGTGCTGATTGGTGCAAACTCCTGCATAGTTTTTCCTTCCTCTCGTTCTCTCTTCGAAACATCATTGTACAAAGAATCCAGTTTGGTTCTTATTTGTGTAAATCCATCTTGTGCTGATTTTGTCATTTTCTTTGTTGTTGCATCAATTGAACCTGTAACAACCTTAACAAGATGATTCAACTATGCCTCCATTGCTGACACGGTGATACTAATGGCACCCTTCTCCATGCACCTCTTTTTTCTTAACTCGTTAAACATGCGCTTTGCTTCTTCATATTATTCTAGCTAGTCATTTTTTATATCATGACAAAATTGGTGGTTTGTGCTAGTCATTTGTAACTTTGTCACTTATTATCTAGTCATATTTGTTAACTAATGACTAAATTAGTCATTAATTTTAGTTGTTTATAGTTGGGTCGATCAAAATTTCTCTAATTTAGTAGTAAATCACTTGAAAAATGTGTGGTGACTAGAATTTTTGGTCAAGTAGTAGTTAATTCTTCATTTTGTACTACTGGTATGACTCCATAAACTACACATAGGATTGGATGAAATCCTGTTTAAAATTTTAAAAATAAATAAATAACCATAAATAAAAGCTTAATTAGGGTACCATGATATCCCTTCCACCAAATTTTGAATCCAGTAAAAAATCAGGATCAGGGTTCGAATCCCATAGAGCTTCTTTTCTAGCCATCCTTTGGAAGGACTAGCCATGCTTCAAGCATTGGCATGAAAATTCATGAACGCGACATGAATATTAAATAAGAAAATAAATTTAGGGCTTTCCTCATGCTTCTGTAGAGAATCAAAACAAATAAAATATTTTTCAACTCAAAAAGTAAATGCAAACAAGTTATCCATAGTGTCATTGCCGACACTACTAATGCGGAGCGTCCCCACCCTAAACATAATGTATTACTCACCAACAACGCTTTTCCTAGGTTTTTGAAAATACAAACAAATTTGAATTCTTCATAAATAAAAAATAACAAAACCTTCTTAGAATATTTCCTTAGAAGACAGAGCAAGCATAAGCACAAATCAATTTACCTCTACGAAATTAGCTATGGGAATGTAAGGAAGAAATTGAAAGACTTCAGAACCCAACAATTATAATCCCACAAAATACTTCATCATTCACCCAGCTATCAACATTTAAACCAATACAAATAACATGAAAGATAATGACAATACAATCTTTTATTTCCATAAATGGGTTTTAGATAGGATTCGTGGTTTTTCACCTACTGTCAAAATTAAATTTACTATTCTTCAAACACCTAAACAGGATCATAAACACTAAACCCTACAAAATTTATGATTATCATTTCAATCGGAAATACCTTACATTTATCATGTAGTAAATCAGAGAGACTACCAACAAACCCTTGTTACTTGGAATGGAAATCCATTAAACAACAAACTACACATCCCTATTCTTTTTGAAATGCAGAAAAACCACTATAGGTGAAGGACACTTGAATATGGGTTGCTCTAGTTTCTCCTGATGGTCCTCCCTCCCTCTACCTACAAACCTTGTTTAAATGTTGCGCCAACCTATAAATGAATTCATGAAGAGTTTAGAAAATGGTTCAGTTAATTACAAAGAAAATTAAGTTGTAATCTATATGGAGGAGACACATACCTATCCACGCCTTGCCAAAAACCACCAAACAAGGAACTCTCTCCCCTCATCAAGTTTAAAATGAAAAGAGGTCTTTGAAACAGGGTAAATCTCCCTTTTACCTAAGTGAGCATGGAAGGAAACCACAAGGCCTACACATGGCATCATTTAAAATGTGCAACCAGCTCCAATAGAATTTAGATTAATTTCCCACACCCTATAGTCATAGTCTTCTCCTTAATTGCAAGTGCACATTTCTATATGCATACATAACATTAATTTCAAAGTTTAACATCTTTAGTTTCTTTATCAAATTACTTCTTTAAACATTGCACTCATGATAGGGTTGGTTTCTAGTACCTACAAACAAAGAGTTCCACATGACTTAGTTCATAATGAACTAAGTAATCCCAAGTTCATAAAATTCCTTCATACGATTTCCTTGAGCTGTTAGGAAATCCAATCACTCACTCCCCTCCAGAAGCAGAGGTAAGTTAGACACAACATTTAGGCTTAAAAAAGACTAGGTCATGTGTTTACTCAAACATCCTTTATAAACAAGTATGAAGTAAGTAGACATAACATAAAAATAAACAACACTGTGGTATACAAGAAACATTACTATAAAAATAAACAACATAAATATCACCGGAAGAAAATAGATCACCATGCATTAATCTACAGAAGAAATGCAGATCAAATATAAAAGTGTCTTCATTAATACGTTTACACAATGATGAAGTTAATTTTAGATGAACCTTAGAACTTAATGATTTTTATTGACCTTGTAATTTTTTATTTTTCATATTTAAGGGAGATTACAAGTTGTTATAGCTGATCTTACCACACATGGTTGATCACACTTTTATGGCCTTCACTGTCCCTATGTAGACTCTTTGGACCCCATGGACTATTTTTTTACCTTTGATGTTTCCAATATCATCCCAAAAAATACTCATTATTTGTTGTATGTGAATTTTAATCCCTTTGTCTCATATATACGTGGATATTACCCCTAAACCGGTGAACATTGGGATGTGTGCAAAAGGCCAAATGTTTTTGGAGTTTTCCTTGATGTGGATCTTAGTCACTTGTCTCTTGGAATTCCATATTCCTTGAGATCGATCGGATTTGACCTTCCATTACCCCATTGAAGCACTATATAAGGAACCCTTTGGATACAATGAGGAAGAGGAATTGAAGAGCAAGAAAATTATAGCCCATTGTTGCCGTAGCTTGCTTATACTTGAGTATACATCCCTTTTTTCCTTGGAGCACTTTGTGTTCTTCCCAATCTTGAATTTTATTGTGATCTTGCTATCGAGAGATGGAGGATTGAGGTGGTGAAGGCCCAGGTGGAGGACTCAGTTTCTCCGGCTTGCAGACATGCCGACAGAGGTTGTCACTTGTGTAATCTCTGATTTATTTAATAGAAATATATTTTCCTGTCCAATGATGTGTATTTAAATGAATATTTAATCCATGGATGTGTTTAATTGCTTATGTATCATTGATTATATATGCTAGAGTAGGACCAATACTATATCATATAGCATGCTTGCCTTGTTTACTTTTTTTTAGAGTAAATTGCTAACACAAGTGAGATTGGAAAAAGCTCAACGAGGATCTACTACAACTGTCCGGAATAAGGTATGTTTCGAGATCCTTTAGTGTTAGATGTTGTATTTCTCTTGCATATGGGGAAGGGATTGATTTCTATGATTTCTGTGTGTGTTTTCGTACACCCCAAGCCATAGGAAGTTTTCTCCGTAGCAGAATTGGCGACCATACTAGGGATGTTCATAGTTCTTCTCATTTGGGGGTTTTTGGCATTCAATGTGCTTTTATTGCTCTGATTTTTATGTTTCTGTGTCAGGTCTAGGAGCATGATTACCTAGTAGTATCCTGGAGAAGTAAATTTTGTCTCAGTTTGTCCATTTCCCTTATTTTTCTATCTTTTTCTTCTTATACGTGGGTTTGGCTTTCATAGTCGCGTATACATATGGGTTTTCTTGGAAAAATTGCGTATGTATGTAGGTTTACCGAGAACAGTCGCCTATGCCCTAATTGTTTTCTTTTTTGGCAAGATTAAGTGTTGCTGGGTGAGTTTGGGTGATTGCTGAGTCTTATTTGTTGCCTCTCAAGTCTGCATCTCCCCTCTGTTTCTGACCAAAGACTCTTTTTGAGTTATTTTTTGAAAAAAAGGTTCTTGTCATTTCATTTTATATTTGTTGTTTTGGGATTAGTGCATTAGGTCTCTTTTACCTTGGTGCTTTGCTTGTCTATTGTTTGTGAGTGCTTGCAGAGTCTAAGGGTTGTAGAGTCATACTTTTGCTTTTTATCTCATTTAATTCAAAAATACAAAAAACATTTTGCTTTTTTGCATTGTTATGCATTGTTTGCATTGTGCATTTCACATGGTACTTGCATTAGGTTTGCTTGGTGAATATTAGTCATATTTTCATATAGTAAATCATTTCATATACACTTGAAGGAAAAATTTTGCACTTCATGTAGTAGCATACCCTGTTTTTCATTCGACATAGTGAATTTGCACTGATTGTTAGGTGTGCATTTTACTTCTTGTTGCATCATAACATCATTAGTTGCATGACCATTTACCCTTTGAGTAATAAAGCCAATTAAAATCAACGTATAATAAAATGAGTTACACTCTTTTCTTTTTTAGGGTGCACCAACAAGACTAGGTTTTAGAGTCTTGGAATAGTTCATTGTGAGTCAATTCTCCAAGACCACTAAACAAAAAATTTGGGTGTCTATCCAGGTGAGAGTGTGAAATCCTTTATATAATTAGTGTTCTCAGGATCCTCCTATTACAAGGGAGTTAAGCACGAGGCATTCTAAGTGGTTATGATTAGGATGACCCCTGGTTGTAACTGAGTAGCACTGGAGATATTTCTAGGATTGTATTTGTATCTGGGGGCTCTTTCAAGAGTTTCGGGCTTTGCTACCCTGCCTATACAGTCAATATCACCTAGGACTATCCTCCTAAGCATTGATTATATCAAGGTGACCTTAGTTTCCTTACCTAGGTTATCGAGGGGGTACTTGCAGAGGTTATTCTGCAAGTTTCCTCGCCAGGTATGGGTCGAACAACATAGTCACTATATGTGTTGAAGCTAAGGGCCACTATAATTGGTTATGAACCTCCACTTGTTGTGTATGGGAGTCTCAAGCCTCTCCTAGGAAAGACATACCTGCTTCATTTGGGAGCTCACATATCCTACCCTTGTTTGCTTGCGATTTTCCTTTATATTTTATAGGTGTATGCTTTGTGCACGCTAGTTTGCCTAAGGTTTGCGTATTAGATCGAGTCTTTTTATTTTTTGATTCATTGTGGATTCGAGCATGGCACCCCAAAATTCTCTTCATTTAGCAGTACTTCTACCTTCCACGTCTCCTCCTCCTTTTGGAGAGATAACTAGATAGTCCGGACAGACTACTTCTCCCTTTAATTCACACACCATGGGAGATCATGAGGAAGAGATTCCAGAGATGTCTTCTCTACCTCACAAGGATGGGGAGGAAGATCCGATTAGCACATATTATGATTCATATGAACAACCTTCACAATCTAGTTATGATCCCTCATTCACAGGTCCCTGGTATTGGTTTCTAGGCAACGAGACTCACCATGAACTCGTAAACACTAGTCATGTTAGATATGACATGTCTAATATCCCTACACCCGATTCGACACATCATGTTGAGTCAAAATTTGGTCCTAACACTACACCTGGGGGCACTCCCATTCCTTTCCATGAAGAGATATTTGGGGGCACTAGTCACATTGCACCCTCCATCCCTGTGGTGGAGGTAACTTCACATGTTCATCCTAGACCTAGTGTTAGTAATCCTATGTGGATACCAGAATCGAGATGAGTGAACATTGGGAACACCGCTTACATTCCTTCACATGTCCCTTCATCTTCAAACCTTGTTCCTTCGAATGCATTTTTAACGACTCATCCTCCCCCTACTTCACGTGGGCCTCCAAGACGGAATGTTGCTACTAGCCATGTTCATTTTGTGACCGATTGCATGGTAATATCTCAGAGTCAAGTACCTCCTATTGTGTCAGTAGCTCATGTACCTGTTTTTGGATCATCTCATGTTCCAACTTCTGGAGCTTCCCATACCCTTAACTATGGAAATTCTCATGGTACATCCCATGGAAAACCTTATGGAGCTTCTCAGGGACATTTGTATGGACCGCACTATGGACAAAACTATCAACCATATGGGTATCAAAAACATGCTTACTCTTCCAATTATGGCTTTGTAGTGCCTCATAATCAAGGCACTCGACATCATAATGCTTCCAAGCAACCCTACATGGGTCAAATGGGAGGAGGTTATTATGGCTAAGGTCATGGTATGTATAGCAATAAAGATTACATGAATCAAAACTATTAGGGAGCGTGGAATCAACTGGCTTAACCTAGGCTCCCTTTCCTTAAAACTTTGAACTTTCCTGACTTGTCGAGATTGATGAACGATCCTGCGTCTCATAACCCGGCATGGACAACTATCCCTGACAAGCTTGCTTCGGAAATTCCCAAGTTTGAAGGTAAGTCTGGTGAAGATCTTGGTGAGCATGTCACCACTTTCCACCTTTGGTGGTCTTCCAATTCCTTACATGGTGATTACATTTGTTTGAGGATATTTCAATGCACCCTAACAGGTCTTGCAGTGAAATGGTATATAGAGTTACTAGGGGGGGGGTTATGTTACGTTTAATGATCTTGCGCTGACTTTCCTTAATCATTTCTAGATACCTATATGTTACAACGTCGGTACTGAACTCTTGTCGACCTTTTGGCAACATAAAGTCACACACATTTCGAATCATATTCAAGAGTGGTGTAGATGAAAACAGTTAATCAAAGCTTTTATACCACCATAGTTTCTTCTTGAGTGGTTCCTCAAATATTTATTACCTTACATAGAGAAGGATGTTTCAACATCCGTAGTTCAAAACGAGGAAAGGCTGTTTTTAGGGCACAAGAGTTGGATTTGATCTATGCTAAATCCGGAATTTTGTATGAGATTATACACAATGCTCCTAGGTCCAATTTCGACCCCAAGGTCAAGCCTGGGCCACATGTTGATGGTATTGTGGGATGTACAAGTACCAAACCCATGGAATCGGTTATGAAACAAGTGAGCCAATTGTCAATTAACCATTCTACATCGGGAAAAGCTACGGCTTCGTCTCAACCTACCCAATTGGTGAATGTACTTTTCATGCAAACGTTGAACCCAAAAGGCAACCAGAATCCCTAAAGGAATAGTAAAAAGGAAAAAATAATCGTAAGGGTGGGAATAAGAACGAAAATGCTAATAATAATGACAAGAACACTAATGTTGGGGGGGCCAAGCAGTCTAAACGTAAGGTGAAGTTTCCTTGCAAATTGTGTAAGGAGGACCATCTCACTAACTTGTGCCCTTGTATGGAAGATGCCTCGAGGTTCATAGCACAAGGCCCAAGTGTGTTAACTAATCCTTTACCCAATAATCAAAATATGAACTCAAGGACCATTGATCCAGGTTGTGCATCGGGTGGAAATCAAAACCCACTAGAGGTCGCTAGTAGTCATGGATACATCAAAATGATGAGTGCTTCTAAGGTTGTGACCCATACAAAAGACTATGGTTCATCACAACCAGACCTTGGGAAAGAACCTTCCCCACCCAAGAGCCATTTAAGAATTGAAAATCCTATGGATAAACCTAAATCTCCACCTCGCATTCCTAAGGGAGTCTTAAATAATTTGCGACACAATCCTAATGCTCGAGCCGCCTAGAACTATTCAGTTGTCAAGGATTTGGGCCAGACTCCTTATGCGATGTCTGCATTAGAAGGTCTTCATAGTTTTCCTCCATAGAGGAAATCTTTGTTATCTACTCTTGGTGTCAGTGATGATAACTCTTCCACTATGATCAAATTTGAAACCATGGGGTTACAGCCTCACTTTACTTACTATATGTCTCTTTTGATTCATGTAGAGTGTCTTAACAACACCGTCAAGTGCACTGTTATTGATGAAGGTGTTTCAACTTCCATGATGTCTTTGTCTTGTTGGAAGGGCTTACGTTCTCCTGAGTTGTCTCAATCTGCTACTATGTTTAAAAAATTTGATAGTAGATCGTTTATGATGCACGAAATTATTCCTTCCTTAAAAGTACAATTGGAAGGGAATACTGTCGCGATCAAATTCGAGGTGGTTGATGCGCCCCTTGACTACAATCTTTTGCTAGATCGGAATTGGATGCATAGTATGCAAGCCATAGCTTCTTCCCTATTTCGAGTGATATGATTTCTATTTAATGGGAAAATTGTTACAATTGATCAAATATCATTCCAAAATACGAGTGTCAATGCATCATCAGGTGCTTCTATCCCGATTATCGATCATTCTCAGCCAACAACTGGGAGTGTGGGCATAGGTATGTATCCTTCTCTTATGGGAACCTTTAATTTTCCTGCACCCTTTTTTATGATGGGGTCTAGCTTTGGTGGGGATAAATCCTCGTTTAATTCAGTGTCTTTTCGCACTACCCATATGGAAGATCCTTGGGTTCTTCCTTTCACTAAGTAATTCGAGTGTTCCCACTGAAACTGACATGATGTTGCTTGCAACGATGGTGGCTTATCAAGAAAATCTTGATAAGGTTGCAGAGCCAAGTCCTTCCTCTTCATGGAAAAAGGAGGAGGACATGTATGTGTTGCTGGCATGGGAAGTAAAGTCATCTCTATCACATGATTTCCTTGATGACGTTTTTCCATCATATGAAGCTATCCTTGAGGCCATGTCGGGAGTTGAGAAACCTTGGGAGGAATTGCATCATTGATCATATTTTCTTCCTAAGCTTGATCGTATGGAGTGTGATGACTTTAGGGAAATTCTTAGTGAGAATATTGGTAGCCCCGTGGTTCCATTCAGCTCTTTTGGTTTGATGGTGGATGGAAACATGGCTAATGTGTCACCAACTATTCCTATCAATATTTCTCGCGATCCTGGCAATGTTGAGAATTTCTACATTGGGGCAGATTGTTCCCCTGATGAGATCAAGTAGTATACCGTGTTGTTTAAAGAGTTTTGTAACATCTTTGCATGGTCATACAATGAGATGCAAGGTATTGACCCTCGTATTGTCAAACATGAGATCAAAACCTATCTAGATGTGAAGCTGGTTCGACAACGTTTGCGTGTGGTGAATCCTAGAAAAGCACCCACCATTAAGGTTGAGATAGAAAAAAATTTGAAATCAAGTTTTATCTATCCCATTCCCTTGACGAAGTGGGTTTCAAATCTTATTCCGGTAGATAAGAATTAGGGAGCGATCCATATATGCACTGATTTCCATGACTTAAATCACGCATGTCCTAAGGATAATTTCCCCATACTATTTATTGATCAGATTTTGGACGAGTGTGTCAGGAGTGAGGTATTTTCCTTTATGGACAGTTTTTCCAGATATAATCAGATTCATATTAAGACCGAGCATAAACATAAGACTACATTTAATTTTTCCTTGGGGTACTTTTGCATTTATTTGTCCTTAAAAATGCCAGATCTATATTACAGCGAGCTATGACGTTAATTTTTCATGATCTCAAAACGATTATCGAATTATATTTGGATGATCTCACTGCTCACTCTCGTCTAAGAGTGCGTCATCCATATCATTTAAGATTAGTATTTGAAAGATGCCGTCATTACCAGGTTCATTTAAATCCTCATAAGTGCATCTTTTGCATGAATGTTGGTCGCTTGGTAGGATTCATCATGTCTAAGGAGCGCATAAGAGTCGATCCCTTAAAGGTTGAGGAAATACTTTAATTGTCTCCCCTGCGTAGTATTGGACATCTTCAATGTTTGCAAGACATGGAAAACTTCTTGTGGATATTTGTGGTTAATTTTTCCAATTTGAATAAATGATTTATGCGTCTTTTGAAGAAGGACACTACTTTTTACTGGGATGATCGAGCTCAGGAGTCCTTTGAAGCTCTTAAGCGAGCCTTAGCAATGGCCCCCGTTCTTAGTCCACCTAAGTATAGCCTTGATTTCTTGATTTTTGTGGCCGTGTCCATGGAGACGATTGGTATGGTTTTGGTTTAAGAGAATGAGGAGCTCCATGAGCATGTCATATATTATTTGAGCCAAAAGCTTATAGATGCAAAAATTTGTTATTACCATGCGGAGAAGCTACCCTTGGATACCATTCATGTGATTCAACGGTTGAGACACTACATTCTCCTTCTCCAAACCTTGGTCATAGATCATATCAATCCATTTTAGTTTGTCCTCACTAGGAGGATGATTGGGGGGAAATACAATAATTGTATTGTCATTTTGCAAGGGTTTGATATCGAGTTCGCTTCGGAGAAATCGAAGAAATCATTGAACTTTGAAGAGCTCATATCCGATTTTCCAAGTTTGGAGGAGGAAGTTTATGATGATACATTTGTCGATGAGCATATTTTCCTTATCCCAACTTTGGACCCATGGAATGGGGATATCATTGTATATTTGCAAACATTGAAGGTCCCTACTCACTTTTCAGGGGATGAGAGATGACGATTACATCATGTAGCTAAGAAGTACCTTATAGTGGATAACACTTTGTATTGTTGTGGGGTAGATTCCATTTTGCGTTGTTGTTTAACCCATGATGAGGCTGAGGTGGTGCTGAATGATTGCTATAGAGGCGTGTGTGCTGGTAATTTATCTGGGCTTTCTACAGCCCAAAAAATCTTGAGAGTAGGATAATTCTTGCCATCCATGTTCAAATATTGCGTTAATGCGGTCAAGAAGTGCCATCCTTTCCAGGTGTTTGCATGCAATATGCACTCGCATCCAGCCCCATTACATCATATTGTCATTGCTGGTCCCTTCACCAAGTGGGGGCTTGACTTTATGGATTGCAACCCAGCTTAAGCTAGGGGGCATCATCACATTATAGTGGGCAGAGGCTATGCCCACAATTAAATCCGACGGTGAGACAGTCACGCATTTCATGTTCAACCAGATTATCACTCCATTTGGCATTCTGAAAGAGCTTGTTACTGGACATGGTATGCACTTTCATAATAAAATGATGGAAGAGTTGGCTTCCAAGTTAGAGTATAATCAATAACATTCATCTTCTCATTACCCTCAAGTGAATGGATAGGTTGAAGCAGTGAATAAATCACTTAAGTCTATTCTCCACTGAAACATCGCATGAAGCAAGACCAATTGGCATATTATGTTGTATCCTGCTTTGTGGGCCTATTGAACTGCGGTTAAGACTTGCACTGGTTTCTCTCCATATCATCTTGTGCATGGGGTGGAGTCAGTTTTACTAGTTGAATGCGAAATCCCTTCTCTGAAGGTAGCTGTAGAGATTGTACAAGACACTTCCGCATTATAAGAACATTTGTTCCACTTAGAGAAACTTAATAAGCAGCACTAAGATGCCTTAGTGGCTCTAGAGCTTAACAAGCATCGCGTCAAGGTCCAGTATGATAAGTTTGTTCATCCGAGGAGTTTTAATGAAGGTGATTTGGTCCTTTTTTGACAATTTTTGCATTTCATAGTTAAGTTTCTTACGGTGATCGGGTTTGTTTATTAGGTTTCATTTCATATGGCAGATGTCGATGGAGTCTTTCGTTTACGTAGGATTCGCTGATGGTGCTAGACACCACACTCAAAACTCAGCCTTGGCTGCTTGGGTGATTTATGCTCCTATGGGTCAAGTATTGTCTTCAAGAGGTGTATTTTTACAACCTTCTTTGAACAATGTTGCTGAATATAGTGTCGTTATTGAGTTAGTGTGCAATTCCATTTCACATGGTGTTCATTCTCTTAAGGTACATCTTGATTCGTAGTTGGTGGTCTCATAGCTTAATGGCTTGTATCGTATTATGGATCTGACATTATTACCAAGATTATTACATGTGAGATTGCTAGAATGAAAATTTGAGAATATAACATACATTCATGGGTACCTTGTGTATCAGACGAATGAAGTTCGTGTGGATGTTTTGGAGCGTCCACTCCGCATCCACACCCATGATATTGTCTCCTCTTCCCTTTCATCGATGGTGAGGGAAGCCTTCTGGACACCATGGTCCTACATCTGCATACACATGATATATTGTCACTATGTGTCATCACACCAAAAATATGTCTTTTGATTCAATATACCAAAAGACACAAAAAAAATTAAATAATTCAAAACTTAAAAAGAGGGTTTGGAGTCTTTACCTATGTCACCATAAGTTTCTCCTGCTGGTAGCGGCATATCTGGATCTCCACAAAAGTCTATCCCTCCATAGGGGTAGTCATCTATGGCGACAATTTGTCTTCACCACCATGGAAAGAAGTCTGTTGGGTAGGGGTTATCCACCCTACCTCCATTCAGTCTGCGCATAACATTTTCCCAATGTCGTTGGGCTGGATCCCAAACTCCATGTGGAACAATGTCCACTCTAGGGCTTAGCCTTGGTACTCGCTCAAAGAAGAATGTGCTCATTATGTTGCCGAACCCAATGTTACGCACCCTACCCATCTTTCAGTCACTGAGTTTTTGTTTCATGTTGATCAACAACGTCGTGATCCAATCATACACTGTAGATCTCATACACTCCATCGCATAGAACATCATTCCGCGAGGCCTGGTGGAGTGAAGCTAACCGGACTATCGTAGCTAATGCCAAAAGCATGGCCTTCAGTCACAGAATCTATATAGAGTTTCTCTGGATTTGACTCCCAACCTTTTTCATCTTTGGAAAGCAATACAAAGCTATGTACTCATCAATAGTCAACCTGCCTCCTAGCCCACGAGATAAATATTCACCATCTCTCCTTGTCTGGACAAACCAGTGATAAATTATATTTCCTCAACCTCAATGCTAAGCAACATCCCGTCAATCTGAAATGTCTCAGATTCTGGATCCCAGTAATCCACCAGCAGCTAGAGTAGTCTTGGTTTGGCCCTCAGGCTTACAAGACACCAAAACTTATATAAACCACATGCACGTAAGGCTTGTTGGGCCATAATATCACCTTCCACGACCTCCTCCACATCACCATGCTCTCTTTCCCTCCATTCTAACACCATCCTGCACAAAAAACCAAAGTTTTGATTATTTTTTCCCTTTGAAAACCTTGTTTGCGGCCCTATACGCGAATGTTCTCAAAATAGCCGCATATGTACGCGGGTTTTGGTGCTCTTTCCACGTATGGAAATCCCTATATGTGGAAAAACCCCCTATTTACACATGGGCCAAAATGCACAATTATGGATGGCTTAAAAAATTAATTGTACCATGAAAATTCAACAAAATTGGATGAAATAGGAAGAGGAGGGAATGAGAATCTACTTGGATCAAATGGGGAGAGATTCGGCGAGACGATGCTCCCGGAATTTGATTCTGAAGTTCTGAGCTCAAATACACTATGTTGGGTAAAAATCTCAAAGGATATGAAAAATTTTAAATTTTTTACTATTTATAAAAATTTTGAAAGTTTTACCCACTTTTGATAGTTTCTGACCATTTTTTACTATTTGAACTAATTTGATGATGTAGGAGTCCATTTTGTGTGTTTTGACCATGGCTTTGATCTGTTCATGCCTACTGCAAGTATGATGTCTAAACTGGCATATAGGTTAGGTTTCACATTTGTTTGCATTTTGCATAACCTTATGACCATTTCATTTTAAACTTAGGTACTAACCCATTCCATCTTGTCACAAAACCTTCTTGCTGCTTTTAGAAGTGACATGTTGTGAATGGTAGAGCTTTACCATACATGGGTACCCTAGTTAGATCGTTTTTTGCATTTGATTCCCATGCCGACATTTTTCCTTTAGGGTGTGGGAGTCCTTTGTATAGTACTTCCATGACTTTGAGCAAGAGCATCATACTCCTCTTAACCTTTATGCTGGCCTTTTTCCCAGGATTCCCTTGTATATCTCAACTTGTAATTGCATTATCATGAGTTTTGCTTGCCTTTTTGAGCCTTATGTTGTATTCCCTGAATCTGATTATCAACCATATATCCCGATCTTGTCTCATGTCTAGCTAAGCAGAGTCGTTTTATATATGTTTTGCATCTTGATTCCTCATTTTTTATTGGGAGGGGACTTTCCCCCGAGTGTTGTTATCCTACACATGTTTCCTTTTATTGAGTGCAGGTATGTTCCACTGCTTGGAACTAGTTTGTTTTCCCTTTGGCACTCATATCCTCCTAGATTTTTAACTATAAAGCACTTTTATTCTTTTTCAATCTTTTTTAAAATATCTGAAAAATTCCAAAAAAAATAAAAAAACCAAAAAGTCGGACAAGAAAAGATGTTATCTCTGATTTTACCTCTGTCGACTGGTTAAGCTTCCAGTCCCTATGGAGCCTCTATCAATGCCTCATGCATCGTAGAGATGTCCCAGTTTTGTATATTGATTCTATGCTTTCTACATTTAGTCACCATTTTCCTTTATTCTCTTGTTTGAAGGAAGTTGAAGCCTGAGTCGGCCATTCCTCAGTTGTCTTGACTTTGCATGTCGGCCATTCCCGATACTATTACTGGTTTGTGCACATCTTGTTCGAGTCCTTCCACATTATACAATGTTGCTGAGTACCTCATGTTGGTTGATGGGGGATGCCTTAATGACCTCCTTCCAATGGATTCCATCCCATTGACTTCACATTATTTCTTCTGGGATAGGAGTCTAGAGTCATTTGAGTGCCTTGATACTTACAGTCATTAGTGGTAGGTTCTCTCGCCATTGACAGTTTTGGGAATACATCAATGTCCCATGATCGATGGATTCTTCCAAGTGTTCCACCTCAACACATTTATTTGCACTTGTTAGATTGCATTCTAGTACCTTGATTCCCATTTTCATTATCGGTGGGTGATCTCGTGTCTATTAAAGGTATACATCAATGACCGGTAATTAGACGATGGACTACTATGTTCGACCTTGAAACCTCTATTCACATAGTAGGAAATGTACTCATAGCAGTTTTTGTAGAATACTTTCTAGATTGGTGGAATTTCTTATATGCTACCTCCTTGATCATGCCAGCGTTCATGAGATTTCAACTCAAGTGACTTGCTTCTAGTGTATGTTGGATATCTTCAGCCATTATAGAGATCTTGTTCCATGGTATATCTTCAGCTTTCATGTAGATCTTGCTCCTTTGTATATCTTCATCATGAATATTCTGATCTACTGTATATTGTACATGGTGATGACCACCCATGTCACAGTTTGGATATCATGCCTATTCATGGCCATTGTACTCTTATCTGTCCGGGACTGCGATATGCATTTGCAGTCATGTGCAGAGTTTCATTATTGTATTATACTATTGGATGGATGGTTCTTCCACCTGGTTCTTCATCACTTCAATTCTAAGATGGATTTATAATTTATTTCGGCCATGATATTACCTCTCTGACATCACACATTAGGGGTCATCTGTTATAGCTGATTTTACCACACATGGTTGATCACACTTTTATGGCCTTCCTTGTCTCTTTGCAGACTCTTTGGACCCCATGGACTATTTTTTTACCTTTGATGTTTCTAAGATCATCCCTAAAAACACCCATTATTTGTTGTACGCAACTTTTAATCCTGTTCTCGCGTATATACACAGATATTACCCCTAAACCTACATACATTGGGATGTGTGCAAAAGGCCAAATGTTTTTGGAGTTTTCCTTGATGTGTATCTAATTCACTTGTCTCTTGGCCTTCCATATGCCTCAAGATCACTTAGATTTAACCTTACATTACCCCATTGAAGCACTATATAAGGAACCCTTTGGATACATTAAGGAAGAGGAATTGAAGAGCAAGAAAACTATAGTCCATTGTTGTGGTATCTTGCTTATACGTGAGTCTACATCCCTTTGTCCCTGGAGCACTTTGTGTTCTTCCCAAGATTGCCTTTTCTTGTGATCTTTCTATCGAGATATGGAGGATTGAGGTGGTGGAGTCCCAGGTGGAGAACTCGGTTTCTCCGGCTTGCAGACATTCCTACAGAGGTTGTCACTTGTGTAATCTCTGATTTATTTAATAGAAATATCTTTTCATATCCAATGATGTGCATTTAAATGAATATTGAATCCATGGATGTGTTTATATGCTTATGTATCATTGATTATATATGCTAGAGTAGGCCTAACACTATATCATATAGCATGCTTTCCTTGTTGATTGTTTTTGAGAGTAAATTGCTAACACAAGCGGGATTTGAGAAATCTCAACAGGGATCTACTACAACCATCCAAAATAAGGTATGTTTCCAGATCCTTTAGTGTTAAATGTTGTAGTTCTCTTGCATATATGGAAGGGATTGATTTATGTGGTTTCTCTTTTTGTTGTGGTACACCCCAAGCCATATGAATTTTTCTCTGTAACACAAGTGGTATTAGAGCCTAGTTTCAAACACTTAGAGACCTTCTGGGCTCACTACTGAACATCCACTGTAGAAATGTATTTTCAAAATTTTATTTTCTATTTCTAAACTAATATAATAATATTGTTACTAATTGTTTTAATTACAGAAATAAAGAGCACTCTAGATCATGGACGTACAAGAAAACAACAATCGACATGGGAACCTAAATTACCACCCCCAAGGAGAAGAAATTGTGGTGGAAGGGAATTCCGGCTTAATGAAAACTATACAAAGTCTACAAGAATATCTACAAAGTTTTAAGGATGGAAACATGAATGAAAGGAGATAATATAAAGAAATAAATGAATCTCTACTTCAGATCTTGACACAGGTTAAACCCCCATAGACAATCCAATCACTCAACAAACAAATCCAAGGAAAATTGTAATCATAAAAGAAGGACCAGCATTCTAAGAGAGGAGAGACGAAAAGAACACCCCCCTAACTTCATAGAAGAAAAATATCAAAGATATTCCAGCGATGGATCACCCTCCCCTTGCAAGAAAAGACGAAAAAATGATGATAGCCTTCAAGGGGAATTTCAAAAAACAAAATCCCCAACTTATGAAGGGGAAATGAATAAAAAAGAGAAGGTTGATGAATGGCTCCTGGGTATGAATAACTAATTTTGAGTACATAATTAATCTAGCGAGATGAAATCCCAGTTGGCAATTTACAACTTGAATGGAAAGGAATCCATGCGGTGGAGAGACCTGAAACATACTAAGAGGGACGAAGTAAAGGATAATAGATGGAGTACTTTAAGCAAAATATTCTAGGAAAATCACATGTCCGAAAGATTCTTTGACCAAAAAATAAAATAATTCCACGATTTAAAGATGACATCCTTATAGTATGGATTCCTTTATCAATAGTTTTTTAAATCCACTGCAGTATGTACCCTACATAAAAAAATGAAAAGGTTAAGACACAACATTTTTTGGGATGTCTCCCTCCAAATTTTTGAGAGAGAATTGAGTTTGAAATGCACAAAAATCAAGACACAACTTTGAACAAGGATATAATTTGTTATGAACATGGACAACTGAGACATGAAAATGTGAACAAAAATCGAGACAGATTTAGGTCATTCTCAGACAATAAAAAACTCTGTTTTAAGCCACCACCATACCGAAAAAATAACAATAGATTCCTACCGAAAATAAATTTCAAAAGACCTAGTGAACGACCAAATGTGTTTACACCAAATGCCAATAGAACAATAGTCAATGGAGGATCCAATGCTTCCTCACTACAGGTTATCTATTGGAAATGTCAAGGGCCCCATTATTTTAAAGATTTCCCAAACAATAAATATGGAGTCCTATACAACTTACAAAAAAAACCAACACTAGAATACATGGCTATGACACTAAGGATCTATGCATCACTCGATGACCAGCACAAAGACCATCAGGCCAATATGGACAAGACAGAAAGTAAATTTTCTAACACAACTATTTCAATTTTAATTGATCTCAATGCTTGTTGAAGCTATGTTTCCACCAAGATTGTCGACAAATGTAAACTAAACAAAGTGAAACATGAGAAACCATTGCTGGTACAACTATCCACTGGTACAAAAATGAAGGTTTCAGAACTGGTAAAAGAATGCGAGATAGACATGAATGATTTTCCAACTAAGATAGACTTAAATATCTCAGCCTTAGGATCGTATGACATACTTATAGGCATGGAATGATAGGAACAACACCATGTCATGCTTAATTATTTAAACAAGTCAATCTAATGCACAGACAGCTAGGGGAATCAAATACTTATTGAGAGCATACCCAAGAAGGTTTCTGTTAGGAAGATATCGACCTTACAAGCAAAGAAATGCACAAGAAGGAGATGCAAAATATTTGTGGTTAACATTCAAAACGTACCAACTGAGAGAGAATAAGAAATTGAAGACTTTCTCATTCTCATAGACTGCAAAGATGTATTTACCTAGGAAATATTGGGACTACCACCCAAGCATGACTTACATTTTTCCATAGAATTAACACCAGGGTAAGTACCAGCTTCAAAATCCCCTTCCGCATAAGCACACAAGAGTTGGTGGAACTGAAGTTACAGTTACATGAAATGGTATAGAAGGGTTATATTTGACCTATTGTGTCTCTCTAGGGAGAAGCTATACTCTTCATAAAGAAAAAGAATGGTACGATGCAGATGTGCATCGATTACTGATAGCTCAACAATATAGACATAAAAAACTACTACCCACTCCCTAGGATCTATGACTTGTCCGTTCAAGTCGGAGGAGCAAAGATATTTTCAAATATCGACTTGCGATATGGATACCACCAGGTAAGGATCCATGATGAAGACATACATAAGACCACTTTTTGAATTTGATATCACCATTATGATTTTGTGGTAATTCCTTTTAGGCTAAACAACGCACCAACCAATTTTATGTGCATGTATTATTTTTAGTAAATACCTGGATAAGTTTGTATTAGTATTTATAGATGATATACTAATTTACTCAAAGAGTAGGGAAGAACATGAGTAACATATCCGAATAGTATTACGAGTATTACAGGACCAACAACTTTACGCCAAGTTTAGAAAGTATGATTTTCACCAAAAAAAAAACAAAACCTAGGTCACATCCTTTCAGAAAAAAGGATAGTTATCGACCCAAAAAATATTAAAGCCATCGAGGAATGGCCTAACCCTACTTTTGTGACTGACATTAGGTCATTTTTGGGACTATAGAAATTCAGGCCTGCAGTAGATTAATTTCACCCACAACAATTAACAATTGATCATGCAAAATTATCAACAATGGAGACTGAATATGGAGCTGTAACACAAAATTATATTAACTGAGTGTACAATATCCAACCCTATAATAAAATAGGCTGCTGAATATATAGAATACATGAGCAAATTGAATGCATGAGGAAGCATCCAAATCTAGCATAAAGCAAGCTTACCCAAAATAGGCAAATCCCCCATAGGTGTAAAAAGCTGATCCCAAATCTATCAAGGA
>LPNX010175181.1:582806-608762 GCA_001517045.1 Pseudotsuga menziesii
GGTACAAGCATGTTATTACCAAAAGTTCATTGATAACTTTTCAAGGATTGATTGTCCCATCTCTGCCTTATAGAAGAAGGAAAATTAATTCTTGTGGATGACCAAATGCGAAGAAAGCTTCCAAAAGCTAAAAAAACTTTTGACTATCACACCTATACCATGAATTGTAGATCCTGATGGGGATTCTGTTGTTTGCACTGACGTGAGGAAAGAAGGACTTGGTGGATTCCTTGTGCAAAATGACTATGCAATATGTTATGAATCACAACAATTAAAAGAACAAAAACAAAACTATATCACACATGATATTGATCTAGATGCCATCATCTATGCGTTGAAAATGTGGAGTAACAATCTAACGGGGAAGACGTTTATCCTAAAGACAGTGAACATGTGTCTAAAGTATTTATTTGACTAGCTAGATTTAAATGCTAGGAATGCCAAATGGTTGGCTGAGTCCTTAGCGAATACCAATTCAAATTAAATCACATAAAAGCAAAGGAAAACCAAATCACTAATGCTTTAAGTCGACGAGAACATATGTTGTATGAGGTAACTTTTAGTCAAAATGATTTGGACTTGCACGATAGGACTAGAACACGAAGCAAGGTTTACCATTTCTATGTCCAGGTCCTTAAAAATATTCAGGAGGATATTGTATTCCAACAATAGAAGGAATATAAAGTAGATGAGTCAGGATTGTTGTGTTTTAAAGAGAGACTCTATGTCCCAAATAGAGGAGACATCAGGTCCAACATTCTAATAGAGTTTCATCGAAATACATACTTGGGGAATCCAGGATATCAAAAGATGATATTGGTAGTGAAGAAACACTTTTTCTGGCCTAAGATACAGATCGACATAGCACTATTCATCACAAAATGCCAAGAGTTCCAACTGGTCAAAGCAGAGCACCAACACCCTTCGAGGTTTCTACAACTATTACCCATTCTAGAATGGAAATGAGAGGTTATCAATGGGCATTTTATTATGGGATTACCAAATAAAAAGAAACAAAATGACTCCACTTTTGTAGTAGTCGATAAGTTATCCCATGAGAAACACTTTATTCTGGGAAATTCAACGTACAAAGAAGTCCACGTTGAAGAGATTTTCCTAAAGGAAATATTTTGATTGCATGGGATACCCAAGAAAATCATCTCGGATCGAGACAAAAAATTTATTGGTAAATTCTCCAGATCCTTATTCTCCATCTAAGAGATGCAATTAAATTTCAGTATTGTCTACCAGCTACAAACAGACGTATAGATGGAATGAGTAAATCAAATCTTGGAGAACATGCTTAGAAAGTACGTAATGAACAATCCCACAAAATGGGAGGATTAATTCCACCTTGGAGAGTTTTCATACAACAACGAGTAACATACCTCCACAAAAATGAGTCCCTTCGAGGTAATCTATGGTAAAAAATATAGGACATCGGTTACTTGGGATAGCGCAGTAGAAATACTCATGATAGGGCCATATTTAAGCAAATACCTAGAAGAGTTAGTCACGAAAATGCAACAGAATCTAAAATAAGCACAAGACTGCTAGAAACATAATGCGGATAAAAGGATAAAATATCAATATTACTAAGTCGACGGACATGTCTATTTAAAAGTAAAGGCAAAACAAATTTCATTGATCCCGGGGAGGTGCAAAACGTTGGCACCAAGATTTTCTGCACCCTTCAAGATACTTACCAAGGAAGGGCATATGGATTATGAATTATATTTACCTTCTCATGTAAAAGTTCATAATGTATTTCACACATATTTATTAAAATAATATGTCTATGATACTAAAAATGTGATTGATTGGTGCTTTCTACAGGTAGAACATGAAGGGGAATTTATACCAGATCCCCTTCACATTTCCGATAAGAGGGAAGTACATCTTATGAAGCAAACTATTGTCCAACTAAAATTGCAATGGAAGCACTTTGGGCCCCATGAGGCCACATGGGAGAATGAAACCACCAAGAAAGAGGCTTACCCCTCCTTGTTTCAATATTTCATTTCTAGTCCCTAGAACACCGGGACGATGTTGTTCTAAGAGTGGAGAGATGTAATATCCTGAATTTTTTTGAAATAAGCCCCACCGAACATGATTTAATTTGATGTTATATTTATATTTATATATTTGGTGTATGACCCACTACACATGATTTATTTTGGTTACATAGATATATTGAGCATAAGCTCCAATGCACATGTTTTACTGTTTCGTTAAATAATAATATATTAGGCATAGGCCCTGTTGGACAAGGGCTATTGTTGTTTACTGGGTATAGGCCCTGATGTACTTGATTTATTTATTATATGATTGGGTACCAGCCCTAATATACTGAGATGATAGTTTGTGATGTATTACATGCAGAATACTGATATACCTGATCGATTTCTATGATGTGTTGGGCATAATCCCAGGAGCACATGGGTTACGATACTATGTGTTGAGCATAAGATCTGGAGCATATCGGTAAACCCAACAAGTAAAGGGTAAAAGTGTTGGTAATAATCCCTATAGCACTCAACCATGATGTTGTGCATAAGATCCGAAGGATCAGATCTTTGGCCATTGTATGCCTACGTGTATTGTACAAGTGCATCGTAGTACTAAAGTTTGAGAAAAAGTCTCTGGAATTGCACTAGTGTAACGCTCGTTTGAGAGTGTTTAGCATAATATCTGAATAGCACCACGGGTTACCTTAATTAAGGGTGTTTAGTTGGAATGAATCTGAGTAGCACCAACCTTTATCATACTTATTCAAGTTGATTAATAGAAGTCATAATCTATTTCTCATCAAGGACTACAAGATATTTCCATGAATACAAGGTAATCCAACATGCAAGGAAATTTAGGACTACCTATCCTAGTTGACTGACCAAAACCCACATGAGCCCTTATTAAAGAATTAACATAAACTAAGGAATCATAAAAAAAAATTATGCTAGTTAACGCATGGATAATAAAAGATGAATAAATTGAATAATTAAGCCTATAATATATCCATATATATATATATATATATATATATATATATTATTTTGAATAAAGAAAGAAAAAAAAAGATAACAAAAGTTACTAAGTAAAAGTCTATAAAAATATTATTTTATAAACTAAATTAATTAATTAAATTGTTTTCTAAACTCAAGTAGGAACTAATAGAAAGTTGCTAGTGATAAAAAATTTATATATTCTAAAATATATTACATATAAATCAAACTAAGAGTTATTTTCAAGAAAGTATTAAAATCTTGATGTAACTAAAGATAACAAACTTCCCCTTTCAAAATAATATCTATAAAAACAAGAGCCAAGAGAGGGCATAGGATCAGATCATTATTTTATATATGGGATTGGGGGAGAATTCCAAACCCAGTACTTAGAGGATACAGAGCTTAACTCCAAGATACCAGAAACCACATCCTTAGGTGTTCTAGTTCCACTTCCGTGTTGGAGCCATCTCAGGGAAATCTGATTAAGAAAAAGGAACAACTTTGGGTCAAGGTTGGGAGGAACATGGTAGTTCTAAGGTCATCTTGTTACCACTCCAAAGGTCCGAAACAAAGTATTTCCTATTAATTTTGTGTTTTAAGTGTGCAAGATGATAGAGCTATTACAAGCCACGTAACTGTAGGTAAGAGGTTTACCCTATATTAGATGTTTTTTATGTTCTTAAATAGATTTACATGATGAGATTTGCATTTATCAATATTTGCATTGAAATCTATAAATTAACCTTCATATGCTTGAATAAAACATTTATTTTTGTGGATCCATTGATAGAATTATTTAGTCATGGTATTGTGGGTTTTATTTAAAGAGATGTTTAGGGATAGGATATATTTTACAAATGTTTTATGGTTTATGTTAGAATATAGGATTTATCTCCTTTAAATATTGTGATAATTTATTTCCAACAATATTGAACAACTTTGATTCAACACACAATCCTTCAACATAGGAATCGTAGATCCTACAAACAAAATCTTTTAACAATCAAATAATTATTTAAACCTTTTAAAATATAGGATAGATTCATTTTCAAGCAAAGATCACTCTAGCAAAGCAAGATCGTATTGGAGCTCTATTTTTGTAAAACAAGAATAAATACTTAGATCATCTTGACGCATGCTAAAAAACAAATCATCCATGCACGGTTTACAAACTTAGACAAAAAATAAATTAGCAATAGAGTCCTTTACGAGATTACTCCCTTCGGTTCTTATTAAGAATAAAAATTACAGACTATTATTTTTACGAGACCTTAGAATCCTCTAAAAATATCATTTAAATAAACAATTACATTCCAACAATAAACAAAATAGTGAACCATAGGTCATTCACGACAGGTCGAATCCCTTGGAGTTCCAAATCTACACTATCAAATTTTCTATATTTACATGTATGAATCCATAAAATACCGATAATGTTGGATGAAAGCATGTTTAAACTTTGAAAAATAAATAAATCACCATACAGACAAGCTTAACCAGGGTATCACAATATCCCTTCTACCAAATGTTGAATCCAGTAAAAACTTGGGATCAAGGTTCAAATCCCATAGAGCTTATTTTCCATCCTTCCTTTGGAAGGAGTGGCCATGCTTCAAGCATTAGTGTGAAAATTCATCACCATGACATTAATATTAAATAAGAAAATAGAGTTTATGGATTTTCCCATGCTTCTCTAAAGAAGAAAAACAAAAAAAATATTTTCCACAAAAAATAAATACAAACACGTTATCCACAATGCCATTGCTAGAACAGATAGGGTAGAGCATCCCCACCCTAAACATTATTTATTATACACCAACAACACTTTGCCCATATTTTTGAAAATACAAAAAAAAGTAATTCTTCATAAATTAAAAATAACATAACCTTCTTCAAATTTTTCTTTATAACAAACATAGCAAGATTAAGCAAAAATCAATTTACCCTTACAATGTTAGCCACGGGAATGTACATAAGACATTGAAAAAAATGCAAAATGCAACAATTATAATCCCATGAAATACTTAATCATTCACCCAGCTATCAACATTTAAACCAATACAGAGCACATGAAAGAGAACGACAATACAATTTTGTATTTCCAGAAATGGGTTTTAGATATGATTGGTGGTTTTTCACATACTGTCAAATTTAAATTTACATTTATTCAAATGGAAAAATAGGCTCATAAACACTAAACACTATAGAATTTATGAGTACTATTTCATTCGGAAAGCACTTACATTTAGCATGTAGTAAATTAGAGAGACTACAAGCAAACGATTGTAACTTTGAATGGAAATCCATTAATCAACAAACAACTTATCCCTAGTCTTTTCCAAATGTAGAAAGGCCACCATAGGTGAAGGACACTTGAACATGGGCTTACATGATTTTCTCTTATCAGTCCTCCTTTCCTCTACTTGCAAACCCTTTTTAAATGCTATGCCATCTTGTCATGAAGCAGTGAAGAGTTTAGAAAATGGCTCAGTTAATTACAAATAAAATGGAGTTGTAATCTATATCGAGGAGACACATAATTTTCCATGCCTTTGAAAAAAATACCAAACAAGGAGCTCGCTCCCCTCATCAAGTTTAAAATTCAAAGAGGTATTTGAAACAGTGTAAATCTCCCGTTATACATGAGCAAGCATGGAAGGAAACCATGAGGCCTACACATGGCATCATTTAAAATGCTCAACCACCTCCACTAGAATTTAGAATTATTACCCACTCCCTATAGTCATAGTCTTCACTTTGATTGCAAGTGTGCATTTATCTATTCATACACAACCTTAATTTAAAATTTTGACATCTTTAATTTCTTGATCAAATTACTTCTTTAAACATTAGACTCAACATAGGGTTGTTTCCTAGTACCTGCAAACAAATAGTTCCACATGACTTAGTTTATAATGAACTAAGTAAGGCCAAGTTAATAAAATTCCTTCATACTATTTCCTTGAATCATTAGGAAAATCCAATCACTCTTTCTCCTTTAGAAGCAGTGGTAAGTTAGTCACAACATTTTAGCTTCAAAGAGACTAGGTTGTGTGTTCAGTGAAACATTCTTTATAAACAAGTATGAAGTAAGTAGACATAACAGAAAAATCAACACTGGTGTGGTATACAAGAAACATCATTATATAAATAAACTAAATAAACATCACCGTAAGAAAATAGCTCACCATGTATTAATCTACAAAAGAAATCTAGATAAAATATACAAGTGTCTTTCTTACTAAGTTTACACAACGTTGAAGTTAATTTTAGATGAACCTTAGACCTTAATGATTTGTACTGACCTTATAATTTTTTTATTTTATTTTTGGATTTAAGGGATATTACAGAATTAGAGGCTAACATAGATTATGTTTCAAAACCATTAAAACCCTTGCATTGCAACTTTACACTAGCATAATTTAGTACAATTGTTTTTAACTTCAACATAGACATAGACATAATTCTGCAATGCAAATATTGTATGTGTCTCAAAGGAGAAGGCGAT
The DNA here is from genome assembly GCA_001517045.1 of Pseudotsuga menziesii. Classification (NCBI taxonomy): domain Eukaryota; kingdom Viridiplantae; phylum Streptophyta; class Pinopsida; order Pinales; family Pinaceae; genus Pseudotsuga; species Pseudotsuga menziesii. Next base: position 589,320 of record LPNX010175181.1, read on the forward strand.
GTCCATAGTGACCAATGTGTCTCAAAGGAGAAGGACATCGCCATAGTTACTAGTGTTCTCTCAAATTTAAAGGCATTGAGTAGAAGAATATTAAGCTCTACAATTAAAAAACATTATTGGGGATATCAGAACGTAGAAGGAGGGTGTGAATTTTGTCAAATGGTAAGACATACAAGATGAATTAATTTGTTACATGTTTAATTTCTTTTCTCTAAAATATATAATTTTTAGTTTATTGGTTTAACATTTATTTTATATATTAAACAAATTTGATTGTTTGTAATTCAAACTTGATAAAGCCTATGAAGATTAATGGATTGAACAACGAGGTGCAAGTTGATGACCCAAATTGTAGTACAAATAATATTGATGAACAAGTTGATGGAGATCATCATGGAGCAAATAATAATGGAGATGATGAAGTTAATCCTATGGTCAAGGAAATTGATGATACTAATATAATTCATCATGATGAGATAAATAGATTGATCAACAACACCTTTCATACTTCATATATGGATGATAACTTTGATGAAAATGTTCATGATTACCTTTGATTGATACGGAACAAAAACTATTATTTGAGGTCTCAATGAAAAATATTATCTCTGTGATTTTATTGTTCTTGAACTTAAAAGTATTGAATGGTTTGTAAAACACCTACATCAAATAAATTCTAAGGTATGTAATATAATTGTTCACATATGAATACCATTTCTATTCTAGTTTTAGTGCTAAGTATATTATATAAAGGTTGTTGATGCAATATTGATGAAAATTCTCCATAGCTTCTTGTTTTTGTTTCGCTATTGTAAACTGTAGTAGACTATCAGTTGATATTCTCCTGCAATCATTGAATAATTTACATCACACATACCGAGCATTGTCTCTTGTTATGAAATATTTAGGAATGGAGTATGAGGCCATGATCACATTATATAAAAAACTATTTCATTAAATTTGGTACATATTATTTTCCAAGTTCCTTTGAATATAGGTTAAAAACAACCTTTCTAAATTTCATAATCAAAGTTTCTAAAGTGCAAAATCTAGTTACAAAAGTGTACTTTTTCCTTTAATATTTCCACTTTTGAAATTGTTTTTACACTTTTCCAATAACATAAATATGGTAATGTCACTTTTTGAACTTCATTCTTCCTTTTGAAAGGCTACTAAATATAGACTTTCAATACATAAATTTGTGATTTTGAAAGCCGATTTCAGAACTTTCAAGCTCTGATTTTGCACTTTGAAAAAAAAACATGACACTCGACATTCAAGCATATTATTTAGCAAATTGGATCCATTGTTTTTAAATTGGTGCCACATCAATCACACCATTCAGGTGCAGTAAGAAAGGTCATAATCGATCTAACAAGAATGTGTCATTGACATCATTGAAACTATAACTGTTTTTTATAATACAGTTCCATTCCTCATTACAAACATGTTTTTCTTTTGAGTCCTCTACAATCATTGTATTTCTAACATCATAACCATGGATTAAATTGACCCGAATTTTTTTTAAAGGTTTGAGAAATACATAAGTATTCCTATCACCATCATATCCCTCTCTCGCTATCTAAGAACGCACATCTCGTGTTAATATACATCTAATTTGTTCTCTTTCCAATCATGTTCTTTCTAATAATGATGCCAAAAACTCATCCACATTTTTTTGTGGTGCGAATTTCCATACACAAACTTCAAATGTACATTTTTTTATTTGGATGTCCAAAATACTTACTTCAAATATACTAAATAAATTTTAAAAAAATTCCTTAAATCCATGGTGTGCAAAATAATTATTTGTGCTTGATTTGATATCTATGGTTCATGGCAATTTGAACTCCTTTTTTTGTGTTTTGTGTAACAAAAATCCATTGAAATCGAAAATAATAAATGGTTTACTAGTAACTAATATTCTAGTATTCGCAAACAAAAAAAACACGCACAACCCAATCAATAAAATATTTTGTTTCAATGTTTCTAATTATATTCTTCCATGATATGAAAATTTTGAAACACATCACCAGATACATGATATTATGTCCATAAAATGTATGAGAATTGTCGAAAATTAATTTATACAAAATTAGTTTTACATCAATTTGTTGAAGTTGCCAATTTATACAAATCCCTACATTAATTGTTATCTATATATTATCAAAGTCATCTAAAGGTGAATGTTTTTAACCCACTTGCAATTTTTGAATGAGACCCAAGATGATTCAATGAAGAACAAAAGATCGATTTTATATTTATTTCTCTCTGTTGTGAACCATCAAATGTCCAACTAATTTCCATTATCAAGCGATTTTTTCTATAATATTTTTAATGATATTGTGCTTCATCTATAAACAACACATCCAATTTTTTATATATATCTCCATATTGGATAACTACATCCTTTAACAAATTTTTGTATATGTGTAATACTTCACCTACATTATAATATGTAGGAATGGAGGAATTATAAACCATATTATGTTTGTGTTGCTCTTTACCCCAAATAAATACAAACTTCTCATTCTTCAACCATTCAAAGCTATCAAGGAATTTTTTAATTTCCATGTTGTCGAGTGAAGAAAACCATAGAGTAATGTCAAAGCATTCACTTCCATCATTGATAATATTAGGAATGAACATCGAAACATAATAATGAGAAGAATTATGACAAAAAATGAGGTTGTTTGGAAAATGCTTCTCTTTTGGATAACAACCAAACTCCATAGAGCATAGTTTCATCCGTGGTGATCTTCAGACTACATACTAAAACCATGGATGAATAGTTTCTTCCATGGTGATCTTCGGACTACATACTAACTCCATGGATGAATAGTTTCTTCCGTGGTGATCTTCGGACTACATACTAAAACCATGAATAACGAAAACACTTTGTTCATCAAGTTAACGATCACAAACATGCAGTTGTAAATTTTTATCTTAGATTAAAAATATTAAAATAAATATCAGCCAAACTTTCTTAGATTCAAAATATTTTATACAAGCATCATACTGAACTAATAATATGTTAGATTCAGAATCAAATACCAACATAACCAAACAAAGGAAAAAAATCTTATAATAATTTAAAATATTTGTAGGTTACATTTCATGTTTTTTGTTCTTGGACGAGGCAATGATATGTTTCATTTGTTGGTTCTCACTTTTGAAGGTGGAAATGAAGGTTCTTACATCAGTTGATTCACATATTTTACTTAAATCCTACTAGATTCCATGCACCATATCACTATATTCCTTAAAAGATAATGTAATGAATGGATTATGCAAAATACATTTTCGAGATGGATGTTCTTGCACATCATGAACCTCGAAAACAACCATTGATGTATTACTTTTCACATATTTCACTGGGAACTCCTCCCACACTTTGTCGATGTCTTTGTTATCTCTTTCCTTATTTATCTATGATGCATCTCTCTCAAAACAATAAAAATAAAATATGGTCCCCAATTGCTTTTTGTTTTGTCTTTGCACCTATAAATTTTATAGACAATGATTTCCATTCATTGGCATTACATTTAGATGACCAAATTCCAACATCGAAATTGGAAAGACATAGCACCAAAAATTGTATTGCATTTAGTCATGATTTAAATTATTTTCCCTTGTGGTTGAATTTAAATTCTTCATTAACACTTTCATCACCTATTTTCCCTTTTCGGAGGCATTTTTAGTGAATTTATTGCAAAATTCTAAAACAATTCCATTTCTAATATCAATAACATTTTCATGTACTTTCATCACCTATTTTCCCTTTTCGGAGGCATTTTTAGTGACTTTCTTGCAAAATTCTAAGACAATTCCATTTCTAATATCAATAACATTTTCATATGTAAAGATGCAAAAATTAGTACATTCCATAAATTATGGAATAAATGTGTTTTACAAAATTAGGTGGAAAACAATATTTGTCTGTTACCTCTCAATGACCGACCAACATTTGAGTTGAGAGTAATAGTGTTGGAGTTACAATGTTTTGGCACCAAAACACTTCCTGGTTCTTTTTTCTCCAATCCCCCCATCTCCAATGATCGTTTTCCAATGATCCTTGTTCTTGCTTTGGATAATCCACATGCCCAAATACAATCGAATCATTTTAAAATGTAAATTTGCAAGTATGTATTATTCTATCACTTTTTCCAAGTATTCAAGGTCACTATCCTCGATTATAATTTAGATAATTCAACCTTATTTGAAAAATTATTATGACCTTGTTGTTTTTTTCATAACCTTCTTTTCCATATTGTCCACCAACTTGGTAGTTTGTGGATCCTCCATGACACTAAATGCCTTCTTCGGATGTTATTATGTTATTGGATGATATTTGAGTGTCCTCTCTATTTAAATATCTAGTATAAAATAGATTTCAATAATTTATTGAATATAACAGACCGCAAAAATAAAATACAATAAAATAAGACATCTAAAAGCGCTAATAAAACTACCTTGATTTATATCCAATTCATGATAGAAACCATTCACAAATAGCTCTTCATGGATTGTCTCCAGAATAGAAATAATTCTTCTTTATGGTGGCCTTATAAATGAATGACAGGTCAACGAATAAATAAATATACCTTCTACATACAATAAAAAAATGTACCTCAAAAATAAATTAATATGGAAACCATGTGATCTTAAATCTCTTGTGTCCTTTATTTTGAAAAACATGGATTCTTGAACTATCATTGGTAGGTTCTCATCCTTCCCATCCATATCCATATTCATATGTGAATGATTTTTATAGTTGATCCTTTTTATTCACATGGACTCTCTAATATTGTATACAGAGAAACCTATAAATAATTATTCCTTTGTGAAATCTTTATAAACTCCCTTGTTAGGATACTCTACTACTTTTTTTTTATTTCTTGCAAAAATGAGTGAATGATTTAGAAACCATACAAGAATTTTCCATAACAACTATAAAAAAACTAGAAATCGATTCATTTGTTTCCAAGTAGTATAATAATGTAAGCATACCTTCTTATATCTAGAAACCAGCACAATTGCACATATCAACAATAACAAGTTTGCAACTGATTACGACACCAAAGTCTAAAATGGATCTTAGTGTGTTGACTAAAAATTTTGGATAGCAACATAAATAAGAAAATTCTAAACTATATTTGATGGATTCAATGAGCATAGTGATATCCTCTTTCTTGATATATATGGTCAATATTTTCTTAGCTTCCTTTGGTAATTTGGTACCATTATCCTCCTTTCCTTTCTCTCTTCTTTCCTAGAGATTTTTCTTCCTTAATGGGGCCTAAAATATTCCACAGTTGTTGGAAATGATTTTGATCATTATTATAGCTTTCAATGAAATTATCGTTACTGATTCCATATGAATAAAAATGATCAACATCATGAACTTTGAAATATTCACAAATTGAATTGATAGTTATAAACCTAGATCGTCCTTGATCGGTTTGCAATCCTAGATCGTCCTTGATAGATTTGCAATATTGAGACAAAGGCTATGTGAAATAATATTTTTCGAATAATGTGCTTAGCCAAACTGAACCTTTGATTATATTGTCCACCACAATGGTCATTTCATCTTCATCAAGATCACACAATGGTATTAGAAAATTATATGCATGATGCTTAATTTTATTTTGAACAAAATAATTTTGATTAATGCTCTTGGGTGAGCATGTAAAGGAACTACTTTTGTAAATCTTGAGTACAAACATACTTTTTTCAACAATCAATCAAATGTCAAAACAAGAGTCATCTTTTCTTTAAGGTTGTCCTTGGTTGTAATAGAAAATATAAATGTACATTCACCTTGGAAAACCTACATATAATTGACGATCATATTTAACTTAGTAATTTCATAACACATGCAACAGTTTCGATTGGTAAGAGTAAAAAGTGTATACTTTCCACTTTTTACTGGAATTGTTTCCCTTTCCTAGGTGGGATTCCCTATTGCACGATATAAATTTCTCCCTTACTTTCACAATTTGAAAAATGAAGGGATTGTATGCAAATTCCTTATTCGATAAAAATTGTCGTTTGCATAATTTATTGATAATTTTTTTAGGAACATCTTTGTGTATAATCCAAGTTGTCCAATAAAAATATATTTATTGGAGGTTGATATTTATCATTTTCAATGTTTTTTTTCTTTTCTAACACAATGTGTTTCCCATCCAGTATATAGAAATTTAACGTAGGAAAATGATTTTTCTCTTCACTTGTAGGAACATATCGTTCCTTGGTATCCTTATCGAAAGGAAATATAACATCTCTCAATGTTGTTGTAAAAGTTGAGATAAGGGATAAAACCATATTTTTCATGATATTGTCACCAACTATTTGATATTTCAAATACGTAGGAGCAATAACCCATCGTTTTATATCATAGAAAAAACTTTCTCATTGAATAAAAAGTATTTGATATGTTCTTTTTGAACGTATTTTGAGATTCAGTAGCTATTAATGGTTTTTCGTTGCATGTATTCATAAATACTTTCTTTGATTTATTTTAAAGAATGTTTTCAGGCATCTTTCTCAAGATGGTTGAGAAAGGATCTTCGAAGGTGCAAGAAAAAAGTAACATCCCCGACCCTCCAACTAGCGAAGAGGATGCTACCAAACCATTAACTATCCCGGAAACTAGCCGCATGAACATGTAGATACATAAAAGCTGAAATGATTTGAAGTAAAAGATGCAGAGATGCATAGTTATTCAGCATACAGCAGAAGCAAAACATACATTCAGGAATTCAACATGTTCATTGTAATTCATTAAACATCAAATATGATTGCATAGATTGAACACAAGAATACTTATCTTATGCAGAACTTGTCCCTCAACCAACTACGTCGCTACAACGTTCCACTCAACCATAGGCCAGTGTTCTCCTTAATATCTCAGCAACACTGCCACCCCTGAGCTAGGCATGATTCCCCAAGGAATAAGGAACTAAGTAGGCTCACACATAGCCAAAGGTACACAAATCAACCAAGCCAACACAGTTGGGTTTATCAAGCCATCAGGGAGTTGGGATAAGCTGAATGCTAAGCTGGTGGGCTCACTGAAGAGCTAAGGACACCTACACTAGAACTAGACTGACTTATAGGACACCCACACACACCCAACAGAAGGAATCGGTCCCTTCTCTACTACATAGTCTCTCAGGCCCTAACTTCCCTTCCAGTGATATTCAGGGGCTGTGGAGAAGAAAGCCAACCCTATAGCTCTGTCTATGAGGCTCCCAAACACACCAAGTTTATCAAGCATACCAAGCCTTCATTCCCACTCCAACATAGTCCAAAGACCAACCACTACATACACACAACAAAATGAGCAATTCATAGCTCCAGGGAAGAGAATCAAACACCACAAAACGACCAAGGTTATAGTTTGGGTGATATGCAGCTATGACTAGGAAATTCGATTCCTGAGTCATTCTTGGCCCTATCATGGCCAAAACGACTCAATTAGAACCCACGACAACCCAAAAACATAAATGAACCCACAGTAAACCAAAATCATGGGGAAACCCATGATAATAGATTTCTCAGTTGTGTGAGGAGGGAAAAACAACCCACGTGGAGTTGAATTCACACGGTGAGACCCAAAACAAAGAGAAATACCCACAGCAAAATCCCCCAACCACGAAATTCACACACACAGCAAAATTGTGCACGTGAGGCTACTCTCCTAACTCTCTATGTGAGTAAAAGGCCAAACCTGTGCATGAGGAAGGAAAACGACTGTCTCTACGTGAGGATGGGAAAGAATGCAAGAATGGAGTCATCCCCTCTCTTCCTTCCCATGTGAGGGTGAACGAGTCTGCTGATGGAGTGTGCATGTGGGAAAGGACTAACAGTCCCGCCACACACCACTACCCAACTAACAACAGAGGTTTTAATGTGGTAGTTTATTAATTGAGACAAGAGAAAGTGAGTAAGTCAAAAGGGGTGGGTGACAACCAAATGGGTTCGATAGCTAACACTTGGATTTTCCCCATTAGCCCAAACTTTAATAATTCCCCCTCCTTATCCTTAGGAAAATCATTCCCTTTTCATTATGGTTGCATTGACGTAGCCGGTTGGGGTTCATTTTAATTAAAATGCATAATGTGGTGGATATCACTAAATACCATCGGCAACAATTTTAATTGTCGGAACACTAAATGCTAAATCGATGGTGGGGATTTTTCCTTTAGATCCACACCATAATTAATTACAATATATACATCATATACATTTAATGCAAACAGTGTCAAAACTAGGGTGTTACATTCCCCTCCCCCTTCAATAGCACTGTCCTCACTGCTTTTACAAAATTGAGCAAAATGCTACACTGGTACCACCTCAGTGTTCCACAGAATTGAACAAAAATGGATGTGCCAATCGCATGGCATCCTCCAGCTCCCACATAGCCTCTTCAGGCCCGTAGTGCTCCCATTGCACCTTTACCTTCCATATGGCTCGGTTCTGAAACATTGTGACCTTCTTGTTGAGGATGCGCATTGGATCGATTTGGAACTCTCCCTTAGGTTCCACGTGAATCACATCCCAATTTATCACATGGTTAGGATCATGTACATATTTCTTAAGTAAAGAAACATGAAAAACATTATGAGCTCTAGTGCCAGCAGGCAATGCAAGTCTATATCCAACTGGCCCTATTCTTTCAAGCACTTTAAACGACCCACAATATCTTGGTGACAGCTTCGCACAACTTCAAAGCTTCAAGGAACTCTTCTTTTCCCCCACTCTGAGGTAAACATGATCCCCAACACTGAACTCCCTGTTCACCCCATGCTTATCTGCATAGCTTTTATGTCTTTCCTGTGCTGCCTTGAGATTCTGCCTAATCTTTACAACCTCCTGCTCCATTTCCTTGAGCAATTCTGGACCAAGCACAACCCTGTTCAATGGATTATCCCAAGTCACTGGTGTCCTACACCTTCTTCCATACAAAGCTTCATATAGACTCATCCCCAAGGATGCCTGTTGTCCACTGTTATAAGAAAACTCTACCAAGTGTAAGTAATCTTCCCACTTGGTTGGTTTGTCCATCACATACATACGAAGCATGTCTTCGAGTACTTGATTAAGTCTCTCTATCTGACCATCAGTCTAAGGATGGTATGCGGTGCTGAAGTTCAACTTTGTACCCAAATCTGCAAACAACCCCTTTCAAAAATTGGAAGTGAACTTGACATCTCTGTCAGAGACTATTGCCTTAGGCAATCCATGCAATTTGAAAATCTCCTTCATGAATATCTTTGCAATGTCATCATTCTTATGTGTAGACTTCACCAGTATAAAATGTGTTGCCTTTGTCAACTTGTCCTCCACAACCATGATGGAATCATGTTGTCTCCAAGTAATCGACAATCCTGTAATAAAATCCATGGAAATAACTTCCCATTTCCATTCTGGAACTGGCAAAGGCTGCAACAAACCTGTAGGATGTTGATGCTCAACCTTTACCTACTGAAAATTCATGCACCTAGAAATATATTCAGCCATGTCCTTTTTCATTCCTGGCCAAAAGCATTTTTTTTCTGGCGGTAGCAATTGTCTTCTCGTATCCTGGGTGACTAGAATATGGAGCTTGATGGATTTCATCCATAACAACTCTCCTCAACTCTACTACATTTGGAATATAAAGTCTACCCTTATATGTAAGAAGTCCCTCTTCTTCCAATTTATATCCCTCACACCTCTTCTCAAGACTTTTCTACTGCAATTTGTCTTTTACCAGCTCATACAATTCATCTCCAGTAGTACGATTAAAAATTTGTTGCCTCAAATCTGATTAGCAAATACTAAGAGATTCCACATGCATTTCCTGCAGCTTCCTGCTTAGTGCATCAGCTAACTTATTCTCTTTTCCCATTATGTGCTTGATTTCAAAATCAAACTCACATAAAAACTCCAGCCATCTCACTTTCCTAGCATTTAGAGTAGGTTGATCAAATAGATACTTCAGACCGCAATGGTCTATTCTTAACTCAAATCTTCTTCCCATAAAGTAATTCCTCCACATCTTGAGAGCATGTACTATGGCTCCAAGCTCTAGATCATGAGTGGCATAGTTCTTCTCATGCTCCTTCAGCTTTCTGGACTCGTAACATATCACGTCATTGTCTTGCATAAGGACTCCTCCAAGCCCTTGTCCACATGCGTTGGTACACACCACAAAATATTTCTTCAAATCTATAACTTTCAGTACTGGTGCATTGGTGAGAAGATTTTTCAACCGCTAGAATATTTCTTCACACCTCAATGTCCATTCAAACATAAATGATCTTACATCTATCACATTTCTTGGAGTAGGCCAATTCATAATGGCTTCAATTTTTTCAGGGTCCACAGATATACCCTCTTTTGAGAGAATGTGACCCAAATACTGAATTTTATCTCTATAGAAGTCATACTTGCTCAGGTTTGCATACAACTGATGCTCCCTAAGCAATTGCAATGTCAATCTCAAATGCTCTTCATGCTCTTCCTCATTATTAGAATAAATAAGAATGTCATCAAGAAAAACAAGAACAAACTTGTCGAAATACCTACTGAAGACACTGTTCATAAGGCACATAAATGTAGTGGGTGCATTTGTGAGACCAAATGGTACCACCACAAACTCATAATGTCCATACCTTGTTTTGAAGGTTGTCTTATGAATGTCTTCATCCTTGATTCTCACCTAATGGTAACCAGACCTCAAGTCAATCCTAGAAAATACCTTTGCTCCTCTAATTTGATCAAAGAGGTCATCAATCCTAGGCAAAGGGTATTTATTCTTCACAGTAACTTTGTTCAGCTGTCTGTAATCAATACACAACCTAAGTGTACCATCTTTCTTCTTCATAAATAGAACTAGTGCTCCCCACGGAGACACGCTCGGCCTGATACACTTCTTCTCCAACAACTCTTGCAGTTTCATCTTCAACTCTAGCATCTCTGGTGTACTCATCCTGTAGGGTGTCTTGGACACTGGTGCTGCTCCTAGAACAAGTTAAATTGTAAAATCAATGTCCCTCTTTGGAGGAAGCCCTGGAATATATTCCTTGAATTCCTGTAACACCTGATAGTCCTCCAACTTAGGACTTTCATCCTCCTTGCCTCCAAAATATGAGCTACATACAACTGGAAACCTTTCCTACAAAACTTCTTCAACTGCATTGCTGAAACATGCCTTATGATAATCACCTTTGGAATACATTTTACCACTACTAGGTTCCCTTCTTCATCCATGCATTCGAAATTCTTATTGTAACAGTTGATCTTTACCCTGTGAGCTTCTAACCAATCCATTCCAATGAGAACATCATAGGAACCATGTGGTAGAACATTCAGATCTACACACGTGACCAATCCATTCATGACCGATAAACATTTTTCTACCATTTCACTAACCTTTATCTTAGTTCTAGTGGCTAGGTAAACTAATCAAGATTTTCTATGCTTTACATTCTTAAAAGCACAAACCTCCACTACTCTAGGCGTAATGTAACTATGAGTAGAACCAGAGTCAATCAAAATAGAAACAGATTTCCCAACAATCGTATCTGTAACTTCAACCACAGTTGACTGGTGATATGCCTGGCGGTCCTCCAATGTTACATAAATCCTAAGGACGACCCTTGCTACCTGACCCACTGTTTGTGCTTCTTGAATGTTGTAAGTTGGCCTTGCACTCTCATTCTCGAGTGGACAACTTCTGTGCATGTGGGGTCCTCCACATTTCCAACATTTGAGTGGTCCTCTATTCTGTTGTGGATCTTTAGGCTTTTCTCCTATCACTCCAATTGGCTTACTCGTAGCTTGGGATGGTTGCTTCTGCTGATTCCTGAAGTTAGAAGGTTTGAAACCTTTCTATCTTTGGTCAAACTTCTCATTCGTCTTGTCCTTCCATGCCTTATGGTAATCAGGTTTAACTTTACTTTGATCATTGCAATACTTAGCCTTCCTTATTGCTTCTTCAAGAGTTCTAGGTTCATAAAACTCAATTCTTTCTTTGTAAGACTGAGGAAATGCACTCAGAAAATGTTGGACCTTCACTTTTTCATCTTTGATATACCTAACATACCTCAATAGCTCCAAGAACTTATATGCATACTCTTCCATGCTCTGTTGTCCCAATCTCAGCTCATGGAACTCCTTAATCTTGTCATCATAATACCTATCAAAGAGGTACTTCTGCTTGAAATACTTCTTTAATTGTTTCCACTTAAGTCTCCTTTCACTGATCCTCTTTACTTACTTGAAGTGTTCCCACCAAATGGATTCCCTTCCATTCAGATTGAATATGGCAACACTTGCCTTCATGTTTCCCGAATAATCTTGAACTTGGAAGTACTTCTTTATCCCAAGAAGCCAAGCTTCAGCCTCTTGTCCAAGGTGGAAGGGTCTCCTTGAGGCTGGTGTCAGCATCCTTACACTATCTTATCCCATCAAGGTTGTCCTCAATGATGACCTAAATCCTTGAAATCAACACCTAGTTGATGGATAGAGCCTATAGAAACCCTTGATCTTATCAAAGTATTCCCAAACCTATGGCTAGTCAACTTCTATAACACTTTGCATTTGTATTAGTTCTTACTAATTTATTTGCTCATTTCTTAATGATCTTAAAAATTTCAAATATATTATATCCATTGCATACCATTCCTCTTATCTGAGTTGTATTTATGAGGAAATGTATAAAAAAACATCAATAAAGAAAAGAAGGTTCTCGAAGAGCTAGCATAGAGAATCATGGAAATAAGGCAATGTTCAGCTCTATAGCCAATCATGAAAAGAATAGATGTAGAGATAAAGGAGCTTCAACATGTTATTTGAATTAAAGTTAGCTTTTTCATGAACTCTAACGGATTGTCCATAGTCCAAGATATCATGAAAATGATGAAAGTGCTATGTCTTCATGCTATTCGTCATGGTTTCTATGTATTCTTTCTGGCAGGTTTCAATTGATACATTCTTCAATAAAAACCCATGTTAAGCATGGTTCTTCAGTAGAAACAACATTTCTTCTTCCATCCAAATACCAGCCATTTCATGAGTCCTCCACCCAACACCCTCTCTAACCTTTGTTACCTCTCCAATTGCACTTGCATTACATAAAATGGAATTTATAAAGATTTAGTAATATATGCAAGTTTGGAATGAATATAAAGAAAAGATTACAATTAAATGCATTACTTTTGAAAATATGTAAGTTAATGGAAGACTCAATTGTCATAGATTTAAATATGGTTTTCCAATGTCCAAAAACATTGCATTTTTATCTTGGAGTTTTATATGTAATTAAATAAACAAGTAAAAGATGGAATGTCACTAGCAACGATATATTTTAATAAGAGTGTTTATGGGAAAGAAAAGCATTTCACGACAAAATAAAATTATCTCTATTTTTTTCTCCATGTCCCCGATTCGATTTTTATATTGTATTTTTAGACAAAATTTTAGCTAAATTGTTTTTATATAAAAAATAAAATATTTTTATAGATTGAAATTTCAAAGTAGAGTTTTTTTTCAAACTTATTTAGAATTATATTTTTTATAAATTTTAAAGACTAAAGTTTCCAAATATAGTTCTTTTTCCAAAACAATATAAAATGTTTAAAAAAATCTTAAAAGTGATTAAAAATTTATTTGTTATAAAATTTTGATTGATGAAATTTAAAGAAAATTAATTTTTGGTAAATTATTTTGAATAAAATTTATAATATAAAACTAATAAAATAACATAAAAAAAACATTAATTAAAAAAATTATTATTATTATTTATTATCATCAAAATAACATTAATTATCATCAAAATAAAATTAATTATTTTCATGTTACCATCTTACATTGGGAAAACATTATCAAACTCACTTATTGAAATTATTGAAAAGATGCTTGTGAAAATTGGTGGAGTGGGTGTTGCTAATTTCACTCTTTCCACACTTACACGAGTGCATGGTGATTAAGAATTTGCATATTAGGTTTAGTGCTAGGTTGGCTTAGAATTTAGAAAACAAATAAAAAAAATGAAAAAACTAATAGATGCCTTAATGTTTCATATGAAAATGGTAAGTTTAGGTAATGTGGATTTGACTGTGTTAGTTTTGTAGCAAAATAATTTTAGTCGGGCAAAAATATTGAGTGTTTGTAAAGATTATCTAACACATTTGAATTGATAATTTTTGTCAATTAAATTTAATTTACAGCCACTTGAACTCCTTTTGTAACCATCTGTCAAATATCTCTTAACCTCTAAAATCCTTCTTAAAAACCTACAAACTTTAAATTAATTAATTAAAAATGCCATAAATCTTAAGTCACCTAAAAGTAGAAGCTAATCTTAAATTACATTATCTCTAAACCTATACAAATATTAATAATTATTTTTAAAAAATCAAAATAAATAAACAAACATATAACCATATAACTACATGAAAACAGAAAAGATTATTTCTAAATTACTAGATCTCAACTAATATGATATCTTAAAAGAACATAAAAATAAAATTAATTAATGTCAATTAAATTTAAAGCAAGTGCCCTAGACCGACTCACCCTTTATGTATGGACACACATTTTTCATTATTAATTAAATTTAAGCGAGTGATTCCACTGCAAGTTAGGGGCAAGACATTCTTTGTTGTGTCAAAGTTTCCACTTTAGCGGTCATTCCAGCCAGATTTAGTTGGTGGCCACGGTAGAGAAGGAAGGACGAAGAGGAAGGACGACGGCTATTATTTGAAGTGCAGGACATTATCAGAGTGTTTGTTCGACTTGAGGAACGGGAGTTGGGTGAAATTGATGAACGAAACCCCGGAACCATATCTGAGATACAGTATAGGGTAGAAGATTTTATTCGGCAATGGAGGCAGTTTTATCGTAGAATGCCTGCAAATCATCAAATTAATGTCGAGTTAGAACGGAGATCCCCAGAACTTGGGGAGCGAGCTGAACGTTTCTTACAGCGGATATCAGCAGCATTTGGGTTACGAACGGAAATATTTGATGCAGATAGACAACAATTACTACCTGAAGTGCAGCAAATTCTAACAGATTTTGGGGAACTCGAGCAACGGTGGCAGGGTCCTGATCTTGAGCCCGAACGCACCGCATTCCTAACAAATGAGATACAAAATAGAGCAGTGGAATTTCTTCGAATATTTGACAATTTATCTTATTATCATCTGTTACAGGATCAAGTGAATCTTGACGAGTTACGTCGGAGATCAACCGAACTAACTGAACGAATTCAATGTTTTCCAGATCAATTCCCAGACTACATAACGCTTTTACATGAATTAGAGTCTCATACTGATACTGATGGTCAGCAGTTAATGCCTGACGAGAGGATAATACGATTTATTGGCCACCCGATCAGTGGTTGGGAATTAGAAATGGAAATGGATATCGTACGAGCACTAGATATGGTAGCAGAAAGAGAAGTTGCACAACCGCAAGATCAGCCAGTAATGGCTGAGATCATACCGATTCCTATTTCAGGAGACCATATCAGTGATAACAATAGAATTACTTCAAGCTGTCCAATTTGCCACGACGATTTTGAATTGGCAGAGGAGGCGGGTCAACTCCATTGCGCTCACATATTCCACCCACATTGCGTCTCGCCCTGGTTGAGATTGAAGAACACTTGTCCTGTCTGCCGTCGAGCTTTTTAGTCGTGTGGAATTTCATTTTTCCATATATGAAAATACTGAATAATACATTAATAACCTGTCACACATTTTTTTTTTCACCTTTCTTTATTTGTAATTATTATGGATTTGTATTCTATATAAAATATACATCATTGCAAGATCTTTGATACTCTTGAAGCATATTTTTTTAACTTATATTTAATTGGTTATTACTTATACATTTATATGGAGTTGTCTACATAGCCGAGAGATTTCTCGGCGAAATCTTGAGGTCGCAGATGACCCCTGCCAGCACATTTCCCCGCCGGAGATTTGACGAGATTCAAAGTTGGTTTAAGGGCTAAGCTCCCCACACCGTCAACCGCCCGTGAGCTCCACTTTGGAGGCATGTTTGGAGGTCGTAGCTCCACTATCAACATTGGATGTTGAAACTCTTCTGTGCCCAAACTCTGCAACTCAGAAAACTACTCTGCAACTCTGTCTTCAGCGCTCAGAGGACATCGTCCTCCCCAAACTCTGCAGAGAGGACAGTGTTCCGAAGCTGAGGTACTGTCATCAATGTCCATATAACTCACATATTGACATGTTAGGCTTACTTCTGATCTCTATGTTTTCCTATCGAAATCGACTTTAAAAACAAATTACTTAAACCTTCCAACTTGGTGTCTTGATCTTATCTTCCAAGTCATAATTGGAGATCTTCCGAGTTACATGATACGACTTCCAGGCCTTTTCGTTCCTTGGAACAGAGAATGCATTGTCACTTGGTGAGACCTTCAAGGTTTTTCCATCCCTACTTTGTGGGGAAGATGGACTACTATCTTATTCATTATGTGAATAATTCCCTATAAATGGCCGATAAAATGCACCAGCCTCTGCCCACCCACAAGCATTGAGGTTTGAAGAAGCATTTTTAACATTAAGCTCATTTCTCTCATGTGCCAACTCTATAAAGATTATCTACCTAAATCCCTAGCCCTTTCAACTCTCCAAAGATAGCATTATCAAGTCCATAAATTTATAAGGACACTCACCATAACTTACCAAACCCTTGATTGCTTGCATTCCATGATGATGACTACATGAATGTCCTCATATAAATGCAGATCCTTACCACAAGATGTTTCTTTCATGATGTAATGTTTATTATTCAATGGAATCTTCAAAAAGTTTTTGAACAAGGTCTTCGATAACCTCAACACACTTCTCCACGTCCAAATATGGAATCTCATGCAGAAGTGGTAAATTTGATGAAAGAGAAAGTTTGTTAGCCAATCAGTCCTCATGAAACTAATAAATTCACTCCAAAAATGTTGAGCTTTTTCACTTGTTAATTCACTCCCTATTTAGACAACTATTGTGTAAGTCTAAAAAATGAAAAAGAAATAATAAAATCTAAATGACATCCACTCACTAATCTTAAAGACGGGCAGAAAAAACAAACATTCTCTATCTTTACTAAAAATATGCTTTCTCATACTAAATGAGTTAAAAAAAGTTAAATGCATTCAATTATGCCCATGGTCTGGGAATATTTGCAAGCATGCCATAAAGGTCGATTGGTTATATTTCAATTTAATCAATTTAGAATGATTATGTTATGATATAGAATCCACGCAACCATAATGTAGATGCGGAGGCACTTCATTTATCTAGAGAGGAGTTGTTTAGATACTTGCAGTTGATTCTAAATACCCCTACCACATTGACCAAGACAAAAGAATTGAGAGATATGGTGAAAAAAATGTTGGAAGAGGCCACCAAGCAACAACTTATGGATTTTGAATTCATAGTTGGGGTGGATGCTTTTGATATGTCTTTGAAGAAGAAGAAGAATTTCCTAAGTCCTAAAAATAAACAAAAAAGAAAAAAACAACACAATGGAATGGAAATTGATTTGAATGTCCCTGCATTGGAAGAAGAACCATGATGAGAAAAATAGATTGATCAACAACACCTTTCATACTTCATAGATGGATGATAACTTTGATGAAAATGTTCATGATTACCTTTGATTGATACGGAACAAAAACTATTATTTGAGGTCTCAATGAAAAATATTATCTCTGTGATTTTATTGTTCTTGAACTTAAAAGTAATGAATGGTTTGTAAAACACCTACATCAAATAAATTCTAAGGTATGTAATATAATTGTTCATATATGAATACCATTTCTATTCTAGTTTTAGTGCTAAGTATATAATATAAAGGTTGTTGATGCAATATTGATGAAAATTCTTCATAGCTTCTTGTTTTTGTTTCGCAATTGTAAACTCTCGAAGACTATTAGTTGATATTCTCCTGCAATCATTGAATAATTTACCTCACACATACCGAGCATTGTCTCTTGTTATGAAATATTTAGGAATGGAGTATGAGGCCATGATCACATTATATAAAAAACTATTTCATTAAATTTGGTACATATTATTTTCCAAGTCCCTTTGAATATAGGTTAAAAACAACCTTTCTAAATTTCATAATCAAAGCTTCTAAAGTGCAAAATCTAGTTACAAAAGTGTACTTTTTCCTTTGATATTTCCACTTTTGAAATTGGTTTTTACACTTTTTCAATAACATAAATATGGTAATGTCACTTTTTGAACTTCATTCTTCCTCTTGAAGGGCTACTAAATATAGACTTTCAATACATAAATTTGTGATTTTGCACTTTAAAAAAAAAACATGACACTTGGCATTCAAGCATATTATTTAACAAATTGGATCCATTGTTTTTAAATTGGTGTCACATCAATCACACCATTGTGCAGTAAGAAAGGTCATAATCGGTCTGACAAGAATGTGTCATTGACATCATTGAAACTATAACTGTTTTTTATAATACAATTCCATTCCTCATTACAAACATGTTTTTCTTTTGAGTCCTCTACAATCATTGTATTTCTAACATCATAACCATGGATTAAATTGACCCAAAATTTTTTTAAAGGTTTGAGAAATACATAAGTATTCCTATCACCATCATATTCCTCTCTCGCTATCTAAGAACGCACATCTTGTGTTAATATACATCTAATTTGTTCTCTTTCCAACCATGTTCTTTCTAATAATGATGCCAAAAACTCATCCACATTTTTTTGTGGTGCGAATGTCCATACACACACTTCAAATATACATTTTTTTATGTGGATGTCCAAATACTTACTTCAAATATACTAAAAATATTTTTAAAAAATTCCTTAAATCCATGGTGTGCAAAATAATTATTTGTGCTTGATTTGATATCTATGGTTCATGGCAATCTAAACTCCTTTTTTTATGTGTTTTGTGTAACAAAAATCCATTGAAATTGAAAATAATAAATGGTTTACTAGTAACTAATATTCTAGTATTCACAAACAAAAAAAACACACACAACCCAATCAATAAAATATTTTGTTTCAATGTTTCTAATTATGTTCTTCCATGATATGAAAATTTTGAAACACATCACGAGATACATGATATTATGTCCATAAACTGTATGAGAATTGTCCAAAATTAATTTATACAAACGGGCCTACATTAAGTGTTATCTATATATTATCAAGGTCATCTAAAGGTGAATGTTTTTAACCCACTCGCAATTTTTGAATGAGACCCAAGATGATTCAATGAAGAACAAAAGATCGATTTTATAGTTATTTCTCTCTGTTGTGAACCATCAAATGTCCAACTAATTTCCATTATCAAGCGATTTTTTCTATAATATTTTTAATGATATTCTACTTCATCTATAAACACATCTAATTATATATATATATATAT